>CM033469.1:297657205-298257205 GCA_019447015.1 Hymenochirus boettgeri | reverse complement strand
TTCACAAAATATATCTGTCTGGAACAACTTACGGTTATAGCATTTGTCAGACCATCCTCCACCACTGCTGCCTCCACCATAATATCCTCCTCCTCCACCGAAATATCCACCATAACCACCTTTGGATCCAGACATATTTTTAATTTAGCGTTCAAGCAGGCTTAAATGTAGAGATAGTTTGAATGGATGTTCTAGTAGTGCTTGATCACACTAACTTTATACTTACTCAAACTATGTCCATGTATATATATATTTTTTTGTTAATGGACAAATGGAACTTAACAACTAGTTGAAGTATTATTATTATGATGGTGATTAAATTGATTATTGGTGATTCAGTACATTTTTGTTTAAAGATTCTTTACAAGTAAGTTACTGAACTCTGTCTGTTCTCTAACTTTGCTAATTGTTATTTATTTTTTACCTAAAGTTCATATCTCTCCCCCGCTTAGCTGAGATCATAATCACTGAAGACAAGAGTCAGTGTAGCAGCAGCTATAGTGAGACCTTTTACAAACACAGTGACACTGCTTGTTATCCCGATACATTTCATTTGCTTTAGTCTATATATTTCATAGATTGCACTGTATGTCTTGTTTGGTATATAGTCTGTATTACTGTATTATATATACTGTATTAGTGTTCCATTTGAGTGACTGGTTTTGTATGTATATAAAACTTTTTTTGGGGGGAGGGGCTGTTTTATAGTGTGTTATGCTCATATTGCTGGGTTGATGGTTTATTGATTGTGTTTAGCACTACAGCATTTGACTGTGTTGCACATGGTACTTACAGTGTGGGTGAAGGAGTATGTGACAGTACTGCAGGGGAGCTTTGGATTGTGTGGGTGTGTGCCTTTGAGTGACAGATGAGGTGTAGCAGCTCCTACAAATCACGGCATATTCAAAGGCTTATATCTCTGGGACTATGAAGAATTTAAAGAAACTAAAGGTACCCTGGTGGTTGGGATGACTTATAGGATATATTAGAAGGAATTTTAAAAAAAAACTATTTTCTCACTATAATTGCCCTTTAAGGGAACAGGTCTCCTTTTGTAGGGTGCATGAAGAAGGGAGACTTGTTCCCTTGCAATGTTGTTTTTTCCACGTGGCTTAATAAATGTGTACAGTACTTATATACAAGTATATTCTTGTAATCTTTCAACCTGGTGTTCCAGTCCACAACACCTCAACCAACCAATAACAAGTTAAATAGTGGTGAAATTATTCTGATAAATGAAACGAAAGTTGTGAAGAATGCAGGTCACTACTTATTTTGGAATGCACACTGTACCAATCTGTCAAAGATTGGTACTCACATCTGTCATCTTTGACAGATGGGAGTACAGACAGTGACAATCGTTCTTCCTATATAAAGTCTGCAATACTCCCTATGATCATGGGCTACTCCCTGTACAGGAAGCCAACCGCGAACAAGGGAAATTTTTCCATCAGTGCTAGAGGCACTGTCTACAGCAGGGGGGGTTGTATTGTATTGTACTTTAATGACATAAAATGACTTTTCAGGATGGCATACATAGATGAAAAAAAGCAGCAACGAAAAGCATGTCAATGATGGAAAACTGAAGCAAATGTGGGTATAAAGCAATATCTATGTAAAAAAGGTCAGCTGCAATGCTGCACTTTTTAAAATACGGTATTTTCAGTTATTATGATAACTGTCCTTTCATAGTAACATAGTAACTGAGGTTGAATAAAGACATATGTCCATCAAGTCCAACATTTATACCCTCTTTTTTAACCTTACCTAACAGTTGATCTCATTGTCTAATTGTTTTGCACTATAATTTAACTGCGAAAAGGTTATTTATCATCTTTGCCCTCCCCAATAGCCAACAGCTTTTTTTTTTTACTCATCATATAGACAAGCAATGGGGTAGGATCCTGCACACCTAAACAACAACAGCAATCAGCAATCAACGAATGCTGGGTGCTCCAGCACTGCAGCCAGCAATACAAGTATAATCTTCACAGATATAGCCGGGCACACCAGTCTTGATACAAACTGCTTTATTCAAGTAACGTTTTGGAACCGAACTGGTTCCTTCCTCAGACAAACATCATATAGACAAGGGTACAAGATCTTATACACTATTTATCCCTGTCACTTGTTCTGGATATATTGTACCAGATCACTGCGTTATGGGATGGTTTATAGGTAGCATGGCACACAGTGGGTTACTCTGGTGGTCTGGCACAAAGCAGACAGTGCACTTACTTTCTTTGAACAGGATAAAACAGTTTAATTGCATGTAACAGTAATTATTACAATGGTTTAATAACAAACATTAACAGTTTCCCCATATAAGATATCCAGTGATGAAGTAGTCCCTGCCTATGGTGCACCACACTACAATATTGACCAGGCCTGTGTATTGTTTGTCCTTGCCAGTTGGTGTACACTTATCTGTTATGTCAGAGTTTGTATCCAACAAGGTAACTTGTCCTTCCAGCAGGTGGTAACAGGTTCCTACACACTGGATCTTGTTTTGTAGATAATCAGGAGATCACACTGTACTAGGGATCACACCTCTCCATACACAGACTGTTTTAGGGATCACACCAAATAGATCAGTCCTGACATGAGCACTCCATCACACACTTCTATATCATTTCACTTTCTCCTCTCTTCCTTGTCATAGAGATCAGGGCTATATTGTCTCTTATTACTCACTGACACCACCTGCAGGCTGGAGGTGGTATATAAGGAGCCTTGGTGTATATGTCCATTACAAAATTTAGAGAGGAGGAAAGTTAAGAAGTGTACATGTACAGCCAACAGTTTCACCTATTCAATACAAATCACTGCAAGGCTAGTAAACACAGCAGTATTTACAGCCATTCATCTTTCTTATGTAATGGTATAGGAAGCCTGGGATACAAAGACTTTAAAGGACATGCCCACCCTTAAAGGGCATGTCCATCCCCCAAACAAAAATTTTACCAACTACTGGCCCCACTATGCAATAAAAAAAAATCCTTACCTTACATCCCTGCTCCTTGTGGTTCTCCTGTTATGCCTCTTCAAAGTTCAGGAAATTCAATAGTAGAAGCTGTCAGTGACTCATCCGGTGCCTGTTTCTTTGCTAACCTCAGAAAGGTCTGAGCAGTGCCGCTCCTGCCATGAAGCAATATGAAATTATTGCTCATGGCGGCACCTCTGGTAATATTAGATAGGCGGCAGTTTGGCAAACTTTTTTCCCCTCCCTAATCACGCGCTGAGCAGCGTTGTGCTTTACCTGGCTGGCAGTCACATTTTCCCCCTCCCTAATCGCGCACTGGCAGTCACAGAAAGTTGAATTAGCACTTTAGCAGCAGAAAGGAATGGCAGGGTGCTTATCTGCTGTGATTGGTGTTAGTGGGTGGAGCCTACTATGCAGCTCTTGGCCGAGAGCAGGAGGGAGAGGATCTCCACCAGAGTCAGCAGCAGGGAGAGAGAGGTACTTATATATATTGTGTTGTGTGTCTACATATCTCTGGGTCACACAATATAACTGAATATATGCAGGAGACAAGGGGTTAATATTACTCTGGCAGTCAGCAGGTAATTGCCTTTTGTGGCTGGATCAATCCCTGACACTGTGAGAAAGTGCGTGTTTGAGAGAGAGAGAGAGTGTGTGTGTGTGTGTGTGTGTAGGAGAGTGTGTGTGTGAGAGAGTGTGTGTGAGAGAGTGTGAGAGAGAGTGTGTGTGTGAGAGAGTATGTGAGAGAGTGTGTGTGAGAGAGAGTGTGTGTGTGTGAGAGAGAGTGTGTGTGTGTGAGAGAGAGAGTGTGTGTGTGTGTGTGAGAGTGTCTGTGTGTGACACAGAGAGAGTGTGTGTGAGAGAGTGTGTGTGAGAAAGTGTATGTGTGACAGAGTGTGTATGTGTGTGTGTGAGAGAGAGTGTGTGTGTGTGAGAGTGAGTATGTGTGTGAGAGAGAGTGTGTGTGTGTATGTGTTCCCACTCATACCCCAGTGTCACATTCCCATTTGAATAAATAACTGTGTTTTGAAATACAAAATTAGCAATGTACTCTGAGCTCACACCTACTTACAGGCAGCACTCAAAAGTTGTTTCAGGTGCAAAAAGCAAAAAAAACCCCAACAACCTAGGAACCCCCATTACCATCCATAAAGCAGCGTTCCCTACTGGATACTCTGGTGACGTGTCACTCTTAAAGGGTTACCCTTTCTGACATTGTAAAGTAGCAGATTAAAAGAGAACCAAGACCATGACGCCAGCCTGGAGAGTGGCTGAAACACTACGATTAAGGTTCTGACACACCTTCTGTCCTTATCAATAGTAATGTTTGCACCACCCAGACACGTTGGATATTTAAGGAAGAATGTAGCTTGACTTGGTGGCAGGCTCATGAATAATTTGGGCAACATATTTTATTGTACATAAAGTATGGTAGGGATTTCTAATGTGTTGTGCCACTTGCACCAACATGTTTATGTGTCATAACAATAGAGAACACACCCCCACACAAAGCCACACCCCACACAAAGCCACGCCCACTTCACCACGGCGGCAAGCTGCACGCGCAGCACCCACCAATAGGCGCCATTCAAAAGTTCTTTCAGGTGCCAAAAAACCTAGGGACACCCCTGGGTCTGAGGCATGCACAGTAGACCCCCCCTCCCTCTCTCCCTCCCGATCCCTCTATGGCTGGCAGTCTTCTGTCTGTAAAAGCTTTTTATATCATGCAGGGCATACCCTCCCACCCCAACCTCTATATTCATACTTGTAAAATCGCTTCCAATCTCTACTTACACCTCCTCGTTTCAGCACCGTTCTACATTAATGGCAGCTGCGGCTGTGGTTGGCTGCCTCTTAGCCAATCACAGCCGTGGCTGAGAGTCTAACCCCCTGCTTGCAGTTTCAGCGGGCAGGGGAGCTGGATAAGAACAGCGCAGGAATGAGAAGGTGTAAGTAGAGATTGGAAGCGATTTAACAAGTATTAATATAGTGGTTGGGAGTGTGAGGGTATGCCCTGCAAGATGTAAAAAGTTTTTAAAGAAGGTGGACATGCCCTTTAAAGTGTATGTATACTAAAAAAATTACTTTGCGTCATCTTAATCTATAAATAAGTACGTGTAAGTAGCACTTAGGGCAAGGCCACACTGCAACGCAAACAGATGCGCTTGAGATTTCCATGCGTTGCAAAGCGCTTGCGATTCCCCAATTCCAATTATGGAAGTGCATGTGATTGCGATTAAAAATGGTGATCGCATGCGCTTCCAAAAAGGAATCGGAATCACAAACACAACGCATTGGAAATCGCAGGAACTTTTTGCTTTCCAGCGATTTCCATTAAATAAAAATTGCACACACAATCGTGGCCTGGCATTTAATCTAAGGTGTGTGTGTTGCTGCATGCCTTCCATACAATACTTGTTTTGCTCATACTCTGACCACTGACCTGACTATTTTCCCACATACCAACTGTCAAAACTGCATTTAGCATACAGCACACCAACTGTCAAACCATTCCAGCTACAGCAAACTCCTTATAGAAATGCTAAAACATAACATGTTTTAGATTGGGTATCTAATGAAATAGGGGGCAGATCAACCAAAAAAAAAAAAGTACAGTTGGGATGAATTATAGTTTCCACAAATGGGCAATTTAATTTTTTTTTTTCCAGTGTACATACCCTTTAAAGCTGGGTACACACGGAGGGACTTTTTGTCCCGATTGAGTGCTTGCTACGAGTAAGCGCTCGGCCGGGACAAATGTCCGTCGGTCACAGCAAATTCGCCCGAGACTGAATTTGCAATCGATCGTGCGGTCCCATAGGGAACCGCACGATCGATCAGAATTTTCCGACATGTCCGATCTGGACGAATCAATGATCGATGTTGGTCGCGGCTGCCCGCCCTACACCAGCCCTTTAGAGTGGGTCAAGTGACACAGCAAGATTATATAATGTACCATAATGAATAAATCTTTTTTGTAACAAGTTTTTTGTGCCTATTAATGCACACCAATCAGTGAATATTCTGCAGTTCTTTAAGATCAACACCAGATGTCACTTTGGTACTTTGTCTAGAAATGTGTGTTTTTTTTTTAAATTGCAATAAGCAGAGAGGGAAGGTCCAAAATGTACAGTGACATGGTCAGTCTTTTGGCTGTATATGTTGTGGTGTAAGGAATCTACATCCGAATGAAAATGTTCATATATTTGCATAATTTAAACCGTTTACAGTACTGACTGTAATTGATGTCCTTATGTTTCAGTATGGGGAAAAGTCTTAACTGGGCCAATAAGAGAGTATACTGGGTCTATCTCAGGAGACTATAAGCACAAAGGCTTGGAACCCTTAACCCCACACCAGAACACAGACCACATCACCAAACCACACCAATTTTTATTAATAGGGGAGGATAAACACACTATATAAATGCTGAAGTTGTAAACTGCAAAAAAAAACAAAAAAAACACAACTGTTAAAGGGCATGTCCACCCCCAAAACTATAAACCCCCCCAGTAAAGGCCCCATCATGTAGTGTAATAAAATCCTTACCTCACATCCCCGCTCCAAATTGGTTTCCCTTTATTCCCCCCCCCCAAAGTCCCAAAAACTGCCCACCAGGAGGATAGCAGAGTCCATATAGGACTCTGCCTACTATCTGGCCTCCGGGAGAAGTTTGGCATGCGTACTGCAGCCCTTCTCCCCCTCCCTCTCCCTCCCAATTAGGATTCCCTCCCCCTAGCGTAAAACCCTTTACATATAATATTCCCCCAGTCCCCCCAGCCCCAACTGCAAGCAGAAGGCCTGGCAGTGCGGCGGAGGAAAGAGGGAAGGTAAGTAAAGTTTGGGGCACTTTCTAATAATAAAAATATAGCGGTTGGGGCTGGGGGGACAGGGGGAATGTTATATCAAAAAAAAATTTCAAGGGTGGACATGCTCATTAAAAATATTAACTTAACTGTGCCACAGAGGCTTTCAAACATTTTAATAACCTAATGTGTTGCAAATTAAAGTGACTACAGTGGGGGATCAAAAAGAGGTAGAGATTGAGGTGAATGGCTAATATAGCCCTGGTTGCATTGCATTTGTTAGATGGAAGGTATTAGAAGTCCAAGATCTTAGCCTGGATCAAAATCCATGGATGTGTGTGGCTTGGAGGTGTAAGGTTGGGTACACACAATCAGATTTTTCAGCCAAACTGACCAATATTTCCATGTATCAGTCGATTGAGTGAAAACTCTGATTTCACTGGCAGCTGCGACCGATGTCAAATGCCCGTTCACCCGAATCGTGGGGTTTCCTATGGACAGCGATGTTTACAGGGTAACCTTTTTGAAATAAAAAATAACAAAAGTGGTATTAAGGTGATACCTTTATTGGATAACTAAGATAGTCATAGCAAGCTTTCAGAACATTCTAGTTCCTTTTTCAAGCTGAATAAAGAAAGGTTTATCACCTTTATACCACTTTTGTTATTTATTTCAAAAGGGATACCCTGTAAACATTTTGACTGGCTAACACGGTACACCACCTTTCCCTGCGTCTATGGACAGCGAGTGACTGACAGTGATATGTCACTGGTGGGGAATGCTCAGTGTACCCAGCCTAAGACAGTCATAAACAGTAATAGACCAAGACTGAGAAAAAAAGGTCTGTAAGCAGTGACTTTACCTGTGTTGAATGTAGAGCCTCATAATACAGTAGAGAATGAGGAAACATGATTGCTGCATTAAAGGGCAGGGGTGATTAACAAATAGAATTTGAGCGGTAAACATGCCCTTCAAACACACATCAACATATACACACTAACATATAAAAGGGCGGGATTAAATCATTTGATTTGTGGTGCAGGTTGTCTGATGCTAGCTTATAATTTAACAGTTTTTGCAACACCGCAATAAATAAATAAACTAACATTCACATAGTAACTACTGGAGTAATTCCTGTCATAGTGGGAACTGAGATTAGTGTACAGGGTTGGGATTTACTCCTGATTTGCTGGAGCATAATACAGGCAATGCTTTGCTCAAGAAGGAGCACAATGGAATCTCATAGCAGAAAACCTGAAATGAGAGATTCATGGACTTGGGCAATGATTCTTGCCCCATCTCAGCTGAAATCATTGTATTCAGGTCCAGCTATATACTTAGCTTCTTTGTGTATCTTACAAGGCTGCACAGATCCATCTGCCGTCTGTTACAATTGATGCTAGTATTATAACAATACTGAAGCTTTTATTTCCTTAGATTACATCCCTTTACTAAATACAGATGGATTCATTGTTATTGCTTTTTATCTATGTGAAATTGTCTGTTGAATCATATCTCAACCTTCTATTATCTTTTGCTGTAAAGTTCCATTCTAAAGCTAATGCTTCTGAAAGGCTGCATTGAAGAAAGCTAATGCTGATGACATACGGTATAGACTCGTTCCCCTGTGTGATCAAGTTGGTTGGCTGCTATTAACAGATTATATGTAATGAATTTATGTTGATTTTCAAACATTTTAGAATAGCCAATAAACCATGAAGATCTAGGGGGCTGGGTCCTCATCCTGGCTGCAGCCAATGAGAGTGGGGAAGATTTTTTTCCTCCACTTTAGGAAAAAGCTGATTTGACTGTCGCATCAGATAGGGAATTTTTGCCTCCATCAGGAGAACACCTTGGACCTGGTTCATAGTAGTCAACAAGTGCAACCTCTCATTGGCAACGAGGTAGATTTATTCTTTTGTTCCCCTTTAAATATAAGTAATAATGTTCCAAGTTGATCCAGGTATGTATGTGATTGGTTATGATAATGATAAGGTAGAATCAGGGGTTTGGGAGGTGTTAGGTTAGTGATAAGGTAAAATCAGGGGTTTGGTAAGTGATAAGGTATTATCAGGGAGTTGGGAGGTGTTAGGTCAGCGATAAGATAGAATCAGGGGGTTGGGAGGTGTTAGGTTAGTGGTAAGGTAGAATCAGGGGGGGGAGGTATTAGGTTAGTGATAAGGTGGAATCCGTGGGTGGGAGGTGTTAGGTAAGTGATAAGGTAGAATTAGGGGGTTGGGAGGTGTTATTTTAGTGGTGAGGAAGCATTCTGGTTGGGAGATATTAGGTAAGTAATGAGGTAGAACCTGGGGTTGTGAGGTGTTAGGTAAGTGATGAGGTAGAATCCTGGGTTGGGAGTTGTTAGGTAAGTGATATGGTAGAATCGATTTGAGAGGTGTTAAGTTAGTGGTAAAGTAGAATCCTCAGTTAGAAGGTATTAGGTAAGTGATGAGGTAACATCCAGGGGTTGGGAGGTGTTAGGTAAGTGATAAGGTAGAATCCAGGGTTAGGAGGTGTTAGGTAAGTGATGAGGTAGAATTCGGGGGGTAAGGAGGTGTTAAGTTAGTAATAAGCTATATTAAGCTAGAATATATATAAGCTAGAATTCGGAAGTTGGGAGGTATTTGGTAAGTGATGAGGTAGAATTCAGGGGTTGGGAGGTGTTAGGTAAGTGATGAGGTGGAATTCGGGGGTTGGAAAGTGTTAAGTTAGTGATAAGGTAGAATTCGGGGGTTGGAAGGTATTAGGTAAGTAATGAGGTAGAATTCAGGGGTTGGGAGGTATTAGGTAAGTGATGAGGTAGAATTCAGGGGTTGGGAGGTGTTAGGTAGTGATGATGTAAAATTTGGGGGTTGGGAGGTGTTAGGTAAGTGATGAGGTAGAATTTGGGGGATGGGAGGTGTTAGGTAAGTGATGGTAAGTTTGGGGGTTGGGGTGTTAGTGTGTGGAGGTTTTGGGGGATGGGGTGTTTGGTTGTTTTGGGCCGTTTTCCCTTTTTTTTTTTTTTATTGTTTTTTTTTGGTTATTGGTTGCCTTGGTGGTCACCCTGTCTGTGTGGGTTTGGTTGTTTCTGTGTTTATTGTTTTGCTGGTGGGGGTGGGTGAATCGTGGTGTGTGTCCCTGTTGGGTGCTTGGTGTTTTTTTGTTTTTGACTGTAAGGGCTAGGCCACACTGTTGTAATCTGATTTTGTGTTAAAAAACACAAGTTGGAGTTTCTTTTGTAACATCCAACCTAATGAAAGGGGCTTAGGTCTCCCGAAAGCTTGCTTAATTTTTTTCTAGTTAGCCAATAAAAGGTATCACATCTCTACATTTCCTCTCTTTCCTCTCTTACTTGACATTGTAATAGACATCTGATTGGTTGAGGCAAATTACCAGCACAGGTAATTTTTACCTCAACCAACTCTATGAATAAGCCTAACAGTTAGAACCATTAATAGCATCTGATTGTTTGCGGCAGATTAAAAAACACAGGCAATATAGGTGGCTGCACATCACACATGTGTCCCTTAAAAGCGCTACCAACCTAATTAAAACTTTGCCAGGTAATAAATCACCCTCCCCCGCCCCAACCGCTATAAATTATAAGCCCCAGCTTCTCTTACCCCCTCTCTCCTCCAGGACTGCAAGCAGGGGGCGGGACCGCAGCCGCGCCGTGATGGCTAGAGGCAGCCAATCATGGCGCGGCTGCCGGCTTCTCAGAATGCCGGGGGAGCGAGGGAAGGTAAGTACAGTTCTGGGGACTTTCTAAAAAATAATTTTTATGCGGTTGGGGCAAGGAGAACATTTTTTTAGGTGGCCAAGGGTTTTATGGTAGGGGGAGGGATAGCAAAACGGGAGGGAGAGGGAGGGGGGGAGGGAGGGAGGGGAGGGGAGAAGGGCTCATGACGCATGCCAAACTTCTCCCAAGGCCAGGTAGGAGGCAGAGTCCTATATGGACTCTGCTATCCTCCTGGTGGGCAGTTTTTGGGACTTTCTGGGGGGACTACAGGAGAACCATATGGAGCTGGGATGTGAGGTAAGGATTTTATTACACTACATGATGGGGCCATTACTGGGGGGGATTATAGTTTTGGGGGTGGACATGCCCTTTAAGGACAAAGGTTCTTTTCATTAAGAAAATGACAGTTGGGACTTGATTACAAACCGCAGATTGTTTGCATTGGAAGGTTCAACAAATTAAACTCTATGCCCAAAACCGATGCTATAGATTCCTTAGGTAGATGTTAGCACACCTCTCCACATGTCTATAGCTTGAAAATTGTGGGAAAAGTTACAGTCCAAAAAATGGGGGGTATAAAAGAAAAAAGAAAGTTTAAAGGGCATCTATACTGAAAGCTGCGCGCTATAGTTAAACTGAAACCGGAAGTGGTCGGGAGTAAGGTGAATTTTCTTTCTTCGTTCCAGGCTTCTGCACAATTGATTGAAGAATGGAAGGTAAGGCATTGGTCCTTTACCTCCTGTTCTTCAATTAATGCATTAAAGGAATAGTTCTCTTTCCAGTGAACTATTCCTTTAAATCAAGAGGCAGCTATTTTGTGTAGATTGCGCCTGCAACACACGTCCTTTTAAGTCTAATGGACTTTACGGACAAGTTTTTCTGAAAGTAATAAAGATTTGTTGTCGGACTTTGTCGAATTCTCTGGCTTATTAGCCATATTTATAAGGCCGCCTTTAATGCAGTAATTAAAGGTTATCTCCACTCATAATATTGACTTTTAGGAATCCAGTTCTATTGAAGAACGGGAGGTAAAGGAGCTGTGCCTTACCGTCCGTTCTTCATAGACAAACAGGAACCAGGAGAGAGGTAGAAACTTACCCGCTTGCTCGCTCCCCCGGCGCTTAGTCTGACAGGTCCCGACGGACCTTGACTTCTATGCGCATAGAAGAAAGGTCTGTTGGGACCTGTCAGACTAAGCGCCAGGGGAGCAAACAGCGGGTAAGTTTCTTACCTTCTATCCTGCCTCCTGTTTGTTCTATTGAAGAATGGTAGGTAAGGCACAGCTCCTTTACCTCCGTTCTTCATAGAACTGGATTCCTAAAAGTCAATATTATGAGTGGAGTAACCTTTAAATACAACTATGCAGCAGTATTGCAGGATATCATCTGTATTTTATGTCTTTGGTGTACAATAATGACCATGTTTTGTAAAATACCAATACAATGCAGTATTGTCCATACAATACTACTGCAGTTGTAGAAGTAAAGCTTTTAGAATGCACATGATTTCTGGGCCCCATGTGCCATCCTAACGTGCAAGCGCACACACAGCATATCAAGCTCCATCTCATTTTTGAAAAGCTGTGTAAATAATCAATCTCTGATTGAAAGAGACCATGGTCTCATCAAATGAAAAGCTGTATGAAGTCATCAAAGTATAAGAGAGCAATCCTTAAATCTCATCATAGGATACATGTGTGGAATGCATCAGAGGAACATAAAAATAACAAGTATTCACCATAGATGTCAGCACCTCTTTAAGTGACCCGTATAATTATTCTATACAGGATTTCCCATAATGCCTGGTTTTGTAATCTCAAATCCTTATTTTCCAGATTGATTTACTTCACTGATTAATTTAAGCTGCTGGATATCACTTATCCATTAAAGCATCCGTCATGGCCCATATGCTCATAACCACCCATGAATATTACAGCTGGGATGTGCTGGAATCATTAAGAAATTGTCATGAAACTGACAGGGGGAAAATAAACCGATGTCATACTATTCTGAAATTCTATTACATTTGACCTTCTGTAAACAATGGAAGTCTTTGCTTGTGATAGCCAATGCCCTGCGTGATGGAATTCAGTAAAATGACTCAACTAGTCATGGTGTTTATAGATGGAACGCCTGCAAACCTGTATACTAAAAGCTGCCTTTCCCCTTTTTAATGGTTCTGTTCATTTGTGAGCATAAAAGCAACATCCGCGCTGATGCAATATCTGGTTAGCTTGGGTTTAGCATTGATTTTTTGGTACCTGTGTGGCACTCCCAATGCAATACCTTTTGTATTCTATTTTTTGCTACTGTTGTATTTAATGTGGATTGTATTCAGCATGTAAAAACCCCTCCAACCCAGCGCTACTTACTATCCCCGCCCCTGTGATGCAGTAACCAATGTGTGACAGTAACTACAACACTGGAGCATAGTCAGGTATTGGTAAGAAGCGCTGGGAATGTTACATCGCCCATAAATTCCTGACACTGGTCCATATCCATTAAATAAGAAAAGAAAAGGCAAATATTGTGTTATTGTGTTGTGTTATGTTTTTGGGTCTAAATCCTCCACTTCAAAGCATAATCTGACTAACGTGCAGATATCTGTGTAGAAAGCTATCCAATGTCCATATACCTACACATTATATAAGCATTATAAACATATTATTATTAGAGATGGACGAATTATATAAAGTCTGAAAGTTTGAATTCGGACCCATTCAAGTCAATGGGGGAGTGATAGTTCGAAAAGTCCGGGTGTTTTACAGCTAAACTAACAATGGTTATTAGCTCTAAATGGCTGTGGCACCTGGGAAATAGCCTGGGGAACATGTCACTATCACCAAAACTTGTAAAAACACTTGTGGGACAGGAGTGGGCAATTGTCGGGTTTTGCGCAAGCTACATTCAAGGGTTACTGCCAATTTGAGGGTTACCGAATGATACTTTCGAGGGCTAGCAAAATCGGTACTTTCATGGGTTACCGAGAAGGAACGATACTTTCGAGGGTTAGCAAACAATACATTCGAGGGTTAGCGAAAACGATCCGTACATTTGAGGGTTACCGAAAACTAACAATACTTTTGAAGGTTAGCGAGCGATACATTCTAGGGTTAACGAATGGCCCGTAAATTCTATAATTATCGAATCTATGATAATTATTGAAAATACAGCCGCGAGTCCGGAAAAACAAACTAGTTCGAACTCGAACTAGATTGAATAGTTCGAGTTCGTCCGAACTTGTAAAGTTCGACTCGAACTCGGGTTCGAGTTTGAGTTCTAGTCTGTCCCTAATTATTATATGTATTATACTTACCCTTCTATCCCCTCATTTTTTAAAGTAAAATACCCAGGTTCAGGACAAAAATTTAGTTAAGGGTAATCATAACAGCTGGTCTAAGGTAATCCCTGGTGTGAGGACCTAGCAGTTAAGGTCCTCTCCCTGTTTTTTTTTTTTTTTTTACTGGAATGGGATGGTTTAGGTGAGGGTATACAGTAGTTGTCCTTTGATATAGATGTTTAAATAACCAAGTACTGCAAGTTGTTTTATTAAAGGGACAATCCAATTGTCCATTGTACAAAACTCTAGTTTTCTTTCAGTGAGATGGAAAAACAACTGCCAAACAGCAGCAGCTGCTATCTATCTTATTAAATAGACAGTAATGTATTAAGATTAGTTTCTGATTGCCAATCCACTATCAACAGATCTAAGTATAATGCATTTGGTATTGATCTCACCATAGTTTTGTCCATGGAGCTTTTCTGTGGAACAAAAGTAATTAGGTAGGATATATATTATAATTCTATGTTTGAATCTATCCACTTCTTACAGCAAATGCATTGTGTGATATGTCAAGTAGCATACATTATTTCTAATCTTTGTTATTATTTTATGGTCTCTCCTGAGAGCACTTTGCTAGGGAGGCAATATTCTATCTATTGAATTTAGCTCAATATCATTTGAAATGTTTGTAATAATATAGTCCCCGTGCTGCAAGTCAATTCATAAAATCACTGCACAGGTTTCAATACCATTTAGAGTTAGGCCCCACTAGCGCAATTCGGATCACGTTTGGCGATCCCATTGTGCTAGCGATTGCGTAGAACCATGTTAACCTATGGAAGTGGCCCCACTACACTAGCTAAGCTCTAGGCCATTTTCAGAGCTCACGCTATCACCATATTTGGTGCATATCACATGCACTCTCCAACAGGGCTCTATTTAGGTATCGCAGCACGCACACAAGGATTACTATTGTGCATTTTTCTGTGCGTCCTAGTGGGGCCTCAGCCTTAATTACCCAAAAAGACCACCTATCCCTTTTGTATTATTCTCCCTATACAACCAATGTTAGCCTTACCATATGTGTGCTATTTATTAGAGGGAGTCTTTAGTTATTTATATTATGAAAAATCAGTTATCTTTCTTTAGAAAAAATAGAAAATACATCAATTTGGGATAAAAAAAACTCATTGCCACGACAACCCTGTCTTAACTTAATTCTGGTCACTGTTTGCCACAAGTATGCCTCTGTAAATAATCTGGGCACTGCATGCCACAAGAATACATCTGTAAATAAACTGGTTACTGCATGCCACAAGTATAAATCTTTAAATCATCTGGTCGCTGCATGCCACAAGTATAAATCTGTAAATAAACTGGTCACTGCATGCCACAAGTATAAATCTGTAAATAAACTGGTCACTGCATGCCACAAGTATAAATCTGTAAATAAACTGGTCACTGCATGCCACAAGTATAAATCTGTAAAAAAACTGGTCACTGCATGCACAAGTATAAATCTGTAAATAAACTGGTCATGCAGCCACAAGTATAAATCTGTAAATAAACTGGTCACTGCATGCCACAAGTATAAATCTGTAAATAAAACTGGTACACTGCATGCCACAAGTATAAATCTGTAAATAAACTGGGCACTGCATGCCACAAGTATAAATCTGTAAATAAACTGGTCACTGCATGCCAACAGTATAATCTGTAAATAAACTGGTCACTGCATGCCACAAGTATAAATCTGTAAATAAAATGGTCACTGCATGCCACAAGTATAACTGTAAATAATCTGGTCACTGCATGCACAAGTATAAATGTAAATAATCTGGTCACTGCATGCCACAAGTATAAATCTGTAAATAATCTGGTCACTGCATGCTACAATTATTTATCTGTTAATTGTGCCCCCTTGAGCATAAAGATTGATAAAAGGTCTAATCCAGGTATAGATACGGCAAAGTAATATTGCTGCAAAAAAAGTGATTTCGATTTTAGAAAGAAATATTTTATTATAAGTACAACAATACATCAGATTTTGAGATTGCATGCTCTATTTATGTTTTTAACCAAGGAACTAGATCAAAAACAAAATAATGATTGTTTTGCAGGAGAAAGGCACATTTTTAATTTATTCCTAGTTGGTAACAAATGAAACAGATGCATTACATTAAAATGTTCTTGTCTCTGCAGGGGTTTAGGGAGGTAACATGGCTTTTTCAGATGTATTGTGAGATAATGAATCAATTCATCATATCGTCATAAACATGGGCATAAAATATGAACAAGATAAACTTGATTTATAGTAAACATGGAAAGTATGTAGTTAGTTCTCTTTCCTGATTCTCTAAGACATGGGTCGCACTATAGGCAGCCACAAGTTGTCCAGACCTATATTTTTTCTCAGGTCTAACTTTTTTGAACAACATTGTGAACAACTTACTGAAATTTTCTGAATTAAAGTTTAATTTTATACTGCAGACTGTCATGTGATCAGGCAAAAGTCCTGTTATTCGAAACTTGAAAGTGTCTCCCATTGTATTTTCAAGGATTTTCGAAAGTTCGAAGATATTTTCGAAAATTATCGAAAATAGCCCCGTACATTTGAAAATCTTTGAAAATTCGTTCCGTTTTCAGATTTTTGGATCTTCGGGATTTTCCCGAGATCTGGGAATCCAAAAGCGGAATGAAACTATGTAGTTTCGGCCATCGATAATTAACAGATATAGAAAAAAAAGTCCCACCAAATGCAATGCTTTTTTTGGGCCAAAATTAAAACTATGGAAAATTATAATGTCATGCTAATGTCACAGTGACATCGCTAAAAAAATGTACCCAGCCACATTTATACACTATGAACAGATATAGAATAAAAAGTCACACCAAGTGCAATGCGTTTTTTGGGCCAAAATTTAATCTATGCAAAATGATGATGTCATACTGATGTCATAGTGACATCACTAAAAATTTACCCAGACACATTTAAACACTATTAACAGATAGAGAATAAGTTACACAAAGTGCAATACCTTTTTGAGTCAAAATTCCAATCTATTCGAAATGATGATGTCATGCTGATGTCATAGTGACATGACTAAAAATGCACCCAGACACATTTAAACACTTTAAACAGGTATAGAATAAGAAGTTGCACCAAGTGCTATGCTTTTTGGGACAAAATTTAATCTATGCAAAATGATGATGTCATGCTGATGTCATAGTGACATCACAAAAAATGCACCCAGGAACATTTAACACTATTAACAGATATAGAATAAGAAGTCCCAACAAGTGCAATGCTTTTTGAGTCAAAATTCCAATCTATGCAAAATGATGATGTCATGCTGATGTCATAGTGACATCACTAACAAATGCACCCATACATATTTAAGCACTATTAACAGATATAGGGGGTTATTCAATAAAAGTTCTTATCGTTTAAAAAGGTGCTAATTTTGCCCCAACCAATGTTAGCTTTCAAATGTTACATAAGTTCTGATTGGTTGGGGCAAAATTAGCACCATTTTAAACGATAAGAACTTTTATTAAATCTCCCTGATAGACTAAGAAGTCACGCATACGCATTAAAGCACTATTAACAGATATAGAATATGAAGTCACACCAAGTACAACGCCTTTTTGGGACAAAATGTAATCTATGCTAAAGTATGATGTTATGCTGATGTCATAGTGACATCAATAAAAATGCACCCAGACACATTTAAACACTTTAAACAGGTATAGAATAAGAAGCCACACCAAGTACAATGCATTTTTGGGACAAAATTTAATCTATGCAAAATGATGATGTCTTGCTGATGTCATAGTGACATTACTAAAAACTATGGGTAGCATGATCCTTAAATAATAGCAATGTCAGTGCATTGTGGGTCGCATGAACCTTTAATAATAGTGATAGCAGTACATTATGGGTAGCATGATCCTTTAATAATAGTGAAAGCAGTGCTTTATGGGTAGCATGTTTTTTTAATAATAGTGATATAAGTCCATTATGGACTTATGATTCTTTAATAATAGTAAAAGCAGTGCATTATGGGTAACATGGTCTTAATAATAGTGAAATCAGTACATTATAGGTAGCATGATCCTTTAATAATAGTGAAAGCAGTGCATTATGGGTAGCATGATCCTTTAATAATAGTCAAAGCAGTGCATTATGGATAGCACGGTCCTTTAAAAATAGTTAAAGCAGTGCGTTATGAGTCGCATGGTCTTAATAATAGTGATATCAGTGCATTATGTGTAGCATGATACTTAAATAATAGTGACAGCAGCTTATTATGGGTAGCATGGTCCTTTAATAATAGTGAAAGCAGTGCATTATGGGTAGCATGATCCTTTAATAATAGTGAAAGCAAATTTATGATGTCATGCTGATGTCATAGTGACATCACTAAAAAATGAACCCAGACACATTTAAGCACTATAAACAGACATGGAATAAGAAGTTGCACCAAGTGCAATGATTTTTTAGTTAAAATTCAAATCAATGCAAAATGATGATGTCATGCTGATGTCATAGTGACATCACTAAAAAATGCACCCAGACACATATAAACACTATTAACAGATAAAGAATAAGAAGTTGCACCAAGTGCAATGCCTTTTTGAGTCAACATGTAATCTATGGAAAATAATGATGTCATGCTGATGTCATAGTGACATCACTAAAAATTTCACTATTAAGAGGTATAGAATAAGAAGTCACACCAAGTGCAACATTTTTTGGGCCAAAACTGAATCTATGGGAAATTATGATGTCATGCTGATGTCATAGTGACATCACAAAAAATGCACCCAGGAACATTTAACACTATTACCAGATATAGAGCAATGCTTTTTGAATAAAAAATCCAATCTATGCAAAATGATGATGTCATGCTGATGTCATAGTGACATCACTAAAAAATGCACCCATACACATTAAAGGAATAGTTCACTGCAATAGTGAGCTATCCCTTTTCTACATTAATTGAAGCCAGGGAGGTTAAGGAGCTATCCCTTACCTCCCGTTCTTCAATCAATGTTTGGATAGCCTGGAACGAACTTCAGAAAATCTTACCTTTCATGCAATCCAGCGGGCCGCTCTGAAATTCCCGACTGCTTCCTGCTTCTGTTACACGTTATAGCGTAACAGAAGCAGGAAGCAGTCTGGAACTGTCAGAGCGGCCCCGCTGGATTGCGTGAAAGGTAAACATTGATTGAAGAACAGGAGGTAAGGCATAGCTCCTTAACCTCCCGGGCTTCAATCAATGTGGAAAAGGAATAGTTCACTATTTCAGTGAACTATTAATTTAAAGCACTATTAACAGATATAGAATAAGAAGTCACACCAAGTACAATGCCTTTTTGGAACAAAATGTAATCTGTGCTAAAGTATGATGTACTGCTGATGTCATAATGACATCACTAAAAAATGCACCCAGACACATTTAAACACTTTAAACATGTATAGAATAAGAAGCCACACACAAATGCAATGCCTTTTTGAGTCAAAGTTACAATCTATGCAAAATGATGATGTCATCACTAAAAAATGAGCCCAGACACATTTAAACACTTTAAACAGATATAGAATAAGAAGTTGCACCAAGTGCAATACCTTTTTGAGTCAAAATTTAAATCTGTGCAATGCTTTTGAGGGCCAAAATGTAATCTGTGCAAAAGTATGATGTCATGCTGATGTAATAATGACATCACTAAAAATGCACCCAGACACATTTAACACTATTAACAGATATAGAAAAAGAAGTCACACCGAGTGCAATGCCTTTTTGAGTCAAAATTCCAATCTATGCAAAATGATGATGTCATGCTGATGTCATCACTAAAAAATGCACCCATACACATTTAAGCACTATTAACAGATATAGAATAAGAAGTCACACCAAATACAATACCTTTTTGGGACAAAATTTAATCTATACAAAATGATGTGCTGATGTCATAGTGACATCACTAAAAATGAGCCCAGACACATTTAAACACTTTTAACAGATATACAGGGAGATTCAATAAAAGTTCTTATCGTTTAAAATGGTGCTAAGTTTCCCCCAACAAACCGGATGCTAGCTTTCCAATGTTAAATATTATCTGATTGGTTGGGGCAAAATTAGCACCATTTTAAACGATAAGAACTTTTATTGAATTACCCTGATAGAATAAGAAGTTGCACCAAGTGCAATGCCTTTTTGAGTCAAAAATTTAAATCTGTGCTATGCTTTTTGGACCAAAATTTAATCTATGGAAAATGATGATGTCATGCTGATGTCATAGTGACATCACAAAAAAGCACCCAGGAATATTTAACACTATTAACAGATATAGAATAAGAAGTGCAATGCTTTTTGAGTCAAAATTCCAATATATATGCAATGCTTTTTGAGTCAAAATTCCAATATATGCAAAATGATGATGTCATAGTGACATCACTAAAAAATGCACCCATACACATTTAAGCACTGTTAACGGATATAGAATAAGAAGTCACACCAAGTACAATGCCTTTTTGGGACAAAATTTAATCTATGCAAAATTATGTCAGGCTGATGTCAGTGACATCACAAAAAATTAGCCCAGACACATTTAAACACTTTTAACAGATATAGAATAAGAAGTTGCACCAAGTGCAATGCTTTTTTTGGTCCAACATTTAATCTATGCAAAAGTATGATGTCATGTTGATGTCATAGTGACATCCCTAAAAAAAATACACCCAGACACATTTAAACACTTTTAACAGGTGTAGAATAAGAAGCCACACCAAGTACAATGCCTTTTTGGGACAAAATTTAATCTATGCAAAATGATGATGTCATGCTCATGTCATCACTAAATAATGCACCCATACACAATTAAGCACTATTAACAGATATAGAATAAGAAGTCACACCAAGTACAATGCCTTTTTGTGACAAAATTCCAATCTATGAAAAATGATGATGTCATGCTGATCTCATAGTGATGTCACTAAAAAATGCACCCAGACACATTTAAACACTATTACCAGATATAGAATACGAAGTCACACAAAGTGCAACACTTTTTAAAGCCAAAATTGAATCTATGAAAAATGATGATGTCATGCTGATGTCATAGTGATATTACAAATAAATGCACCCAGGCACATTTAACTCTATTAACCAGATATAGAATACGAAGTCACACATAAGTGCAATGCTTTTTTTGGTCCAACATTTAATCTATGCAAAAGTATAGTATGATTTCTGTTGAGTTCATACCGTGGACATCCTAAAAAAAACACTACCCCCGTCACACCGTTTACACATCTTAAATAAACACTTGCTTTTTAACTAGGTGTGGGTGAATAAGAAGCCACACACCACGTACAATGCCTGTTTTGGGACCTAAAATTTAATCTATGCAAAATGATGATGTCATGCTGTGTCATCACTAATAATGCACCCATACACAATTAAGCACTATTAACAGATATAGAATAGAAGTCACAACCAAGTAAATGCCTTTTTGTGACAAAATTCCAATCTATGAAAAATGATGATGTCATGCTGATCTCATAGTGATGTCACTAAAAAATGCACCCCAGACACATTTAAACACTATTACCAGATATAGAATACGAAGTCACACAAAGTCAACACTTTTTAAAGCCAAAATTGAATCTATGAAAAATGATGATGTCATGCTGATGTCATAGTGATATTACAAATAAATGCACCCAGGCACATTTAACTCTATTAACCAGATATAGAATACGAAGTCACACATAAGTGCAATGCCTTTTTGAGTCAAAGTTACAATCTATGCAAAATAATGATGTCATGCTTATGTCATAGTGACATCACTGAAAAATGCACCCAGACTCATTTAAGCATATAACAGATATGGAATAAGAAGTTGCACCAAGTGCAATGCTTTTTGGTCCAAAATGTAATCTATGCAAAAGTATGATGTCATATTGGTGTCATACTGACATCACTAAAAAAAGCACCCAGACACATTTTACATTTTTACCAGGTATGAAATAAGAAGTCACACGAAGTAGAATGTCTTTTTGGAACAAATTTAATCTATTTAAATTAACATGTCATGCCGATGTCATAGTGACGTCACTAAAAAAAGCACCCAGATAGATTAAAGCACTATTAACAGATCTAGAATAAGAAGTGGCACCAAGTACAATGCCTTTTGAGTCAAATTCAAATCAATGCAAAATGGGTGTCATGCTGATGTCATAGTGATGCAACCATACGCATAAAAAATGCAACCATACACATTAACAAAACACTGTTAACAGATATAGAATAAGAAGTCACATCATGTGGAACCCTTTTTTGGGCCAAAATGGAATCTATGGAAATTGATGTGTCATGCTGATGTCATAGTGACATCACAAAAAAATGCACCCAACACATTTAAACGCTATTAAAACAGATATAGAATAAGAAGTCCCACTAATGCATGCCTTTTGGGCCACAATTCCAATCTATGCAAAATGATGATGTCATGCTGATGTCATAGTGACATCACAAAAAATGCACCCAGGCATATTTAATACTATTTACAGATATGGATAAGAAGTTGCACCAAGTGCATTTTTTTTTTGGTCCAACATTTAATCTATGCAAAAGTATGTATCATAGTGACATCCCTAAAAAAATGCACTCAGACACTTTAAACATTTTTAACAGGTATAGAATAAGTATTCACACCAAGTACAATGTTTTTTTGGGACAAAATGAATTCTATGCAAATGATGATATCATGCTTATGTCATAGTGACATCACAAAAAATGCACCCAGACACAATAAAGCACTATTACAGATCTAGAATTTTTTGTGGACTTGATGGATGTATGACTTTATTCAACTCAATTACTATGTTACTATGTATGTTACAATGTTACTATGTGAATGAGAAGTGGGGACCAAGTACAATGCCTTTTGAGTCAAAATTCAAATCTATGCAAAATGATGATGTCATGCTGATTTATAGTCCATCACTAAAAAATGCATCCATACACATTTAACACTATAAAAAGATATAGAATAAGAAGTGACACTACGTGGAACACTTCTTTGGTAAAATTAAATGAAGTGGAAAATTATGAAGTCATGCTGATGTCATAGTGACCTCTCAAAAATGCACTTAGACACATTAAACACTATTAACAGATATAGAATAAGAGGTGAACCAAGTGCAATGCCTTTTTTAGTCAAAATTCAAATCTATGCAAAATGATGTCATTCTGATTTTATAGTAAAAATGAACCCAGACCATTAAAGCACTATAACAGATATAATAAAAGTGCACCAAGTGCAATGCTTTTTTGGGACAAAATTGAATCTATGCAAAATGATGATGTGATGCTGATGTTATAGTGACATCACTAAAAATGCACCCACACCCAATTAACCACTTTTAACAGGTATAGAATCAGAAGTCACACCAAGTACAATGCCTTTTTGGTCCAAAATTTAATCTATTTAAAATTATGATGCCATGGTGATGTCATAGTGACATCCCTAAATAGCACATAGACACATTAAAGCACTATTAACAGGTATAGAATAAGAATTGCACCAGTGCAATGTCTTTTTGAGTTAAATTTAAATTTATGCACAATTGTATGTCATTCTGGGTGTAGAAGTTTACGCATGGTGCACACTATCAGACACATATTAGGCTTTATATATAGAAAGCTTGCACCTCTAGAGTAACGGTAAGTCATAGGTGGGTGTATCCCACCTAAGGTTAGAACTTACAGTGGTGCACGGAACTATCACTGTTCAGTGACTAGAAGAGTGTCACTAGAATTTTTTGGGAATTTTGAAAACTATTCATACAAGCAACGAAAAGATAATAATTGCACATTGCTAGGCCACATACAATACTGTGCAATCTGTACACTTGCATACATTTTTTTAGTGTTTTTAGTTACATTACTATGTATCATAGTAATGTAAATTAAACCCCATGATATAATGTATGCACATGTAGTATTATATTTTATGGGGCGTAGGATTAAGGGTAGTCTTGAATTAAACATTTTTATTGAAAGTTTTTTTTTTACATAACCATCAAGAAAGTAAAAATGCTTAATAACATAGTAGTTTTGGGTTTGTTGAGAGAGTTCTATAAAATTTTAACTATTATTAAAAGTAAATATTGTCAGTGTTCTATTTCTTAAATTACAAAACATGTCCCCTCCTAAAAAATTATAATCCCAATGACCTCAAAAGGTAGTAAGGAATTCCATCAATTTTTTTCCTGTATTCGTGTCAATAATTCAGAGAAGAGAGAGTGACTGACTGATTGTTTCCAATGCCTTGGAACCAAACACCTAGCTGCTGTTAGGTTATGTATAATCAGATTTCTCTCTGTTCTCAACAGATCTGGATGTGGGACATTTAATAACGCCTAAAGTGTTGAAACAACATTTCTAGCCTACCATGTTCTCTATCAAATCTTTTACCTGCTTCCAGTATCAATGGGCATGACCAAAATGTATGGAGTATATTTTTCCAACTCTGTGTTATATCTCCAACAATTTGTTGGAATCTGTTTGTTATATTGTTTTAGCTTTAATGGAGTATAATATCAATTCATTACAATTTTGTTACCCATTTTGAGCAACATTCGTTGATGTTTTTATTTTTTTTCCCATTTTATTTTCCAAGTTATCCTGAATATTTTAAATGCTTTAGGTACGCTGGGGTTTGTAAATGGTATGATCTGGGTATTAGATGGGAGCAGTTGAATTTTTTTTATTTATTGTTTTCCACATTTTAAGATGAAGCGCATGACTGATGTCCCTTTCACCAATATATCCTTATTTCTAGAGGAGATTATTAAAACTAATAGGTGAGTGGGACATTTTAGTTCCTTCTTCAGTTCTGACCACCTGGCCTGAGGGCTTACTAAGGCCCAGTGTATCAAATGTCTCAAAATACTTGGAAAGTTTTTGGGACTCCTAACCTTCCTGTGCGCGACTGGCCAGTGCTGCTTTTTTTAGCTCTTCTATGTGCCTTATGGGACCAGAAAGATCACATTAACAGGAGATTCAATAAAAGTTCTTATCGTTAAAATATGGTGCTAATTTTGCCCCACATCTGATTGGTTGGGGCAAAGTTGGTACCATTTTTAACAATAAGAACTTGATTGAATCTCATTGTAAGTACATTAATGGTAGCATGGATAATAGGTAGTTAGTTTGGGCAATACTATCATCTTAATAAAGGATATCCTTGATTGCTTGATTGCTCATAACATGGTAGGTAATTTGCTGTATGGAGACTTCTAGGTAATTTAATATTACTTTAGCTCTAAATAAAATTTTTTTTTGGTGATATTTATTGGGAAGCTTCTGTTTTGGCCTGATGTATTTTATAGCCAGGGTTGGTAGGGTTGTCTGCAGATGCGTGTGCGTTGATAAAGCATAATTTGCATATAATTATTTTATATGTATGTGTGCTTATATGGCAGTGATGGCGAGACCGAGTGCCCAAACTGCAACCCAAAACCCACTTATTTATTGCATGTGCCAACATGACCAATTTAATCTGAATACAGAGATTTTTTCTTTAAAAAAAACAACTCAAACAGATAGACACAGACAGGTAGAGTAGATAGAATCAATTAGATTACCTATTAAAGGGTATGTCCACTGATTTTCTACGTTTCTTTCTTTCTGTTTAACAGAACAGACAGCCAGGAGCGATCCATGGTAAGTTCTTACTCCTCTCCTGCAAGTTTTACTGAAAAACGGGAGGTAAGATATAGCTCATATACCTCCCATTTTTCAGTTAAACAGAAAAAAGAAACCTAGAATATAGGTGACATAACCTTTAATACCACATTACCAGCAAAAGTTTTAGACTCTAAGCTGAACTTTAAAGCACAAATATAAATCAATTTACTTTTTTTTGGGGGTAAGAAATCATCTTTCCCTTCGAACTATGCAAGCAGGTAGAGACACCAGTACAGTAAACTGAGTAATTTAACATTCTCACCTTCTAGCATGCTGTGGCAGCCAAGGACAGAGAGCTCATGCGCACAGTTTCTCAATTACTGCACTCCCCATCCTTGTGTGCTGGAATATGCAAAACAGAGAGGGAGAGAGAGAGAGAGAGAGAGAAAGAGAGAGAGAGAGAGACACTGATCTTCACTCTCTGCTATGGGCAGCAGCTTCACTTTCTCACGGGCTGGGTTTTAAAAAGGGAAAAGACCAAGCCATGTATCTCTATGTTTTTCTGTTAAAAACTCTGGTGAACTCTGCTGTGCATGAGTGCCTACAGAGGGGCTCTGAGGGCTCTGAGTGTTATATGGATTTGATGGATGTTTGGGGAGTTTCTAATTTGTGCATCTACAGGCTCTACATTGTGTAATGAGTTCAAATAGGCCAAACTTTGTCTTGTCCCTTTTTTTTTGTGGCAAAGTGTCAGAGAACACTCCTGGGATCTTAATTAATCCTATAGGAGTTGAGTATAATGACCTTATTGCCATTAGGAATCAGGTTCCTACTGTATCAAGTGTGGTTGGCATAAAGTTCTAATCCAACTGATCATCGCCCTCTAACCCAATTTTCAATGTCTCTTTTTTGAATTTTGTGTATAAATCACTTTACATGTATATCACTCACTGGCTTGTTGGTCCCAGATCTGGTCCAGTCTGGTCATTGTGTATAAAAATTGACTATCAATAGAGCCAATCTTCTAGCCAGTAATTTGATTTTTTAAAAAATCCAAATTAAATTATGCTATTTGTCAATAATTTGGTCTTTGATCCATACACAGAAATGGCCAAATAGGGCACAGCAGAATGGCCTTGGAGTGTGAATGACTTAATGGGCATGTCCACTACTTTATTGTCTCTAATACAACTGCTATTTTCAACACTTTATTACATTTTTAACCAGATATTTTAAGATAAGTATTGCCCCCATTCTGACAGAGGAAGCCAGCTGTCTGGACTTTTTTTAATGTTGTTCTAATGTTGGTGAATAACTAATCTTAATGCATCTTAAAAGTAACCCCAAAACTATATATAATTGTTGATTTAGTCTAACATATTTATTTTGTGTGTTTTCTATCTATTTCAAGAATGCTCTGTGTTTAATTTGGTTTGTGGTGGGGTTTATATTGCCTACATGTATTTAGGAGACCCTCTTAACCTCTTTCTTTCCCGTTACAAACTAATATTGCTCCACACAGAAGTTATTTATATTCCATACTCATTACCTTTAATGGTGTCACCAGAGGGCATTTTCAAGCACATTAACTTTATAAGATTAATAGTATAGACATTACATTTAATAGATTTGATTTCTAACATGTTATCTTAAAAGGAAGTGTTTCCAGTTGTCTAACATTAAAATTAACTAGAAGCTTTTTAAAAATAAGAAGAGAAACACAAAAATGGATGTAGAAGTAGACTGTATAGTAGAATGCAATCAATCAATGCCATATTGTATCCGACTTTACCTTCTGTATAATGAATATTGCAGCCTTTATGTCAATATCTTTTAGAAGTTCCCTTTTCTCAAAACCAAACACTGATTTTATTTTAATTGATTGGTTGCAGTTGATGACACTTCCCATCCCTGTGTCGTAGAAATATTGGGACGAGTGACCTAACACATTTGGTGCCACAAATCCTGTGCATACAATCACAGTAGTTGCATTTACTTGCATTGAGTTTGTTGTGTTCACCCACTCTTTATCTAGATTGGCCATTTTGCTCTAACATTTATTATGTTCAATGTGATCCAATTAGAATGTCACACAACCTGGGATGTGTCAAAAATTACCCGCTTTCCAAATTCCGCAAATTAAAACTACTGACCGAATTTTGATGGAAAACTAACAACATTTACACTGGTGAACACTGAATTTTCTCAAAATTCCTTTCTTAGTCTTGGTGCAGAAGTTTGATTTCAATGGGTGACATTCATCATCAAAGCGTCCACTCTTTCTGTGGACCCACCACGGTGCATCCCCAATTAAAATCTACAATAAAGTGCATTAAATAGAGGGAATTACAACATAAAAAACAGCATTTAGAATATGTATGTCTTGAGAGAATTTGCATGGCAAGTGTGCCGCGGTCTAAAAAAGATATTAGATATTAATACTTTTCTCCTCATGACCCTGATTACATTTGTTTGATGTCACATTTGAATTTTTTGTAGTTTGCTTAAAAGTAGGTATCAGTGTATTAACAAATGAACCACTTAATGTTAAGAAGGACAAAGACACCATCTTAAGTCTGAAATCTAATTTGCAATGCCAAACTACTACTGGACTGGAAACCAGTCCCATAGTTATTAAGCAAAACTTTTGAGTTATCTTTAATAGGCTTTTAGGTGACTTTAGGAATATCTCAGCTACTGTAAATGATGTTTGAATGTAATTTTTGCAATCTTTCTTTCCTGCCACAAACATACAAGGCTGAGTTAATAAACATTATGTTGTAGTTATTATTTTTTTTGGAGATAAGAAAATTCTGTACTTCAAATACTGCAATTACCCAGACCTCCTGTTGAGAAATTAATCAATTTCCCACTCCATTCCATAGAGAGCCAATACATTGCCATCCTATCTGTCCACGTTCTGGAATCTCAGGGGTTTTCTTCTTAGTTCCAAGCCGGGGAACAATGCCCTAGCTCATAAAACAATAGCTGCCTTGACTTTTTGATATGACTCTTTATCTCAGTCTGTTGTTACACTTAATAAAGTGCTCATGGGGTTAAAGACCTGCAGGGCAATTTTTGCATCTAGGTTCAGCTTAAACACAGGTCACATGCCAATTTAGTCTGTACCATTCAAATCTGTCTTCATTTTTAACATATCCTATATATTGGGCCAGATCAGTAGCACATCTGCAAAATGTAGTTTGTAATTAGCCTATGGAGTGCTTCCACAACCTTCTATTGTATGTATTTATTAAGAAGCATGGTCAAGCTTCCATGTGGTAATAGCACCCCCAACATTCCCCTTTATGGGAGGTCCTATGCCTTTATATAAAGCACTGGGTGGATGGCCTCTTCCTCAAGTGAGAAAGCCGTTATATGGATCCAATGTACAACATGAGAAATGCAAAAGTTTGCTAATGGTAATTAAAGTAAAAAAGGTTAGAAGTTAGGACTTTCCAGACTGGGGGTTACCTTGATGTGTTAAAAGGCTTTTCATTCATGTGATCACAGTAATGTATACTAAAACCCTTTGTTTATAAAGTATGCCAGTGTGCAGATAATAGGATATAGTATGGGGCCTAGGAATGTGCATTGATTATCTTTTCTATGTTTGTATAGGTGTTTGACCAGATCAGTATCACTTCTGCTTAATGTGGTTGTGGATTAGCCTAGTTGGAGTGCTTCCACAATTCTTGTATTGTTATATATATATATATATATATATATTATATATATATATATATACCAATCCTCCCGATGTCCCCACTCTCGCTTAACAATCCAGGTGCCCCGGTGCTTCCCACTGTTTCCATACAAATAATATCCGAGAAAGGAGCACTCATGGGACTTGTTGCAAATAACGTGGTGATCTTTATTGTATCTACGCGTTTCGGCCTGGATGTCGGCCGTCCTCAGGATACAAACCTGCACAGTTTGTTGAATGTTTGTATCCTGAGGACGGCCGACATCCAGGCCGAAACGCGTATATACAATAAAGATCACCACGTTATTTGCAACAAGTCCCATGAGTGCTCCTTTCTCGGATATTAATTATATATATATATATATATTATAAATATAAGTATAGAAACGGAGGTACTCACAGGACTGAGTCAATCTAATAAACCATAACTTTATTGCATAAAGTTTAAAAACGCACTATCGACGCATTTCGCTGAAGAAGTCGTGCTCAGGATATTCCTGAGGACAGCTTTCCATGCTCTGGTGGGGCATAGAAGAAAAAAACAATGATAATAGTTTTTTTAATTAAAGCTGCATCTTCAACTAAACTTAACATGGTTTACAAGCATACTTATCCTTTAAGAGATGTTTTTATTAAACTTTAGTGGTTCACTCATAACATCAATCTTGCTATCTATTAAAGAACAGACTTTGGTTACCACTGTACATTAAACTAGTATTCCCAATAAAGACATTTTGGCAGTAAGTAAACATATGTTCAAAATCAATCCTATATGCTTTGCTTTATCAGAATGGGATTTTGGTAAAGTTTATAAAAGCAGAAAACGCAAAAAAAAAATTGCCATTGGTTTGAGAATAGTGTGGGATTCATTTTCATGATTCCAGTGAGACATTGTATCTGAAAATGGGATAGATTACCCACCTGTATGGTAAAGGCCAATACTGTACATCTTTGTTATGTAAAGTTCATGGAACCTCTTGAGTAGTACTTCATAAGGTCCCACACATATTGTAAAAATATCATCAATGTATCAGATCCTCATTTTGTACTACTTCTTAAATGTAACATCTGTGTACACTCATGTTAATTTTGGCTATTGGTTGGTTGTTTAAAGTAAAAACAAAAAACTATTCCATGTTCTGTTAAATGCCATTTAACGATTGACATATAAATCTGTAAGTTATCCATGCTGTCATTTCATTCATTTATGGCAAATACATGACAAATGCCAAAGGTTATATTTCCTTTCATTAGCAGATAGATAAAAAATATTTTCTGATGACTTTATTCTTTTATTGCCAGGAAAAGTGTAATACCCCAACAGGGTTCTAAAAATGGAAATGTTCTTTGTCACAATCCTCTCTTGTGTTTCCTTTTTTTTTTTTAAAGCACTGCACATAAAATCCTTACTACATTTAATGTGCCTGCAAGCTTCAAAGTACTTCCTCCAAAGGTTACTGGCCTTTGCCACAACTTGGCAAATGTACAAACACAAGTCAAGGTCTGTGAAGATCAAACACCCTGGTGTCACAGAGATTGTCCGAAGCTGAGCAATCTACAAATACAGCATCTCATTCAAACGTATCATGCCTTTGGAAGAAGAAAACACCAGCGTGCCACTGAACAGAGAGCATCGAAATGCTCCAGCCAAGTTTTAGACGTCTGTTCTGAGGACTCAGAACATCAGAAGACATGATGTGGTAACTTATACAATAATGTCCCATGCTGTGTACCTTCCATGACAAATTAAAATTGCTGCTGAGTTTTAGAGAACTGTATATAAGCGAGATTGCCTTTGGCTTTACTTAACCACCTATACTGCAGATGAAGATTGTATTCCCTGCTTAACTGAATTAAAGTTAAGTTTGTAAAACTTGCTCTTGATCTAGCAAAGTTTTAAAATACCGAGTATATTGGGATCTCTGCAAACTGTCCTCATAGGTGAAGTGATTGTGATGCTTTTTTGGCTTGGTTTCAAACAGTAATTTTGATGTCTATAATTTATATTTATAGAACTGTATATAAATATATACATATACTATAAATAAACTGTAGTAGAGATATATACTGAAAATATACTGCAGTAGAAAAAATATACCGCAAATATACTGCAGTAGAGAGAATATACGCAAAATACTGCAGTAGAGAGAAATATACTGAAAATATACTGCAGTAGAAGAAATACACCTGCAAATATACTGCGTAGAGAGAATATACTGAAAATGTACTGCAACAGAGAGAATAGACTAATATACTGCAATTGAGAGAATATACGAAATTACAGCAGTAGAAAGAATAAACTGCAAATATACTGCATAGAGAGAAAATACTGAAAATATACTACAGTAGAGAGAATATAATGGAAATATACAGCGGTAGGAGAATATTGTGAAAATATACTGCATTAAAGGGCAAGTCCAGCCCTAAAATGAAAGCTTACATATAGGATAATCACCCCCCAAAACCCTAAAATGGTGATTGTTTTTGAAATCTGAAATATATAAGTCTAACCTGAAATCCTGCACAATGTCCTGTTTCCCCTGTTTCCTGCTTCCTGGTTCTTCCAGTTAGTAACTGTCAATAATGGATTTGTCAGTTGAACATCACAGCAAATGACTGAATGTTAATCCCCTGTCTGTCTCTTCTGAGCATGCCCAGGCTCAGTACAGTTTTCTAAATTACTCAGTTTCCATGAGGCCTCCAGAAGCATAGCAGGCATACTAATGAATTCATAGGACAACTATGATATATCAACATATTTTAAAGAGGCCATCTTTCTAAAAGATGTTTCTTATGAGGGTGGAGTTCTCCTTTAAAGAGAAAACACTGCAGTAGAGAAAATAAAATAAAATGTACTGCAGTAGAGATTAGTGCAAAGGAACTGCAGTAGAGAGAACACACTAAATATAATGCAGTAGAGGGAATATACTGAAAATGTACTGCAAAAGAAAAGAATATATGAAAATATACAGTCTGTAGTCGCATATATGAATATACTGCAGTAGAGAAATACTAAAAATGTACTTCAGTAGAGAGAATATTTAAAAATGTATTTCTTTAGAGAGAATATCTGTTGTATTCAATTAGATCAACTGGACTTGAAGTTTAGTTTTGAAGACGTTTTGCTAGTCATCCGACTGGCTTCTCAATTCAGAATGACTTTACAAGAATCTGGGGCAATTATTGTACCCTGGAAAACGTCTTCAAGGACTAAACTTCAAGTCCAGCTGATCTAATTGAATCAACAGATATACCATGACCGGATGAATGAGAACCTTCACAAGCATACTGTAGAGAGAAATACTGAGAATGTACTGCAGTAGAGAGAATATACTAAAAATGTACTGCAGTGTAGAGAATATATGAGAATGTACTCTGCAGTAGGGAGAATATACTAAAAATGTACTTCTGTAGAGGGGATATAACTGAAAATAGACAGCTTCTTGTTTTCTTGTTCATATATCTGGGATGTTTGCAGAAATATTTAGTAACAGATCTCCTAATTGGTACATATTCGGGCCATGTAAATGTGAAATATTTTCTGAATAAACCAGTGATATTGCTGGGTGGGTATTTTACTTTAAAAATGAGGGGATAGAAGGGTAAGTATAATACATATAATAATTAGGGACAGACTAGAACTCAAACTCGAACCCGAGTTCGAGTCGAACTTTACAAGTTCGGACGAACTCGAACTATTCAATCTAGTTCGAGTTCGAACTAGTTTGTTTTTCGGACTCGCGGCTGTATTTTCAATAATTATCATAGATTCGATAATTATAGAATTTACGGGCCATTCGTTAACCTAGATTGTATCGCTCGCTAACCTTCAAAAGTATTGTTAGTTTTCGGTAACCCTCAAATGTACGGATCGTTTTCGCTAACCCTCGAATGTATTGTTTGCTAACCCTCGAATATCGTTCTCTCTCGGTAACCCATGAAAGTACCGATTTTGCTAGCCCTCGAAAGTATCTCGTAACCCTCAAATTGGCAGTAACCCTTGAATGTAGCTTGCGCAAAACCCGACAATTGCCCACTCCTGTCCCACAAGTGTTTTTACAAGTTTTGGTGATAGTGACATGTTCCCAGGCTATTTCCCAGGTGCCACAGCCATTTAGAGCTAATACCATTGTTAGTTTAGCTGTAAAACACCCGACTTTTCGAACTATCACTCCCCCCATTGACTTGAATGGGTCCGAATTCAAACTTTCAGACTTTATATAATTCGTCCATCTCTAATAATAATATGTTTATAATGCTTATATAATGTGTAGGTATATGGACATTGGATAGCTTTCTACAGATATCTGCACGTTAGTCAGATTATGCTTTGAGTGAGGATTTAGACCCAAAAAACATAACACAACACATAACACAATATTTGCCTTTTCTTTCTTATTTAATGGATATGGACCGTGTCAGGAATTTATGGGCGTGTAACATTCCCAGCGCTTCTTACCAATACCTGACTATGCTCCAGTGTTGTAGTTACTGTCACACATTGGTTACTGCATCACAGGGGCGGGGATAGTAAGTAGCGCTGGGTTGAGGGGTTTTTACATGCTGAATACAATCCACATTAAATACAACAGTAGCAAAAAATAGAATACAAAAGGTATTGCATTGGGAGTGCCACACAGGTACCAAAAAATCAATGCTAAACCAAGCTAACAGAATATTGCATCAGCGCGGATGTTGCTTTTATGCTCACAAATGAACAGAACCATTAAAAGGGGAAAGGCAGCTTTTGTATACGGTTTGCAGGCGTTCCATCTATAAACACCATGACTGTTGAGTCATTTTACTGAATTCCATCACGCAGGGCATTGGCTATCACAGCAAAGACTTCCATTGTTTACAGAAGGTCAATGAATAGAATTTCAGAATAGTATGACATCGGTTTATTTTCCCCCTGTCAGTTTCATGAATTTCTTATGATTCCAGCACATCCCAGCTGTAATTTCATGGGTGGTTATGAGCATTGGGCCATGACGGTGCTTTAATGGATAAGTGATATCCAGCAGCTTAAATTAATCATTGAAGTAAATCAATCTGGAATAAGGATTTGAGATTACAAAACCAGGCATTATGGGAAATCCTGTATAGAATAATTATACGGGTCACTAAAGAGGTGCTGACATCTATGGTGAATAATTTTTATTTTTATGTTCCTCTGATGCATTCCACACATGTATCCTATGATGAGATTTAAGTTGCTCTCTTATACTTTGATGACTTCATACAGCTTTTCATTTGATGAGACCATGGTCTCTTTCAATCAGAGATTGTTATTTTACACAGCTTTTCAAAAATGAGATGGAGCTTGATATGCTGTGTGTGCGCTTGCACGTTAGATGGCACATGGGGCCCAGAAATCATGTGCATTCTAAAAGCTTTACTTCTACAACTGCAGTAGTATTGTATGGACAATACTGCATTGTATTGGTATTTTACAACATGGTCATTATTGTACACCAAAGACATAAAATACAGATGATATCCTGCAATACTGCTGCATAGTTGTATTTAAGGTTATCTCCACTCATAATATTGACTTTTAGGAATCCAGTTCTATGAAGAACGGGAGGTAAAGGAGCTGTGCCTTACCTACCGTTCTTCAATAGAACAAACAGGAGGCAGGATAGAAGGTAAGAAACTTACCCGCTTGTTTGCTCCCCTGGCGCTTAGTCTGACAGGTCCCAACAGACCTTTTCTTCTATGCGCATAGAAGTCAAGGTCCGTCGGGACCTGTCAGACTAAGCGCCGGGGGAGCGAGCAAGCGGGTAAGTTTCTTACCTTCTCTCCTGGTTCCTGTTTGTTCTATTGAAGAACGGTAGGTAAGGCACAGCTCCTTACCTCCCGTTCTTCAATAGAACTGGATTCCTAAAAGTCAATATTATGAGTGGAGATAACCTTTAATTACTGCATTAAAGGCGGCCTTATAAATATGGCTAATAAGCCAAAGAATTCGACAAAGTCCGACAACAAATCTTTATTACTTTCAGAAAAACTTGTCCGTAAAGTCCATTAGACTTAAAAGGCGTGTGTTGCAGGCGCAATCTACACAAAATGCTGCCTCTTGATTTAAAGGAATAGTTCACTGGAAAGAGAACTATCCTTTAATGCTTAATTGAAGAACAGGAGGTAAAGGACCTATGCCTTACCTTCCATTCTTCAATCAATTGTGCAGAAGCCTGGAACGAAGAAAGAAAATTCACCTTACTCCCGACCACTTCCGGTTTCAGTTTAACTATAGCGCGCGCTTTCAGTTGATGCCCTTTAAACTTCTTTTTCTTTTATACCCCCCTTTTTTGGACTGTAAATTTTCCCACAATTTTCAGCTATAGACATGTGGAGAGGTGTGCTAACATCTACCTAAGGAATCTATAGCATCGGTTTGGGCATAGAGTTTAATTTGTTGAACCTTCCATGCAAACAATCTGCGGTTTGTAATCAAGTCCCAACTGTCATTTTCTAATGAAAAGAACCTTTGTCCTTAAAGGGCATGTCCACCCCCAAAACTATAATCCCCCCCAGTAATGGCCCCATCATGTAGTGTAATAAAATCCTTACCTCACATCCCACTCCATATGGTTCTCCTGTAGTCCCCCAGAAGTCCCAAAAACTACGCCCACCAGGAGGATGCAGAGTCCATATAGGACTCTGCCTCCTACCTGGCCTCTGGGAGAAGTTTGGCATGCGTACTGCAGCCACTGCCTCCTTCTCCCCTCCCTCCCCTCCCTCCCCCCCCTCCTCTCCTCCCCCCCGTTTCTATCTCCTCTCTCCCTCTACCATAAAACCCCTTGGCCACCTAATAAAATATGTTCTCCTTGCCCCAACCGCATAAAAATTATTTTTAGAAAGTCCCCAGAACTGACTTACTTACCTTCCTCCTCGCCTCCCCCGGCTTCTGAGAGCCGGCAGCCGCGTCCATGATTGGCTGCCTCTCAGCCAATCACGGACGCGGCTGCCGGTCCCGCCCCCTGCTTGCAGTCCTGGAGGAGAGAGGGAAGGTAAGTAAAGAACTGGGGACTTTAATTAATTTTATAGCGGTTGGGGCTGGGGGAGGGTGATTTATTACCTGGCAAAAGTTTTAATTTAGGTTGGATAGGCTCTTTAAAGGGACACATGTGTGATGTGCAAGCCACTCATATATTGCCTGTGTTTTTTTAATCTGCAGCAAACAATCAGATGCTATTAAATGGTTTCTAACTGTTAGGCTTATTCAATAAGAAGTTGGTTGAGGTAAAATTACCTGTGCTGGTATTTGCCTCAACCAATCAGAAGTGCAATGCCTTTTTGAGTCAAAGTTACAATCTATGCAAAATAATGATGTCATGCTTATGTCATAGTGACATCACTGAAAAATGCACCCAGACTCATTTAAGCAGTATTAACAGATATGGAATAAGAAGTTGCACCAAGTGCAATGCTTTTTTGGTCCAAAATGTAATCTATGCAAAAGTATGATGTCATATTGGTGTCATACTGACATCACTAAAAAAAAATGCACCCAGACACATTTTAACATTTTTACCAGGTATGAAATAAGAAGTCACACGAAGTAGAATGTCTTTTTGGAACAAATTTAATCTATTTAAAATGAACATGTCATGCCGATGTCATAGTGACGTCACTAAAAAAAGCACCCAGATAGATTAAAGCACTATTAACAGATCTAGAATAAGAAGTGGCACCAAGTACAATGCCTTTTGAGTCAAAATTCAAATCAATGCAAAATGATGGTGTCATGCTGATGTCATAGTGATGCAACCATACGCATAAAAAATGCTACCATACACATTTAAACACTGTTAACAGATATAGAATAAGAAGTCACATCATGTGGAACACTTTTTTGGGCCAAAATTGAATCTATGGAAAAGTATGATGTCATGCTGATGTCATAGTGACATCACAAAAAAATGCACCCAGACACATTTAAACGCTATTAACAGATATAGAATAAGAAGTCGCACTAAGTGCAATGCCTTTTGGGCCACAATTCCAATCTATGCAAAATGATGATGTCATGCTGATGTCATAGTGACATCACAAAAAATGCACCCAGGCATATTTAATACTATTTACAGATATGGAATAAGAAGTTGCACCAAGTGCAATGTTTTTTTTGGTCCAACATTTAATCTATGCAAAAGTATGATATCATAGTGACATCCCTAAAAAAAATGCACTCAGACACATTTAAACATTTTTAACAGGTATAGAATAAGTAGTCACACCAAGTACAATGTTTTTTTGGGACAAAATGAATTCTATGCAAAATGATGATATCATGCTTATGTCATAGTGACATCACAAAAAAATGCACCCAGACACAATAAAGCACTATTAACAGATCTAGAATTTTTTTGGACTTGATGGATGTATGACTTTATTCAACCTCAATTACTATGTTACTATGTATGTTACAATGTTACTATGTAGAATGAGAAGTGGGACCAAGTACAATGCCTTTTGAGTCAAAATTCAAATCTATGCAAAATGATGATGTCATGCTGATTTTATAGTCACATCACTAAAAAATGCATCCATACACATTTAAACACTATAAAAAGATATAGAATAAGAAGTGACACTACGTGGAACACTTCTTTGGGTCAAAATTAAATGAATGGAAAATTATGAAGTCATGCTGATGTCATAGTGACCTCTCAAAAATGCACTTAGACACATTTAAACACTATTAACAGATATAGAATAAGAAGTTGAACCAAGTGCAATGCCTTTTTTAGTCAAAATTCAAATCTATGCAAAATGATGTCATTCTGATTTTATAGTAAAAAATGAACCCAGACACATTAAAGCACTATAAACAGATATAAAATAAAAGTTGCACCAAGTGCAATGCTTTTTTGGGACAAAATTGAATCTATGCAAAATGATGATGTGATGCTGATGTTATAGTGACATCACTAAAAAATGCACCCACACACAATTAACCACTTTTAACAGGTATAGAATCAGAAGTCACACCAAGTACAATGCCTTTTTGGTCCAAAATTTAATCTATTTAAAATTATGATGCCATGGTGATGTCATAGTGACATCCCTAAAATAGCACATAGACACATTAAAGCACTATTAACAGGTATAGAATAAGAAGTTGCACCAAGTGCAATGTCTTTTTGAGTTAAAATTTAAATTTATGCACAATTGTGATGTCATTCTGGGTGTAGAAGTTTACGCATGGTGCACACTATCAGACACATATTAGGCTTTATATATAGAAAGCTTGCACCTCTAGAGTAACGGTAAGTCATAGGTGGGTGTATCCCACCTAAGGTTAGAACTTACAGTGGTGCACGGAACATATCACTGTTCAGTGACTAGAAGAAGTGTCACTAGAATTTTTTGGGAATTTTGAAAACTATTCATACAAGCAACGAAAAGATAATAATTGCACATTGCTAGGCCACATACAATACTGTGCAATCTGTACACTTGCATACATTTTTTAGTGTTTTAGTTACATTACTATGTATCATAGTAATGTAAATTAAACCCCTATGATAATAATGTATGCACATGTAGTATTATATTTTATGGGGCGTAGGATTAAGGGTAGTCTTGAATTAAACATTTTTATTGAAAGTTTTTTTTTTACATAACCATCAAGAAGAGTAAAAATGCTTAATAACATAGTAGTTTTGGGTTTGTTGAGAGAGTTCTATAAAAATTTTAACTATTATTAAAAAGTAAATATTGTCAGTGTTCTATTTCTTAAATTACAAAACATGTCCCCTCCTAAAAGAATTATAATCCCAATGACCTCAGAAAGGTAGTAAGGAATTCCATCAATTTTATTTCCTGTATTCGTGTCAATAATTCAGAGAGAGAGAGAGTGACTGACTGATTGTTTCCAATGCCTTGGAACCAAACACCTAGCTGCTGTTAGGTTATGTATAATCAGATTTCTCTCTGTTCTCAACAGATCTGGATGTGGGACATTTAATAACGCCTAAAGTGTTGAAAACAACATTTCTAGCCTACCATGTTCTCTATCAAATCTTTTACCTGCTTCCAGTATCAATGGGCATGACCAAAATGTATGGAGTATATTTTCCAACTCTGTGTTATATCTCCAACAATTTGTTGGAATCTGTTTGTTTATATTGTTTTAGCTTTAATGGAGTATAATATCAATTCATTACAATTTTGTACCCATTTTGAGCAACATTCGTTGATGTTTTTATTTTTTTTCCCATTTTATTTTCCAAGTTATCCTGGAATATTTTATAATGCTTGTAGGTATCGCTGGGGTTTGTAAATATGGTATGATCTGGGTATTAGATGGGAGCAGGTTGAATTTTTTATTTATTGTTTTCCACATTTTAAGAATGAAGCGCATGACTGATGTCCCTTTCACCAATATATCCTTATTTCTAGAGGAGATTATTAAAACTAATAGGTGAGTGGGACATTTTAGTTCCTTCTTCAGTTCTGACCACCTGGCCTGAGGGCTTACTAAGGCCCAGTGTATCAAATGTCTCAAAATACTTGGAAAGTTTTGGGACTCCTAGACCTTCCTGTGCGCGACTGGCCAGTGCTGCTTTTTTTAGCTCTTCTATGTGCCTTATGGGACCAGAAAGATCACATTAACAAGGAGATTCAATAAAAGTTCTTATCGTTAAAAATGGTGCTAATTTTGCCCCAACATCTGATTGGTTGGGGCAAAGTTGGTACCATTTTTAACAATAAGAACTTTGATTGAATCTCATTGTAAGTACATTAATTGGTAGCATGGATAATAGGTAAGTTAGTTTGGGCAATACTATCATCTTAATAAAGGATATCCTTGATTGCTTGATTGCTCATAACATTGGTAGGTAATTTGCTGTAATGGAGACTTCTAGGTATTTAATATTATCTTTTAGCTCTAAAAGTAAAATTTTTTTTTTGGTGATATTTATTGGGAAAGCTTCTGTTTTGGCCTGATGTATTTTATAGCCAGGGTTGGTAGGGTTGTCTGCAGATGCGTGTGCGTTGATAAAGCATAATTTGCATATAATTATATTTTATATGTATGTGTGCTTATATGGCAGTGATGGCGAGACCGAGTGCCCAAACTGCAACCCAAAACCCACTTATTTATTGCATTGTGCCAACATGACCAATTTAATCTGAATACAGAGATTTTTTCTTTAAAAAAACAACTCAAACAGATAGACACAGACAGGTAGAGTAGATAGAATCAATTAGATTACCTATTAAAGGGTATGTCCACTGATTTTCTACGTTTCTTTCTTTCTGTTTAACAGAACAGACAGCACAGGAGCGATCCATGGTAAGTTCTTACTCCTCTCCTGCAAGTTTTACTGAAAAACGGGAGGTAAGATATAGCTCATATACCTCCCATTTTTCAGTTAAACAGAAAAAAGAAACCTAGAATATAGGTGGACATAACCTTTAATACCACATTACCAGACAAAAGTTTTAGACTCTAAGCTGAACTTTAAAGCACAAATATAAAATCAATTTACTTTTTTTGGGGGTAAGAAATCATCTTTCCCTTCGAACTATGCAAAGCAGGTAGAGACACCAGTACAGTAAACTGAGTAATTTAACATTCCTCACCTTCTTAGCATGCTGTGGCAGCCACAGGACAGAGAGCTCATGCGCAGCAGTTTCTCAATTACTGCACTCCCCATCCTTGTGTGCTGGAATATGCAGAAACAGAGAGAGGGAGAGAGAGAGAGAGAGAGAGAAAGAGAGAGAGAGAGAGACACTGATCTTCACTCTCTGCTATGGGCAGCAGCTTCACTTTCTCAAGGGCTGGGTTTTAAAAAGGGAAAACAGACCAAGCCATGTATCTCTATGTTTTTCTGTTAAAAACTCTGGTGAACTCTGCTGTGCATGAGTGCCTACAGAGAGGGCTCTGAGGGCTCTGAGTGTTATATGGATTTGATGGATGTTTGGGGAGTTTCTAATTTGTGCATCTACAGGCTCTACATTGTGTAATGAGTTCAAATAGGCCAAACTTGTCTTGTCCCTTTTTTTGTGAGCAAAGTGTCAGAGAACACTCCTGGGATCTTAATTAATCCTATAGGAGTTGAGTATAATGACCTTATTGCCATTAGGAATCAGGTTCCTACTGTATCAAGTGTGGTTGGCATAAAGTTCTAATCCAACTGATCAATCGGCCTCTAACCCAATTTTCAATGTCTCCTTTTTTGAATTTTGTGTATAAATCACTTTACATGTATTATCACTGGCTTGTTGGTCCCAGATCTGGTCCAGTCTGGTCATTGTGTATAAAAATTGACTATCAATAGAGCCAATCTTCTAGCCAGTAATTTAGATTTTTTTAAAAAATCCAAATTAAATTATGCTATTTGTCAATAATTTGGTCTTTGAATCCATACAAAAAGGAATGGCCAAATGAGGGCACAGCAGAATGGACTTGGAGTGTGAATGACTTAATGGGCATGTCCACTACTTTATTTGTCTCTAATACAACTGCTATTTTCAACACTTTATTACATTTTTAACCAGATATTTTAAGATAAGTATTGCCCCCATTCTGACAGAGGAAGCCAGCTGTTCTGGACTTTTTTTTAATGTTGTTCTAATGTTGGTGAATAACTAATCTTAATGCAATCTTAAAAGTAACCCCAAAACTATATATAATTGTTGATTTAGTCTAACATAATTTATTTTGTGTGTTTTCTATCTATTTCAAGGAATGCTCTGTGTTATATGTGGTTTGTGGTGGGGTTTATATTGCCTACAGTGTATTTAGGAGACCCTCTTAACCTCTTTCTTTCCCGTTACAAACTAATATTGCTCCACACAGGAAGTTATTTATATTCCATACTCATTACCTTTAATGGTGTCACCAGAGGGCATTTTCTTAAGCACATTAACTTTATAAGATTAATAGTATAGACATTACATTTAATAGATTTGATTTCTAACATGTTATCTTAAAAGGAAGTGTTTCCAGTTGTCTAACATTAAAAATTAACTAGAAGCTTTTTAAAAATAAGAAGAGAAAACAGCAAGAAATGGGATGTAGAAGTAGACTGTATAGTAGAATGCAATCAATCAATGCCATATTGTATCCGACTTTACCTTCGGTATAATGAATATTGCAGCCTTTATGTCAATATCTTTTAGAAGTTCCCTTTTCTCAAAACCAAACCACTGATTTTATTTTAATTGATTGGTTGGCAGTTGATGACACTTCCCATCCCTGGTCAGTAGAAATATTGGGACGAGTGACCTAACACATTTGGTGCCACAAATCCTGTGCATACAATCACAGTAGTTGCATTTAACTTGCATTGAGTTTGTTGTGTTCACACCACTCTTTATCTAGATTGGCCATTATTGCTCTAACATTTATTATGTTCAAATGTGATTACAATTAGAATGTCGACACAAACCTGGGATAGTGTCAAAATTACCGCTTTCCAAATTCCGCAAATTAAAACTACTGACAGAATTTTGATGGAAAACTAACACAATTTACACTGGTGAAACTGAATTTTCTCAAAATTCCTTTCTTAGTCTTGGTGCAGAAGTTTGATTTCAATGGGTGACATTCATCATCAAAGCGTCCACTCTTTCTGTGGACCCACCAGCGGTGCATCCCCAATTAAAATCTACATATAAAGTGCATTAAATAGAGGGAATTACAACATAAAAAACAGCATTTAGAATATGTATGTCTTGAGAGAATTTGCATGGCAAGTGTGCCGCGGTCTAAAAAAGATATTAGATATTAATACTTTTGCTCCTCATGACCCTGATTACATTTGTTTGATGTCACATTTGAATTTTTTGTAGTTTGCTTAAAAGTAGGTATCAGTGTATTAACAAATGAACCACTTAATGTTAAGAAGGACAAAGACACCAATCTTAAGTCTGAAATCTAATTTGCAATGCCAAACTACTACTGGACTGGAAACCAGTCCCATAGTTATTAAGCAATAACTTTTGAGTTATCTTTAATAGGCTTTTAGGTGACTTTAGGAATATCTCAGCTACTGTAAATGATGTTTGAATGTAATTTTTGCAATTCTTCTTTTCTGCCACAAACATACAAGGCTGAGTTAATAAACATTATGTTGTAGTTATTATTTTTTGGAGATAAGAAAATTCTGTACTTCAAATACTGCAATTACCCAGACCTCCTGTTGAGAAATTAATCCAATTTCCCACTCCAGTTCCATAGAGAGCCAATACATTGCAAGCCATATCTTTCACTGCTGGATCTCAGAGTGGTTTAGCATTCCACAGCAGCAGGGGGTTCACAATTGCCCTTAGCTTCAATAAAAGCAAATAGCTGCCTTGACTTTTTGATATGACTCTTTATATCTCAGTCTGTTGTTACACTTAATAAAGTGCTCATGGGGTTAAAGACCTGCAGGGCAGATTTTTGCATCTAGGTTCAGCTTAAACACAGGTCACATGCCAATTTAGTCTGTACCATTCAAATCTGTCTTCATTTTTAACATATCCATATATATTTGGCCAGATCAGTAGCACATCTGCAAAATGTAGTTGTAATTTAGCCTATGGAGTGCTTCCACAATCCTTCTATTGTATGTATTTATTAAGAAGCATGGTCAAGCTTCCATGTGGTAATAGCACCCCCAACATTCCCCTTTAATGGGAGGTCCTATGCCTTTAATATAAAGCACTGGGTGGATGGCCTCTTCCCTCAAGTGAGAAAGCCTGTTATATGGATCCAATGTACAACTATGAGAAATGCAAAAGTTTGCTAATGGTAATTAAAGTAAAAAAGGTTAGAAGTTAGGACCTTCCAGACTGGGGTTACCTTGATGTGGTTAAAAGGCTTTTCATTCATGTGATCACAGTAATGTATACTAAAACCCCTTTGTTTATAAAGTATGCCAGTGTGCAGATAATAGGATATAGTATGGGGCCTAGGAATGTGCATTGATTATCTTTTCTATGTTTGTATAGGTGTTTGACCAGATCAGTATCACTTCTGCTTAATGTGGTTGTGGATTAGCCTAGTTGGAGTGCTTCCACAATTCTTGTATTGTGTATATAGATATATATATATACCAATCCTCCCGATGTCCCGCCCTCTCGCTTAACAATCCAGGTGCCCCGGTGCTTCCCACTGTTTCCATACAAATAATATCCGAGAAAGGAGCACTCATGGGAACTTGTTGCAAATAACGTGGTGATCTTTATTGTATCTACGCGTTTCGGCCTGGATGTCGGCCGTCCTCCGGATACAAACATTCAACAAACTGTGCAGGTTTGTATCCTGAGGACGGCCGACATCCAGGCCGAAACGCGTAGATACAATAAAGATCACCACGTTATTTGCAACAAGTCCCATGAGTGCTCCTTTCTCGGATATTAATTATATATATATATATATATATATAAAATATAAAGTATAGAAACGGAGGTACTCACAGGACTGAGTCAATCTAATAAAACATAACTTTATTGCATAAAGTTTAAACGCACTATCGACGCATTTCAGCTGAGAAAGTCGTGCTCAGGATATATCCTGAGGACAGCTTTCCATGCTCTGGTGGGGCATAGAAGAAAAAAACAATGATAATAGTTTTTTTTAAAGCTGCATCTTCCAACTAAACTTAACATTGGTTTACAGCATACTTATCCTTTAAGAGATGTTTTTATTAACTTTAGTGTGTTCACTCATAACATCAATATGCTATCTATTTAAAGAACAGACTTTGGTTACCACTGTACATTAAACTAGTATTCCAATAAAGACATTTTGGCAGTAAGTAAAGCATATGTTCAAAATCAATCCTATATGCTTTGCTTTATCAGAATGGGATTTTGGTAAAGTTTATAAAAGCAGAAAACGCAAAAAAAAAAATTGCCATTGGTTTGAGAATAGGTGGGTGATTCATTTTCATGATTCCAGTGAGACAATTGTATCTGAAAATGGGATAGATTATCCACCTGTATGGTAAAGGCCAATACTGTACATCTTTGTTATGTAAAGTTTCATGGAACCTCTTGAGTAGTACTTCATAAGGTCCCACACATATTGTAAAAATATCATCAATGTATCAGATCCTCATTTTGTACTACTTCTTAAATGTAACATCTGTGTACATCATGTTAATTTTGGCTATTGGTTGGTTGTTTAAAGTAAAAAACAAAAAACTATTCCATGTTCTGTTAAATGCCATTTTACGTATTGACATATAAATCTGTAATGTTATCCATGCTGTCATTTCATTCATTTATGGCAAATACATGACAAATGCCAAAGGTTATATTTCCTTTCATTAGCAGATAGATAAAAAATATTTTCTGATGACTTTATTCTTTTATTGCCAGGAAAAGTGTAATACCCCAACAGGGTTCTAAATGGAAAATGTTCTTTGTCACATCCTCTCTTGTGTTTCCTTTTTTTTTTTAAAGCACTGCACATAAAATCCTTACTACATTTAATGTGCCCTGCAAAGCTTCAAAGTACTTCCTCCAAAGGTTACTGGCCTTTGCCACCAACTTGGCAAAATGTACAAACACAAGTCAAGGTCTGTGAAGATCAAACACACTGGTGTCACAGAGATTTGGACCGAAGCTGAGCAATCTACAAAATACAGCATCTCATTCAAACGTATCATGCCTTTGGAAGAAGAAAACACCAGCGTGCCACTGAACAGAGAGCATCGAAATGCTCCAGGCAAGTTTTAGACGTCCTGTTCTGAGGACTCAGAACATCAGAAGACATGATTGTGTAACTTATAACAATAATGTCCCATGCTGTGTACCTTCCATGACAAATTAAAATTGCTGCTGAGTTTTAGAGAACTGTATATAGCGAGATTGCCTTTGGCTTTACTTAACCACCTATACTGCAGATGAAGATTGTATTCCCTGCTTAACTGAATTAAAGTTAAGTTTGTAAAACTTGCTCTTGATCTAGCAAAGTTTTAAAATACCGAGTATATTTGGGATCTCTGCAAACTGTCCTCATAGGTGAAGTGATTGTGATGCTTTTTTGGCTTGGTTTCCAAACAGTAATTTTGATGTCTATAATTTATATTTATAGAACTGTATATAAATATATACATATACTATAAATAAACTGTAGTAGAGAGAATATACTGAAAATATACTGCAGTAGAAAAAATATACCGCAAATATACTGCAGTAGAGAGAATATACCGCAAATATACTGCAGTAGAGAGAATATACTGAAAATATACTGCAGTAGAAGAAATACACTGCAAATATACTGCAGTAGAGAGAATATACTGAAAATGTACTGCAACAGAGAGAATAGACTAAATATACTGCAATTGAGAGAATATACCGAAAATATACAGCAGTAGAAAGAATAAACTGCAAATATACTGCAGTAGAGAGAAAATACTGAAAATATACTACAGTAGAGAGAATATAATGGAAATATACAGCGGTAGAGAGAATATTGTGAAAATATACTGCATTAAAGGGCAAGTCCAGCCCTAAAATGAAAGCTTACATATAGGTAAATCACCCCCCAAAACCCTAAAATGGTGATTGTTTGAAATCTGAAATATATAAGTCTAACCTGAAATCCTGCACAATGTCCTGTTTCCCCTGTTTCTGCTTCCTGGTTCTTCCAGTTAGTAACTGTCAATAATGGATTTGTCAGTTGACATCACAGCAAATGACTGAATGTTAATCCCCTGTCTGTCTCTTCTGAGCATGCCCAGGCTCAGTACAGTTTTCTAAATTACTCAGTTTCCATGAGGCCTCCAGAAGCATAGCAGGCATACAGTAATGAATTCATAGGACAAACTATGATATATCAACATATTTTAAAGAGGCCATTCTTTCTAAAAGATGTTCTTATGAGGGTGGAGTTCTCCTTTAAAGAGAAAACACTGCAGTAGAGAAAATATAAATAAAATGTACTGCAGTAGAGATTAGTGCAAAAGGAACTGCAGTAGAGAGAACACACTAAAATATAATGCAGTAGAGGGAATATACTGAAAATGTACTGCAAAAGAAAGAATATAATGAAAATATACAGCTGTAGTCAGCATATACTGAAAATATACTGCAGTAGAGAGAATATACTAAAAATGTACTTCAGTAGAGAGAATATTTAAAAATGTATTTCTTTAGAGAGAATATCTGTTGTATTCAATTAGATCAACTGGACTTGAAGTTTAGTTCTTGAAGACGTTTTGCTAGTCATCCGACTGGCTTTCTCAATTCAGAATGACTTATACAAGAATCTGGGGCAATTATGTACCCTGGAAAACGTCTTCAAGGACTAAACTTCAAGTCCAGCTGATCTAATTGAATACAACAGATATACCATGACCTGGATGAATGAGAACCTTCACAAGCATACTGTAGAGAGAATATACTGAGAATGTACTGCAGTAGAGAGAATATACTAAAAATGTACTGCAGTGTAGAGAATATACTGAGAATGTACTGCAGTAGGGAGAATATACTAAAAATGTACTTCTGTAGAGGGGATATACTGAAAATAGACAGCTTCTTGTTTTCTTGTTCATTATCTGGGATGTTTGCAGAAATATTTAGTAACAGATCTCCTAATTGGTACATATTCGGGCCAATGGTAAATAGTGAAAATATTTTCTGAATAAACCAGTGATAGTGCTGGGTCCATTGTCCTTATGTGAAATTTCTAGAGCTGAACACAGAAAATACATTTTTCTATTAGCTTTAGTTTAGTGTCAGTAACAGAGTGATCACACTCTGTGGGTTTCTTTGCCTACGTACAGATAGTCCAGCCTGTAAATGTACATTGGGACACACCATCAAACTGGGTTAGAGTGACATCTAATTTATTGTTCACAGCAGGTTTTCACTGTGCCCTAATCTTTTTCACGTTATTAGGGTGAAACTGCAACATCTTTTTCATAATGGCAGTATAGTCCAGAAGACTTGCAAAAACTGTCAAATGAAGGAAATTAATATTTGGAAGGGAAAATCATGAAGCATCATATTTCCCCTTAAGCATAAAAATAATAAAAAGAAAATTAATGACAGTGTGAGTCCATTAACCCAGATGGGAAGAAGTAGATAGAAGCCGTTTTACAAAGTAATTGTATTTTGATAACACCAAAAATGAGCCACATTAGCTAAATGTTTTCAATTAGAGCAATACAATTCTTAAAAATCAGAAATACTTACATTGAGTGATGGCTGTCCACTGGTTAATAAAATAAGGTTAGGGTTAGACAGCTTTTGAAATAAAATGGGTGCTCCCAGATCTACTGTACATGTTCGCTCTAGCTAAAATTAAATGTCCCTACATTGGGCCTAACCTACTTTTTTGTAGTCCACCAGCTTCACATTTCACACACACACACAACCAGATGTACTCCACACTATGGGGTAATATGGAGTTAAACCAATGCTTCCCAATGTAATAATCGGGTTAGCATGGGCTTAACCAGGGCTGTGTCGTCTTTCCAGGGCTGTCATCTTTTATTAACGGCACAGACACCCAATGCAATTAAGAACCCTCCGCTTTTCTTACTAGTAATGGACCCGAACCTGAGTTTGGACGAACCCGAACTATCCAAACTCAACTATGCAAACTAGTTCGGGTTTTCACTTAATTTTGATAATTCTCGATTTCTCAAATCGGTAACCTACGAATGTAACGTTCAAATTTGCTAACCCTTGAATATATCCTTCGATTTTGGACACCCTTCAATATATCGTTCATTAACCATCAAATGTAGTGGTCGATTTCGGTAATCCTCAACTGTAACCTTCGATTTTGGTAACACAAGAATGTATTGTTCTGAAACCCTCGAAACTACGTTCGGTAACATCTGTTGTATTCAATTAGATCAACTGGACTTGAAGTTTAGTTCCTGAAGACGTTTGCTAGTCATCCGACTGGCTTTCTCAATTCAGAATGACTTGTACAAGAATCTGTGGCAATTATGTACCCTGGAAAATCCCAATTAGCATATCACAGCCAGGTGTTTGTGATTGCATTGTGGCTAAAGAGATGTTATAGGAACGCCCAGGGTAAGGTGTCAAAACAGCATTGTACATTGCAGACAAGGAGTGACGGAGAGATCCTCGACGGAGTGATCTCACATTGACTTTAAAGGGCAACTGTGGTCTCCAAACAAGTTAGGGTTAAATGAAAGCCTGCAGTCTTTCCTTTAAAATGAGCCGATTGGCTGCAGCTTGTGAGAAATTACATTGGGGTGAATGTTCAGATTTCCAGTTTCCAGTAGGTTGACATCACCTGACCTCTGCCACACCCTCCGCCCCAGGGAGATGCATTCTCAGTTAAGATTTAAAGGGCAAGTCCAGCCCTAAAATGAAAACTTACATACAGGTAAATCACCCCCCAAAACCCTAAACGGTAATAGTTTGAAATGTGAAATATATAAGTCTAACCTGAAATCCTGCACAATGTCCTGTTTCCTGTTTCTGCTTCCAGGTTCTTCCAGTTAGCAACTGTCAGTTATGGATTTGACAGTTGACATCACAGCCAATGACTGAATGTTAATCCCCTATCTGCCTTTTCTGAGCATGCCCAGGCTCAGTACCTGCTCAGTACAGGTTTCTAAATTGCTCAGTTTCCATGAGGCATCCAGAAGCATAGCAGGCATACAGTAATGAATTCATAGGACAAAGTATGATATATCAACATATTTTAAAGAGGCCATTCTTTCTAAAAGATGTTCTTATGAGGGTGGAGTTGTCCTTTAATGCTGGGGAAAACAGGAAGTACCTGGGGGGGAAAATGAGATTTGAGAAGGGGAGCCAATTAATGCAGGCAGAGGCTGATCACATGACTACAAGCAGGTCACATGACTGAAAACAGGAAGTGTTCAAGCAGGAAGTATTATTACTGAACCTTTTTAGCCATAACTTTTCATGAATTTTATCTAGAGATGTGATTTAAGTTTTATTTTGAAGGTAAGATGGAAGGCTTTTTATATAATTCTTACTAATTTGGAAGAATTGGAGACCACAGTTCCCCTTTAATGGGTTTGTTTAACTGAAATTTTACTGAAGTCTGTCAGTTTGAAAACGAACCAGACTTTATGCAGTTTAGCCATCTCTACTCCTTACCTGCCTGGAGGGGTGTAGGAATCACTATAGCAGCCATAGCAGTTGCTATGGGGCCCAGAGCCAAAGGGGTCCTCATCCAGGTCCCCTGCAGGCATGTACACTCACCTAAGAAAATTTTTACCTCCCGAAGTTCTGTCCCACAAACCCCATTTTCGGTTTACCTAAACATTTCAAGGATGCCAACAGTTTTAAGTAAAATTAAAACAGGCTTTTGTCGGGCTGCTACATGAGGTACGTGAGGGGTGGACATGTCCTTTAAAAAAAACCTTGCTGCGGTTTGGCATGGTTAGGTTGAATTGCACCAAACTCATTTTTATGTGGGGGCTCCATCTAAAATCTTGCTATGGGGCCCTGTGATATCTAACTACGCCACTGCCTGCCTGGTTCTTGCGATGTAGTAAATCATGCCAAGTGAGTACTGTATAGCGAGAAAATAGAAGGAAGAGGAATGCGGAGGGTAAGTATAATATGTCCCTGATATATTTTGTAGAACAATGACTGGAATAATTCACTGGATATAATGTCATCCTCCCCAGAGAAATCCATTTACAAAATATATAATTATAACAAAATTTACAGAATAGGAATATGCAACAAAACTGGTTCTTTGGCAGCAAACAATACTAGGCTCCTTAAAGGGACACTAAAGTAAAAGTAAAAAAAATGACTTTCCTTTATCCATTTCTATATTTTTAGTGTTGTCAGGATTAAAGATCGGTGGTAATTAATTGATTACTGTGTGATTAGTTGGAACATGATTTGGCACAGTTTATTTCTTAAGGTGATTGGCAAATATATACCGTATATACTCGAGTATAAGTCGAATTTTTCAGGCTTTAAAATTAGCCTGAAAACCTAACCTCGACTTATACTCGGGTCAAGTCCTAATTTAGATCCAAATTCTGCAATTGCAGATAGTAACCAGTAGGTGGCGCTGTGTTAACCTGCATAGAAAGTTACAGGAGCTGATCTGCCTGTACACTCCCTGCTTCCTGTAGTCTGGCTGCTGGACTCACTCAGCACTGTCACTGCTCATCTGGATGCTGTAAATCTGATGGGTCTCCTCAGTTTGGGGCAAAAAACAGCTGCTAGTACAGTGCAAATGACAGCTTGAAACTACAACTCTCAGGTGACATTTATTGGGGTCATAGAGTCCTTTACTATATGGGGGTCAGAAGGCCCTTTACAATATGGGGTTCAGGAGAATTGTAAATGATGGTAAGCTTAATTAAAAGTTTACTGAACCTTGCCACTCCACATGTTTAGAAACTGAAACTCCCAGCAACAAAGCATGCTGGGAGTTGTAGTTTCCAAACATCTGGAGTGCCAAGGAATTGGAGGTTACTGGTACTGGATTTGGCTATTACTGTATGGGATTCATGTATGGGAATTCTGCTGTCCATTTAAATGGCAACTAAAGCCTAAAAACAACACAGAATCAGAAGGCAGTAGTGGTGATAATTTCTACCCTCGACTTATATTCGAGTCAATCAGTTTTTACTAATTTTTCAGGTAAAATAGGTACCCCGACTTATACTCGGATCGACTTATACTCGAGTATATACGGTACCTGCAGCCTCATATTGGATTTGCTTCCATAGTATTTCTAACTATCTATAACTATGTTTACATCTTGCTACTTTCAGCCATGTTGTGAAAATTCCAAATTCTAGTATTAAAGACAATATACCATTAATTGAAATGAGGCAAAGTAATTTTTTTCAGTGTACAATTCCTTTATTACCAATTTTTGTTATTTTAATAAACAATAATGATTATAGTGGATTCCTGATACTCTACAGTAGTGACAGAATATGAAGCTATGTGTATTCCTAATAGTTTTTCAGTGAGTTATGGGTTTTGCAACAACAATTTAGAGAGTAACTTTCCTCAGTCTTTCTCCCTTACTGCAAGGAATACATCATTAGTATGGGCCTTAGGCCAGATTCAGGCAGTATAACTAATTTAATGTTCATCAAACATTTATAAATATTCATTTTCTTACTTCTTTGATCCATGGCAACCAGTCTCAGGCAACATCAAAGCTAAAAATCCACAGTTTTATTATAGAGTTTTTATAGTTTTGCATTAGATAGTGAGAGGTTATTCACATTTTCTTAATGCTTATGTTCTGCAGTGGAAGAAAGGTTTATCTCTTGATTCTCTCCATTTTTATTACAGAGGGCATAATAAACACAGAAGAAAATTTACTTTAAAATTCTATGGAGTAACAATTTTATTTTAAAAATGCGATTGGTTTTGCATTAACAATATACATGTGATCTAGGTTTGAGCCTTTTGTGATCACAGGATATTGATACTGATACTTTTTTGATTCATGGAACCATCTGGACATAGGAAGTGAGTGGCCCCTTTTAATTATGAACAGGCAGCAACCGTTTGAATGTTGGTTACCTTGAAGATCTAATAATTTCCATGTCATTGAAGTGAATTTATATGCAACTCTGCTTTATTAGATTTTTGATTATCTTCTGTCATGCAAGAAAATCATTAAGTGAATCTACTGCACAATTACAAATTACTCCTATGGGAAAAAGATTTGTACTGCCCCTAGATACAAAGTACTTTGTAGAATTTTTCATAAACTGAAATATATTCTACAAAAGCAGCTAGAACTGCCAACTAAGCTACAGTATCCTTCATATCTGGTATCTATTAGGACTACCTGCATTTTATGGTCTTGGTTCTTCTGCACCCACTGTAAAATACATCCAGTTCTTAGCTCTCATTGGTAATGACTTGTGCATTTTGTTTCAATTCTTCTTTGTAAGGACCATACTTACCTCCTCTAAGGCTCGGGTCCTTCCAAGATGGCGGCGCCCAGGCTCACGTCGCGCTGACATCAGGCAGATGCCCAAAAATAGCACTGCTTCCCCTACCGAGCTGTGCTGGGTTCTTGCTCCCAGTCCTTCCTCTAGTTCCTGGATTTCTATTGTTGTTCCTGATCCTGCTTCCCTGCTATCCTTGTCTGGAATCCTGTACTTGGATTATTAATTCTGAACCTTGCCTCACTCCATTTTTTCAGTATTCGTTCCTGTGGCTTGCTTTTCCGGTGGTGTCGACTTCCTCGTTGGTCCTGACTTTTCCTGTCTACATACAGGTGAACCCTTACATTCTTCATATGTTATTTATATTGTCCAAGGCTGTGTATAGCCATGATATGTTCATGTCAAATGTTCTGCTAGAAATGGTGTGAAAGATTTATGACATGATTCACCAAGCTATTAAATTTAAAGGGCATGTCCACCCTTGTACAACATTTCCCCATATAATAGTATGCCTTCCCCCAGCCCCAACCACTATAAAATAATTTTAAGAAAGTGCCCCGATCTTTACTTACCTTCCATCTCTTCTCCGACGCACTGCCCGGCCTTCTGCTTGCAATACACTGCAAGCAGGGGGCGGGACCAGCAGCCACGTCCATGATTGGCTGAGAGGCAGCCAATCATGGACGCGGCTGCCGGCTTCTCAGAATGCCGGAGGAGAGAGGGAAGGTAAGTAGAGTTCGGGGGACTTTCTTAAAAATTTTTTTAGCGGTTGGGGCTGGGGAAAGGAACCCTAATATATGGCCAAGGGTTTCTATACTAGAGGGAGGGATTGCAAAACGGGAGGGAGAGGGAGGGGGAGGGAGGGTGAGAAGAGCTGCAGTGAGCATGCCAAACTTCTCCCGGAGGTGAGACAGGAGGCGGAGTCCTATATGGACTCTGCAATCCTCCTGGTGGGCAGTTTTTGGGACTTTGGGGGGGGGACTACAGGAGAACCATATGGAGCTGGGATGTGAGGTAAGGATTTTATTACACTATATGGTGGGACCATTAGTGGGGGGGATTATAGTTTTGGGGGTGGACATGCCCTTTAAAGATCTTACAGGGAGATTCAATAAAAGATCTTATAGTTTAAAATGGTGCTAATTTTGCTCCAACCAATCAGATCTTATTTAACCTTTGAAAGCTAATATCTATTTGTTGGGGCAAAATTAGCACCTTTTAGTTTCTCTTGTAATCCCTTAATAGATGTATGTAACACATGTCTCCAAAGAAGGGGTAGTGTGTGTTAACAGCTATATTTGTTCACACCCCTTCAGCTATTTAGTGAGCTGTTATGAGCTTGAACATGCTCAGAGGAGGCAGCTAGGGGATTAGCATGCAGTTATTGTCAGCTGTCACATCCATGACTGACATTTGCTTACTAGAAAAACATGGAAGCAGAAACAGGAGCAATGGGACATTGGCCAGCATTTCAGGTTAATCTTATATTTTCCCCTTAACTATTGCAGTTTTGGGGTTTGGGAAATGATTTGCCTAAATATAGTTTTTCATTTGAAATCTGGATTTACCTTTTAAAGTAGGATCTTTCTAAACTATGTAAAGATTACTATGGATATTTTAAAGAATTTTATTACTAAGCATCCTAAGCTTCAAATAGTATTGCTAATTATGTTTTTATAGTGGCAATAGCCTCTAGTGGGGGCTGCATTTGACATTACAAACATGTGTCTCAGTTATCGTGCTGCAACTTTAATGACTTGGTTCAATGGATACAAATTTATTTACAAGTTTTAAATAAAATAGCCTGCTGTTCTTTAGACATATAAGTATTGCTTTGTATTTCCTGTTCCTCTCACTATAGTCCATTATTTGTCAGCAATAAAAGAGATAATAATACCAAATTTTTCAGATGCTTGTCAGTAATGATGCAAGGATAGTAATGTTTAGATATTGTATGGGACTGAGAAGTCTCTGTTCTTCTCAATGTAGTTCCATTATTTAGTAAAGAGATGAAGTGGATAAACTAGACAGTTTGGTTCTAAGAGACATTATGCTAGTCTATTATTTGTCAGCGGTAAAAAAAACACCAGGGAGATTCAATAAAAGTTCTTATTGTTAAAAATGGTGCTAATTGTGCCCCAACCAATCAGACCTTTTTTAACATTTGAAAGCTAACATCTGATTGGTTGGGGTAAAATTAGCACCATTTTTAACGATAAGAACTTTTATTGAATAACTCTGAACTTGTTTAAAATTTCAATACACATCTCTCTGTGAATGTGCCTTCTCAATGGAATAAGAAGTTAACAGAATAGAGCACTATTCAGGCTTGGCTTCTTTATTTTGACACACATTTCGTCCATTACACCTCTGTCTAAGATGCTAAGATTACAGTATTCATACACGTGCCCTTTTTATTTAGTGGGAAAATCAAAATTATTTTAATTATTTAGCTATATCACACATGCCTAGCTGCTCTATTGATTTTGGAAAAATCAATTGATTTCATACCCTTTGCTATGGTCAGTAATGAGCTGCCATTTCAAATTCTGAAACGGTCCTTCTTCCCAGGGTGCACCACATCCTTGGAATATTCCTAACAGTTATTTCTACTGATTAGCCCAATCACACGCCTATCTTTTGTATTTGTGCGCATGCGCCAAAGGTAGGCGCTTGGTCGGGTAGCACAGCTGTCAGTGCAGAAGGAACTGCGAGTGGAGCGGCGGTAAGGTAAGTTCCAGTGTCCCCCGGGTGTTCTGTTATTCACAGGGAGGTGGGAATAAGCGTTCTCACCTTCCTGTGAATAATAGAAACATATGGAAACTGGTATAAAATACCAGTTTAGTGTTCCTTTAAATACGTTTATTTTATTTCTGTTTTTATTATATATAAATAAATATCTTTTAACCACAAAGTGTGAATCAGGCCGCACTTCCCAAGGTGGAATAATAGGAACACAGAAACTATTAAGAAAAGCATGAACCAGTGTTAACATCCAGACAACGTTAAACGTTAACGTTTTTTTTACATTTGAAATTTGCTTTTAAGCTATTTATTAAACGTATCTTAACGAAACACTCTCTGGATTTTACCTCCCCACAATATAAACCTTAACTTGAGTCAACTGCGCAACCTATGTACTGTAAATCTTTTAAGCGATATTGAGGAATTGCAATGATGTGTTGAGATCATGGTGTAATGGTTAAGTCATTAACAGGGAGATCCAATAAAAGTACTTATCGTTCAAAATGGTGCTTATTTTGCCCCAACCAATCAGATGTTAGTTTTCAAATGCTAAACAACATCTGATTTGTTGGGGCAAAATTAGCAGCATTTTAATTGATCTGTAAATCTGTGGCCAATGCTCTCACCCAACAAGGAGGTGTAATGATAGATTCATACTATGCAAATGCTAGGGGGCTTTAGGATATGCAAGGGGGGAGTCCATAGGAGCTGGACTTCTTCTCACAAGTCTTAAGCTAAAAGTAAAATCCTGCTTTAGTCTGTGTTTTTGTAATACCATTTATATAATATATACATTTTTTTAAATCTAAAATGCATTAAATAAATATTGAATTATTGCATTTAATTGCATGAGCATACCATACCATCACTGTCGGTGTAAATGTGGATTTCTTTGGTTTGTTTAGCAATGATATTCTATGGCTTCTGTATAAAGAACCTTCTACTGCATAGTATGTATGTTGGAGTACTTTATGGCTTGATCACATGTCACCATAACACCTACGTGTGTTGCTCTTGATTATCATGCTTGCAATGTCTTTAAGTGTTAAAAATAAAAGTACTTATTAGAAAAGGCCCCATTGGGGGAAGCTCTTGTAAGCAAAAGATTCCCATCTCTAGGCATTTCTACAGGAGATCCAACTCTGTATGTACAAGATAACAATTTTGACCAACATTACATAGCGTATTGATGAGTTGAGATTCTGCCCTTTATCAGTTAATCCCCAGCAATACAGCAGGTGCACATTTAAGACTTGGCTCTTTATATATTAGTCTGAGCTGGCTACCACTCTGCTGCACCAAAGCTGTCATTGGAATGGAATTGCAGGCAGTAAATCACAATTTAGCAGCAATTCAGCTCAGCATCTCCTTCAGTTTGGAGCTCTTGTAAACGGAGACCCCACAGGGCACTGCAATGTCAAATGTGGCAAATATATTAAACCAGACACACAGGGTCCTTAAAGTGTTTTCTTATCCTAGCGAACATATTTAGTTTTCTGTGTGCAAGTATTTTTTATTTCTATACGTTGTCATTTATTTTATTATGTCTTACCCATTTTATTTAGCTGTTTGTATTGTTTATATTGTGCACGCAGAAACTTTATTTCTCAGTTTTTTTTTATAACACCGCATAACTAAATCTATTTCTATTTGAGTGTTTTTAACACTGCTCTGTAGTCAGGAACTTTATTGATGTGTGTTATTTCTTTTACAAAATATGACTGCTCCATCAGAATATAAAAAAAATATTACGCAACATAAAATATTATTTTTCTTGCCTGCATTCTGGTGGTTTAATTAAAATGATGTTAATGGTTTTGAAAATAATTTAGCAATTTGGCCTTTTAATATTTACATAATGAAGCGGGAGAAAAATAGAGAAATGTATCTCTGTACAAACAATGTGTCTAATGAACGAGGTGCGACAGCAAAGGTATTTTGTAGATCAAATATTAGGCAGGTCAAAGGGGGTGGAAACTTCTCAGATAAAAATATATTGAATATAAAAATCTAATTAAAATAAAAATATAATGAATATAAAAATCTAATTAAAATAAAAATATAATAAATATAAAAATATAATGAATATAAAAATCTAATTAAAATAAAAATATAATAAATATAAAAATATAATGAACATAAAAATCTAATTAAAATAAAAATATAATAAATATAAAAATATAATGAATATAAAAATACATAGGTATATAGATATATAATTGTATCAGCCTCTAGTGCTATCATGGATAACTGCATGCCAGATTACATAATGGTTTTGTTTTGCAGATTGCATTTTCCTTTTTTAAAGAGTTGTAGTAAATAATTTCCATTGCCCTTGAAATTAGAAGTGTGTTGTGCTTCATTATCATTTAGAATAAGCCTATTGCATTATTGTATTCTGAGGGAGCAAAGACTGTTTGGAACACATTAGGAATTATTAGACACTCACCATATTGTCTCCTTCTCTTCTCATTTCTCCAATTTGTATATACATTTCTTTTTTCAGTGTTTTATTATACACTAGCAGAGTACCTGGCATTGCCCATTTTCCCCCAATGATCTGACCTGAACCTGCAGCCGAAATTCAACAGACCCACACCTGCTACCTGTCCCGATACACACCTGCAGCTTTCTAACCAAACCTGACTCATTGAAACTCACTGTGGTTTAGCCGAGACGCAAATTGGGTAAAGCTTGTGTGCCCAACACCATTTAGGATTCTAGGCCAGATCTCATCCCCAATTAACATCCTATAGTAATGAATCTCCTCCCACTGGATTTCATGATATAGTAATGAGTCTCCTCCCACTGGAATTCAGTGAGCTCGCATTCTAGCGCTCATTCTAGCTAAGTCAGTGCTTAATTAGGAAAAATGTAGAACCAGATTGATCTGCTCTGAAGGTTTCATTCACCTTCAGCTTGTAAAAGGTGTCATTTGGGCTGAGGCTATACAATGCTGGACGGTAACACATGTTACTTTCCATTTGAGTTGCGATTTGTGCAATGTGGTGATCACATGCACTCCAAAAATGGATTGCAGCTCCACACATGCACCGTCGCTGTCCACATTGACATCACCGTGCTGTGGGCCATATTTATAAACCCACGGTATTGCTAAAAAGCAAGTTTAGTTAATTTCTGATTGCAGTTGTAAATGTACATTGCAATTGTACATTTACAACGAACGTTCGTTATCGTAGATTTACAATCACTATCGTAAATTTACGATCAGTATCATAAATTTACGATCGTTAAACTGATCGTTAATTACGATATCGATTGTTAAAGTCACTGTATCGCTAAAAAGCGATACCGCAGCTTTATAAATATGGCCCTGTGTTTCTCACATGCAAACAGATTGGAAAATGTGGTCACGAGACACTCGATAGTGTGGCCTAGCCCTTACTTACAGATTTGTACTATTTTACTTTTATAACTGTAACTATTAGCGGGTAGAATTAAAAGGTATGCAGATGGCATACAATCTGTGAGAGACTGGCAGATTTAAAGCAATTTTAAGAGATGTGGTGGATTGAACGCAATTTTATAGAAGGCAGATTAAAAGTAATCTTGTGGATCTTGTGACAGATTGAGTCTAAACTCATGTTACAAGGCTATGTAGCAGTTAATTATGACATGATGTATGGCTACATTGAAATCAATGCAGCCTGCATCATACTTCTAATGTAAATACCAACCAGCCTTTGACCAGGTACAGGTACAGGTACCAGGTGACAACTGGGTTGCCAGATCATTCGTTCTATTATGGATACACTTAATAAATGTAATTAGTAGGGCTGCACAGATTGCAAAGTGATTGCAACTAAACATTAAGGGCTAGGCCACACTGCTGCGATTTCTCTGCGTTTGCACTTGCGTTTTTTTCAAATTGGTGAAAACGCGGCAATGCACCAAAAACACGCATTTCCGGGTGCGTAGTGATTGCGCAGAATGCAACCAAGGCATGCTGCGAGTTGCAGTTTCTTAACATCTGAACTTATAAGGTTCGCCATCATGGCTATATAGGTACTGGCACTAACAGCCCCCAAGAGGAAGTTTAGCCATCACTGACAGTAATGGATTAATGTATAACTTACAGTTACCCAATCCTGCTCTGCTACAGAGGATCACAGCCCAGATGAGCTCCATAAGTTCAGGCAAGTGGTGGTAGGCGGCTGAGCTCTGCACTCTGGTGGCACATTCAGAAGCTGTGGAAGCTTCCCAGGAAGAACATGCTGTGTGAGTTGCACGCCAATACAAAAGATAGGTGTGCAATCGGGACAGCATGGCTGTCAGCTCAGAAGCAGCTGTGAGTGGAGCGCCGGTAAGGTAAGTTCCAGTTTCACCTGGGCATTCTATTATTCACAGGGAGGTGGGAATAAGCGTTCTCGCCTCCCTGTGAATAATATAAACAGATGCAATGTACTTTAAATCCCTGGTTTAGAGTCCCTTCAATCTTGACTCTGGGTGAACCACAAGTAAGAGGAGGAGTGCGTGGTCACTCGAGATGGCCAAAACTCACTAGTTTTATTCCGTTTTTGGATTTCCGGATCTTGCGAAAATCCCAAAGATCCGAAAATCCGAAATCGAAAGAATTTTCAATAATTTTTGAAAACAGCCTTGAACATTCGAAAATGATCAAAAATACGATCGGAGACCTTTTTCGAGTTTCCAATTGTATTTTCGAAGATTTCCGAATGTTTGAGGCTATTTTCGAAAATTATTGAAAATAGCCTCAAGCGTTCGATTTTTGAAAATATGATCAGAAAATCGAAAAATGGTCTCCAATCGTATTTTCAATAATTTTCACACGTTCGAGGCTGTTTTCAAAAATTATCGAAAATTTGTGTTGAACCCGGGTCCCATCTCTAGTGGTCACATGACATTGTGACATCTCATTTTCTGCTGCTGCTCATCATTGACTGCAGTATTATCCTATCACAGCAACAAAAAAACAATATGAAAAGTAAAGCATTGTACTGTCTTAAACAATCTGTGACATTTGGAAATTATGCAATTAACATAGGTGATTACTCGATTTGCCACCAGATGGCAGCACACAGGTTAATTAACTTTTGGCGAAATAGGGGTACGGCGGGATTTTTAACAAAATTTTTCCAGGTCCTCTAACATAAGTCATACCAAGTCTCGTCAAAATTGTCCCAGCCGTTTGGAAATTTTCCTGGAACATGCATATATACATATAGAAATATTTACATACATATACTTTTATATATATATAGATTTATTATGTGCAGAAGCGTAGCTACCAAGGGAACAATGGGTGTGATCTTAACAGGCCTAGGGCCTGGGGGGACCATTACTAGATAACCTGCTGTCGAGCCCAAGCCCTGATGTGGGGGGAGTGGTTGGTGATGCTGCTGAATCCAACCCCATGATGTGGGGGAGAGGAATGAAGGAGGGTCAAGCCAAAATCTTGCATTAGGGTCCTTAGGTTTGTAGCTATGCCTCTGTTATGTGTGACTTTTTTTGTTTACCAATGCCTAAGTTAATCTAGACATAAGTTGGTGTAAACTGTTTGGTGATGTATGGTCCCAAACAAGGTGAATTCTGGGCAACTTTTGGTGCAGTCAGATTAATTTTAGATCTGTGACAGAATTCTGTATTAAATAGAAACATGAGGAGCCATTAACTTTATCAGAATAGTGTTTATGCTACAAGTGCTTTAGCTTGTTTAGCAAAATTGAAGACTACAGGCTAATCTAAAATTATCCTAGCCTCATCTAGTTTAAATAGCCTCTACAAGATATCTTGCAAATACTATAAAGCAATCCAATAAGATTTTGAAAATACAGCTGGAATGTAAAATACAAGGCAACTGCAATGAAGATGCTGATCTGAAATCGTATATAAAAATACTGTGTAAATTTAAGGAATGAAGATAAAGTCATGTTTTTTTTACTATAGTATGTATTTCATGGAATGATAGTTATAGTTTGGTGTTGAAATGTAATATATCCATAAAGATAACATTATTTTTAATGATATGGATTATTATGGATTCATTTAAATACTCTCAACCAATGTACAAGAAGAGATAAACTGGAAAACATATATGATATGTAGTATGTGATTGCTAATGCCACTAACGTTTGCCCATGTGAATAGCATCCTGTGTTTCATATTCTCCATTAGGCATACATGCCTGTGGGTGTCAATGGGCAACTTTCAAGAAGAAAAAATACTTCCCTCAGTCCTGTATGAAAAACCAAAATTCACTTTGTATACCTATAATAGTTCTTCTAGGCCATCAGGATCTTGCAGCATTGCACGGTAACTAGCAGTTACTTCTAACTGTCGGAGACTCCAGGAAAAGTTTGCCAACCAGGAGAAAGGATCTACATTATAAGAAAATTTTGTCTTCCTCTGTTTTGCCATCACTTTGTTAAATGTTCTAAAAATCCAGTACCAAGCTACAATTACAACTGCTAGAGGCATGACAGGTTTTCCCTGTATTTTCCCATGCATCTGCACATGGCAGAGAGATCTAACATCAAGATTACCATTATTGCAATGGCACAATTGTATTTAATAACCAGAGCACTGTTTGAAGGAGCCACAGATGAAAATGGAGAGTAAGCCACAAGTAGATTGTTATGAGGTCCCACTCACTCCTTATATATAAGTACTTGGTGGTGCTGTTTCCCATAAACTGTTAACCACTAACAGTAGAATACTTATAATTGTTCAAAAAGGTTGCTATCTGGCATGCACAACGTTTCGGGGGTCTTCCCCCTTCCTCAGGTGCATACATACAACACAACAAGTGCAAATTATATACTTGTGTCCCCTCCCCCTTTGGGGTGGGGTTAATACTCTCTTTACAGTGATAGGTTATACATCTATCAAACATTCTCAACTGTGATAGGTTAAAACAATATCCAACATTATTAACAGTGATTGGTTAAAACACTTTATCCTATAATAAAACATATTTTATTGTAATCAATATAAAACTCTCTGTGATCTACTCATTGATTAATATCCATAAAAGTTAAGGTGCAATTTATTAAGAACCATGTAAAAAAGTCCCTTAATAAAAAAACTTTTAGGGATATTCAATAAAAGTTCTTATCGTTTAAAATGGTGCAAATTTTGCCCCAACCAATCAGATCTTATTTAACATTTGAAAGCTTACATCTGATTGGTTGGGGAAAAATTAGTACCATTTTAAATGATAAGAACTTTTCTTGAATAACCCTGTAAAATCCTTGGACTAAGTGATAAATATTCCCAGTTTCACTGTGTGCGTTTTAAGGTGCTTCGTTTAAAGTGCTTTCTAGTACTTTATTTATCACTAGAAAGCACTTTTAAAGAAGCACCTTAAAAAGCACACAGTGAAACTGGGAATATTTATCACTTGCTAGAAGCAAAAACACGGATGTGCTATGGGATCTCCAGTTTCACCCATTGTGGCCAACCTTTACATGGAGGAGGTAGAAAAACAGGCTCTTAATACCTTTAAGGGCATAGCACCTAGCCACTGGTTCACATATGTGGATGACACCTGGGTTAAAATCCACCAGATGGAAGTACAAGCTTTCACAGAACACATTAATGCAGTAGACCAAAACAACAAACTGGCTTTCTTGGACTGCTTGGTAGAAGTTAAGGAAAATGGTAAACTGGAAGTAGAGGTTTACAGAAAATCAACACACACAGATCAGTATTTGATGTTTGACTCCCACCACCCTTTAGATCACAAGCTGGGTGTCATCAGAACCCTGCAACTCAGAGCTGAGAACATCCCCACTAGTACAGAGGCGAAGGCTAAAGAAATGAAACATCTCAGAGGAGCCCTTAAAACTTGTGGATATCCAGACTGGGCCTTTGTCAAAAGAAGTAGAAGGAAAGAAAAGAACATGAATACCAATAGTGAAGGGAAAAAGCAAGACAGGAGAAAGAACATGGTCATCCCATATGTAGCAGAATTTTCAAAAAACACTGTATCCCTGTCTGCATTCAAACCGAACAACACACTGAGGCAGCAATTGATACATCCAAAAGACCCAATACCGAAACACAAGAAAAGTGACATCATATACGCAGTGCAGTGCAGTGAAGAATGCTGGGGGAGACCAAACAGCAACTGCATCAACGTATGGCCCAGCATAGAAGAGCCAATTCCTCGGGTCAGGACTCAGCCGTGTACCTGCATCTTAAGGATAAAGGACATACCTTTGAAGATTGTAATATTAACATATTAGCAAAGGAACATGACTGGTTCAAGAGAGGTGTTAACGAGGCCATTTATGTGAACATAAAGAAATCAAGCCTAAATAGAGGTGGGGGGTTCAACACCAACTGTCTGCCATGTACATTGTTGTTTTGACACCTTATTCTGGGCAATCCTATAACACCTCCACTATCCATTCATGCCCTTAACACTTGGCTGTGATATGCTAATTGGGATTTTCCAGGGTATATAATTGCCACAGATTCTTGTACAAGTCATTCTGAATTGAGAAAGTCAGTCGGATGACTAGCGAAACGTCTTCAAGAACTAAACTTCAAGTCCAGTTGATCTAATTGAATACAACAGATATAGATTAAACAGAAGTGGCCGCAGTACAGACTCCTGAGGCACTCCACTTAGAACTTTAGCCCACATAGAGATATAGCTCCATTTACCACCACTCTCTCTTTGCGATCCAATAACCAATTCTCTATCTACGAACAAATGTTTTCTTCTAGGCCAACAGTCCTCAGTTTATACATTATGTGGCACAGTATCAAAAGCTTTTGCAAAATCCAAGTATACCACATCCACTGCTGTACCTGAATTTAAATTCTTACTAGCTTCTTCATAAAAACCAATTAAATTTGTGTGGCATGATCCATTTCTCATAAATCAATGCTGACTACTACTAATAAGATCAGTCCTGGAGACAAAGTCAAGGATATGATCCCGTAACAAAGTTTCCATCACCTTTCCTACCACTGATGTTAGGCTTACAGGTCTATAGTTACCAGGCTGTGAACGACTACCTATTTTGAATAATGGTATTACATTGGCTTTTTTACAATCCAGCAGCACATCACTAGACCAAAGTGAATCTGAAAAGAAACAGTGGTCTAAATAGAACTGAACTAAGCTCTTTTAAAATCCGAGGATGCAATCCATCTGGTCCTGGAGCTTTATTGATATTTACTTTGTCTAATTGTTTCCGTACCATATCCTCCGTCAGCCAATGTGAATACTCCTCCTTTCTCCCCTGCATATTATTACAATCCCTGCTGTATGGTCTGGGATTCTCTATAGTGAAAACCGATGTAAAAAAACGGTTTAGCAGATTAGCCTTTTTGGCATCCTCTACAACCACCTCAGCCCCATTGTTTAATGGTCCCACATTCTCAGTCCTCATCTTTTACCATTTATATACTTAAACATTTTGGGGATAGGTTTGTTCGGCTATCCATATTTCAATTTCTATTTTAGCTAAATTCCTTTCTTGCACTCTTTATTACAGCTTTTATACTCCCTTTTCTTTTTTCCCATTTCCCTTTTTACCTGAGCATTAAGCCATGCAGAAGTGGACCTAATTTTTTTTACACTTGTTCCCTAAAGGTACAAATTTAGAAATGTAACAGTTTAATATCCCTTTAAAAGTGGTCCACATCTGCTCTGTATCTTTAACAATCTAGAAACAATTTCCCCCTCTGCAGGCCTGCGCACATAAAAATCTTCTGGAATATAAGTGCTGTGGCAATGGAGCGCACAAAATGTTATTTTACATGCGCACAGAAAATATATATTTCTGTGCACACAGCCGATTTAAAAACAAGGCCAGACACCTACCTTACCAAAAAATGTTCCCAAAAACAGTAAGCCCTTTAGCTACTTACCAAAAATGACAGGCAAAAGCACAGCGACAGCACACTAAGAGAGGCAGTAAAATCAGAAAGCAGTGACCCAGGCAAGCACCAACGCTCCAGAGGCTCCTCCAATGCTCTGCAGTAACAACCGCCATGCTTCATATTTATTAACTCCTGGCCCCACTCCCAGCGTGACGTCAGTGCGCAAGGCACGCAAGCAGGGCAGCCGTCAGACATTTCTGGGCCCTGTATTGGGTAAATTACTGGGCTCTCCATAATATGCACCAATCTAAATGAATACAACAGATATACCATGACCTGGATGAATGTGAACCCTCCCAAGCATCCTCCAATACTATGTTACTATATAACTGTTAGACAGACATTATGGGTAGGGTATAAAGGTTGGACTAGATGGATGTAAGTCTTTATACAACCTCCAATACTATGTTACTAAGTAACCGTTAGACAGGCATTATGGTTAGGGTATTAAGGTTAAACTAGATAGACATGTCTTTATTAAACCTCCAATACTATGTTACTATGTAACTGTTAGATAGACATTATGGGTAGGGTATAAAGGTTGCACTAGATGGATGTAAGTCTTTATACAATCTGCAATACAATGTTACTATGTAAAAGGTGTCAGTATGAGAAGGGAATTAAAACAATGGGAGCCAAGAAGACATGACATAACACAATGTTTGGGGAGAAGTGTGAAACTGATCAAGTCACACATACTATTACTAGTATATTAGGACTAGTATATTATAACACGGATAGGAAAAATGATTCTCATTTAGATCATTAGATTCCATCATTGCTAGTCTAATAACTGATAGTCTATCTATATTAATACTGTTCATTATCTGGTCCTTGTTATTTACTGTGATGGGGTAAAGTGTTGCTGTGGTAACTATGATGTCATCACTGTCCAGATGTTATATAAATAAGGGGCGGAGCTAAACAGATGTCACTCAGAGAGTTGACTTTGAAGTGTTCAGACAAATCTTTGCGCTCAGTAAGTATTTTTCAATTTGTTTTAAAGTAACAGGTTTAAAATTAGATTTAGATGTATCAAAAATTAGGAATCCAATCTCATGAAATGTGAATCTTATAATGCTTACTTATTTGTTGTGGTGGTCCGGGTGTAAGAAACCCCAGACCCCTCGTTCCTCCAGATAGCAAGATAGAACACTTCCAATAGGAATTCAACAATATATATTCGGGACTTACCCGTGTTTCTTGGTGACCCAGGTGCAGAGTGCCCCAGGTCCGTCACTAGAGACCACGGATATAGCAAAAAAGAAACGGCACTGCATCAACCAGGAAAAGAACAAGAGAACTCCGGATACAACATGAATAAATGAAATCACAGCTTTATTAACAATACGCCTGACGCGTTTCAGACCTCCAGGTCCTTAATCATAGGCCTATGATTAAGGACCTGGAGGTAGATTAAACAGAATGGCCGCAGTACAGACTCCTGAGGCACTCCACTTAGAACTTTAGCCCACATGAGATATAGTCCATTACCAACCACCACTCCTCTTTGCGATCCAATAACCCAATTCTCTATCTATGAACAAATTTTGTTCTTCTAGGCCAACAGTCCTCAGTTTATACATTATGTGGCACAGTATCAAAAGCTTTTGCAAAATCCAAGTATATCCACATCATACCTTTGAAGATTGTAATGTTAACATATTGGTGAAGGAACGTGACTGGTTCAAGAGAGGTGTCAAGGAGGCCATTTATGTGAAAATAAAGAAACCAAGCCTAAATAGAGGTGGGGGGTGTTCGACACCAACTGTTTGCCATGTACAATGCTGTTTTAACACCTTACTCTGGGCGTTCCTATAACACCTCTTAGCCACTATCTAATCACGCCCTTAACACCTGGCTGTGATATGCTAATTGGGATTTTCCAGGGTACATAATTGCCACAGATTCTTGTTCAAGTCATTCTGAATTGAGAAAGCCAGTCGGATGACTAGCGAAACGTCTTCAAAAACTACATTTCAAGTCCAGTTGATCTAATTGAATACAACAGATATTTCCCATAAGTATTTAAAATTGGATTTCGATGTAACTTTCACATATCTATAATCACACCGTAAACATCTATTAGAAATATAGAAATAAAAACTCTTCATAATGATCATTTAAATAATAATGTGAAAGGAATACGTAGTGTCAGTTTGGATATGTGACTGTGTGTTTTATCTTTTAGGAGATTTTAACATGGGGAATTGTTGCGGTTGTGAGAAGGTAAGACCACAGGAGATAATTCATAAGCCAATATGGGGAAGATGATAAAGTTGTGTTGATGACAATTTGCTGCATTGAGAAGAGTAAAATCCCATACTGAATTTTATATAAAACCCAACAGGGCCACAGAGAGCAGAAAAACACCTCATTTAATACGAGGTGCAAAATAATGTGTCTGTGCTGCTAATCTGCAGCGACCAATCAGATGTTAGCAAATGTTTGTGGGGCAGTAAATAGGTAACATCTCATTGGCTGCTGAAAATTAACAGCACAGACACATTTTTGTACCTCATATTACGTGCCTCATTGGGGGTCTTTTTTATTACGGTGATATAGTTTTGTATTACCCGAGTGCACCACCCCTATGAATTTTTGAGGGTGATACACAGGTCCTGTATATTAGCTGTGCCCCTCACTCTTGGTACCACATATCAAATAAGCCTGAAAGAGTTAAGATGCACATTTTCCTAATTTTCCTTTGCAGTGACCACAAATACATTTCATTGTTTTATATATTCCAATGCTGTAAATACAGCAAATTAAAGTGATATGTCTGGGTTCTTTAAGGTCTGGGGTGTTATTGTCCAAAATGAAATGAATATAATGCCTTTAATTTTATCTTTTTATAGCACATATCCGTTCCAAAGAAAAAGCCACTGGAAACACTTTTAGGTACACAGTTCCCATCTTGTATTAAGGATCTGAAGATGCAAATGTCCATCCCAAAGAAAGAGCCACTGGGAACCCTTTTAGATGCACAGTTGCCATCTTGTATTAAGGATCTAAAGGAGCACATGCCCATCCCAAAAAAAAACCCACTGAAAACCCTTTTAGGTGTGAATTTGCCATCTTGTATTAAGGGTCTGAAGAAGCACATGTCCATCCCAAAAAAACACCTACTGGAAACTCTTTCGGGAGCCCAGTTGGAATCTTATATTAAGGATCTGGAGGATCAATATAGGGTTCTAGCCAGCAAGATCCTAAGGGAACATATCGCCAGAGTTAGTGCTTGGAGGGCCTACCGGAAGGAGAAAAACAGGAAAAACCATGAACACCTGTGCAAGTTGATCAAATCTAAAGGAAAAAGGATCAGTGAACTGAATGAGATACTGGAGCCTATTACACTGGCACTGGAACGTGCTAAGGTTATAAATCAGGTACTCTCTTATTATACTATACGCAACAAGTAGAATACTGTCTTTGTTGTATTTGTGTTTGTCCTACTGAATACTTTAAACTAAATAAAACCTATTTCCATTCTGTATAATAAATATATCTGTTATCTACCTGTTAATAGGGACCTAAAGGAAACTAAAGGAATGGACATTTCATAATAAGATAAGTTACCAGGTAATGTATATGGGGTTTGGGATTGGGAGTTTTTATTAAACCTTGACAGCTGATAACCAGGTCCGATTGTTACTGATAGTTACACCTAGCTTCATACACATGCGGCCCGATCCGTGACGCACGATGTGTACAAACGGCGTTTTGTCCATCTTTTGTTAAGTGTATGGGTGCTTAGTTGGGCACCGTTGATGGTCTGACCGGGCGGATCATCAACGATGATCGTACACTTACCAATAGTTGTCCAAATAACCATTTGTGCACATTGTGCGGCTCGGGTCGGGTCCACGATCGCACATGTGTATGCCCCTTTATTTCCAAGTTGATCCAAACATTAGTCTGATTGCCACTTATGGGGGATGCACAATAGGTAATTTGGATACTTACCTAAAAGCTGCAGCTCTGTTCCATGCTGGTCTGGCCGCCTTTTCCACTTGGCAACCAGCCCTGCTGTGGGGATTGGGCAGGACCAGAGAACAGTGGCAGCAGCTAGTAGGTAAGTATCCAAACTACCTACTGTACTGCCAGGGGTAAGGAGCTAGCATTTTAGGTCCAGACCCAAAGGGAACAGGGTAGATTTTGACCTGTTTCCCTTTCATTAGTTTTTCTCCTCTTGAGAACATTGTCTGTGGCATCAGACTGGGTAATTTCCCTCCCTCTGGATCAACTCTGGGATAGGAGGAAATTTAGAGATGGATTTAAATAGATGGAATATATTGGACCAGGTTGATAGCAGTCAAGGACTTGCGTTAACGTCCCGAGTAGATCCAGGGATTAATTCCGATTGCCACAGGGAGTCAGGAAGGAATTTTTTCCCCCTTCTGGGGGTTTTCGCCTTCCTCTGGATCAACTCTTGGAAATTTGGGACATGGGGGCAGGTGTTAGGTTAGTTTAAAAATAAAACAATAATAAAATCATAATAAAACAAACATCTGTGTCTGGATTTTCCTTTTCCTTTATATTTCCCTGTGTAATATGGGGATAAGCACTGATAAAGTCTGTGACAGGTGAATGTAATAAAGAGACAGGTAATCAGCACTGATAAGGTCTGTGACACAGGTAAATGTAATAAAGAGACAGGTAATCAGCACTGATAAGGTCTGTGACACAGGTGAATGTAATAAAGAGACTATTAATCAGCACTAATTGGGTCTGATTGTGGTTATGAACCCTAAAGAACAGGGACCCCAAAAAGAGACAGCCTCAAAGGGAACGGGCATATTAACCTATCATATAGAATCCCTCATAAATAGAAAAAAATGGGTTCAAACCCTAATAAAGGAATAATTAAATATGGTAACTAAAAGGACAATCTATTTTATTTACACACCCAATCCAAATACCAATGTATAAAAAGAGATTGTTAATAAAAAGAGTTATATACAGTGCAAATGTGATCAGGTAGGTAGACAGTGAAATTATATTAGCAGCAATAAAGTAGGTGGGGTACCCTTGTATATTTTACAGGGCATTAAGTGTGCTTCCATATACAAATGTCCATAATTTATCCTTTACATAGATGTACCTGGCACCGTTGATGGTCTGACCGGGCGGATCATCAACGATGCCTGACCAAACAGTCGTACACTTACCGATAGTTGGCCAAACGACCGTATGTGCACATTGTGCGGCTCGGGTCGGGTCCTCGATCGCACATGTGAATGCCCATTTATTTCCAAATTGATCCAGAGATTAGGCTGATTGCCACTTACAGGAGGATGTACAATAGGTCATTTGGATACTTACCTAAAAGCTGCAGCTCTGTTCCATGCTGGTCTGGCCGCCTTTTCCACTGCTGTGGGGATTGGGCAGGGCCAGAGAATAGTGGCAGCAGCTAGTAGGTAAGTATCCAAACTACCTACTGTACTGCCAGGGGTAAGGAGCTAGCATTTTAGGTCCAGACCCAAAGGGAACAGGGTAGATTTTGACCCGTTTCCCTTTCATTCGTTTTTTCTCCTCTTGAGAACATTGTCTGTGGCATCAGACTGGGTAATTTCCCTCCCTCTGGATCAACTCTGAGATAGGAGGAAATTTAGAGATGGATGTAAATAGATGGAACATATTGGACCAGGTTGATAGCATTCCAGGTTTAATGGAGACTTGCGTTAACGTCCCGAGTAGATCCAGGGATTAATTCCGATTGTCACAGGGAGTCAGGAAGGAATTTTCCCCCCCTTCTGGGGGTTTTCGCCTTCCTCTGGATCAACTCTAGGAAATTTGGGACATGGGGGTGGGTGTTAGGTTAGTTTAAAAATAAAACAATAAATAAAATCATAATAAAACAAACATCTGTGTCTGGATTTTCCTTTCCCTTTATATTTCCCTGTGTAATATGGGGATAAGCACTGATAAAGTCTGTGACAGGTGAATGTAATAAAGAGACAGGTAAACAGCACTGATAAGGTCTGCGACACAGGTGAATGTAATAAAGAGACAGGTAATCAGCAATGATAAGGTCTGTGACACAGGTAAATGTAATAATGAGACAAGTAATCAGCACTGATTGTGGTCGGAAACCCTAAAGAACAGGGATCCCAAAAAAGAGACAGCCTCTCACTGTTACCTCAAAGGGAACATTAACCTGTCATATAGAATCCCTCATAAATAGAAAAAAATGGGTTCAAACCCTAATAAAGGAATAATTAAATATGGTAACTGAAAGGACAATTAATTTTATTTACACACCCAATACAAATACCAATGTATAAAAAAAGATTGTTCACAAAAAGAGTTAAATACAGTGCAAATGTGATCAGGTAGGTAGACAGTGAAAGTATATTAGCAGCAATAAAGTAGGTGGGGAACCCTTGTATATTTTATAGGGCATTAATAGTGATTCCATATACAAATGTCCATAATTTATCCTTTAACATAGATGTACCTAAGCAAATAGCATCATAGAGGTATGGATACATCAAAAACCTCCTACTAGGAGGATAAAATTGTTGTTAGGCATGCAAATGGGGAGCGATGAAGAGATCAGATATAAGTATCAGCTGATTCAGTCCACAGGCTACTAAATATATTAAGTAAGCCCGGCAAAGTAAAATGTTAGTTGCAGTGTATGGAGACTGAAAGGGTCAAAAGCAGTGACCACAAATATGGAAAAATCTCACTCATCTGGAATAAACCTACGTATGTATTTTATTTCTTTACATATTCTTTCTTTATTTTATTGCTTTACATATTATTTCTTTACATATTCTTAACATTTCTTTACATAGTCCGCAGCGCTTTACAATTATTTACTCAATTCACATTAGGCCCTGCCCCGAAGAGCTTACAATCTAATCACTCTATGTACACATACAACCTATCAGTATGTATTTATGATTGTGGGGGAAACTGGAGTGCCCAGAGGAAACCCACCTAAGCACAGGGAAAAAATATAAACTCCTTGCAGATGTGTCCAAGGGTGGAATCGAACTCAGGACCTCAGCGCTGCAAGGCATCAGTGCTAACCAGTGAGCCACCTGCTGTGATGTCACAACGGAATTAAAACACAGATTTTTGACCAGGCCAATACATGCTGATTAAATCATTGGCACAAACCCTGATAACTGGTTGTCACCCCTATGCTGGTTAAATCATTGGAATAGGCCCTGATAAATAGTTGGCACATATGCTGTAAAATCATTGTGTGTCAACCATTTATCAGAGTCTGTGCCAATGATTTTATGATTGTCTGGTAAAATCATTGATACAGACCCTAAAATATGGTTGGCATCCAGACTCTAATAAATGGTTGGCACACACAAACTGGAAAAATCATTGGCACAGACCCTAATAAATGGTTGGCACCCAGACTTTAATACATGGTTTCACACAGATACTGGTAAAATCATTGGCACAAATCCTGATAAATTGTTGGCACCCAGAAGCTAATGGTTGGCACACAGATACTTGTAAAATCATTGGCACAAACTCTGATAAATGAATGGCATGAGGGCTCTAAAAGAGAAAAACAGGAAAAACCATAAACGCCTGTGCACGCTGATCAAATCTAAAGAAAAGGATCAGTGAACTGAATGAGATACTGGAGCCTATTACACTGGCACTGGAACATGCTAAAGTTTATAATCAGGTACAGTACTCTCTCTTATTATCTATACCAAACAAGTAAATATTGTCTTAATTGTATTTGTTTGTTCCTACTGAATACTTTAAACTAAATAAACCTATTTCCATTCTGTATATAAATATTTGTTATCTACCTGTTAATAGGGACCTAAAGGAAACTAAAGGATTGGACATTTCATCATAAGATAATTTACCAGGTAATGTATATGGGGTTTGGGAGTCTTTATTAAACCTTGACAGCTGCTAACCATGTCCGATTGTTACTGATCTAGCTTCATACATGTGCGATCGTGGGGCCCGATCCGTGATGCACGATGTGTACAAACGGGCGTTTTGTTCATCTATTGTTAAGTATATGGGTGCTTAGTTGGGAACGATGCCTGACCAAACAGTCGTACACTTACCGATAGTTGGCCAAACGACCGTATGTGCATATTGTGCGGCTCGGGTCGGGTCCTCGATCGCACATGTATGCCCTTTATTTCCCAAATTGATCCAGAGATTAGGTCTGATTGCCACTTACAGGAGGATTACAATAGGTCATTTGGATACTTACCTAAAAGCTGCAGCTCTGTTCCATGCTGGTCTGGCCGCCTTTTCCACTGCTGTGGGGATTGGGCAGGGCCAGAGAATATGGCAGCAGCTAGTATAGTATCCAAACTACCTACTGTCTGCCAGGGGTAAGGACTCGCATTTTAGGTCCGCAGACCCAAAGGAACAGGGTAGATTTTGACCCGTTTCCCTTTCATTCGTTTTTCTCCTCTTGAGAACATTGTCTGTGGCATCAGACTGGTAATTTCCCTCCCTCTGGATCAACTCTGAGATAGGAGGAAATTTAAGATGGATGTAAATAGATGGAACATATTGGACCAGTTGATACATTCCAGGTTTAATGGAGACTTGCGTTAACGTCCCGAGTAGATCCAGGGATTAATTCCGTATTGCACAGGAGTCAGGAAGGAATTTTCCCCCCCTTCTGGTTTTTCGCCTTCCCTGGATCAACTCTAGAAATTTGGGACATGGGGGGGTTTAGGTTAGTTTAAAAATAAAACAATAAATAAAATCTATAAAACAAACATCTGTGTCTGGATTTTCCTTTCCCTTTATATTTCCCTGTGTAATATGGGGATAAGCACTGATAAAGTCTGTGCAGGTGAATGTAATAGAGACGGTAAACAGCACTGATAGTTCTGCGACAACAGGTGAATGTAATAAAGAGACAGGTAATCAGCAATGATAAGGTCTGTGACACGGTAATGTAATAATGAGACAAGTAATCAGCACTGATTGTGGTCGGAAACCCTAAAGAACAGGATCCCAAAAAAGAGACACCTCTCACTGTTACCTAAAGGAACATTAACCTGTCATATAGAATCCCTCATAAATAGAAAAATGGTCAAACAACCCTAATAAAGGAATAATTAAATATGGTACTGAAAGGACAATTAATTTTATTTACACACCCAATACAAATACCAATGTATAAAAAAAAGATTGTTCACAAAAAGAGTTAAATACAGTGCAAATGTGATCAGGTAGGTAGACAGTGAAAGTATATTAGCAGCAATAAAGTAGGTGGGGAACCCTTGATATTTTTATAGGGCATTAATAGTTGATTCCATATACAAATTTCCATAATTTATCCTTTAACATAGATGTACCTAAGCAAATAGCATCATAGAGGTATGGATACATCAAAAACCTCCTACTAGAGGATAAAATTGTTGTTAGGCATGCAAATGGGGAGCGATGAAGAGATCGATATAAGTATCAGCTGATTCAGTCCACAGGCTACTAAATATATTAAGTAAGCCCGGCAAAGTAAATGTTAGTTGCAGGTATGGAGACTGAAAGGGTCAAAACAGTGACCACAAATATGGAAAAATCTCACTCATCTGGAATAAACCTACGTATGTTTTTATTTCTTTACATTTCTTTCTTTATTTTATTGCTTTACATATTATTTCTTTACATATTCTTAACATTTCTTTACATAGTCCGACGCTTTACAATTATTTACTCAATTCACATTAGGCCCTGCCCCGAAGAGCTTACAATCTAATCACTCTAGTACACATACACCCTATCAGTATGTATTTATGATTGTGGGGAAACTGGAGTGCCCAGAGGAAACCCACCTAAGCACAGGGAAAAATATAAACTCCTTCAGATTGTCCAAGTGGAATCGAACTCATGACCTCAGCGCTGCAAGGCATCATTGCTAACCAGTGAGCCACCTGCTGTGATGTCACAGACAGGAATTAAAACACAGATTTTTGACCAGGCCAATACATGCTGATTAAATCATTGGCACAACCCTGATAACTGGTTGTCACCCCTATGCTGGTTAAATCATTGGAATAGGCCCTGATAAATAGTTGGCACATATGCTGTAAAATCATTGTGTGTCAACCATTTATCAGAGTCTGTGCCAATGATTTTATGATTGGTCTGGTAAATCATTGATACAGACCCTAAAAATAGGTTGGCATCCAGACTCTAATAAATGTTGGCACAACACAAACTGGAAAAATCATTGCACAGACCCTAATAAATGGTTGGCACCCAGACTTTATACATGGTTTCACACATACTGGTAAAATCATTGGCACAAATCCTGATAATTGTTGGCACCCGAAGCTAATGTTGGCACACAGATACTTGTAAAATCATTGCGACAACTCTGATAAATGAATGGCATGAGGGCTCTAATAATGGTTGGCACACAGATACTGGTAAAATCATTGGCACAAACTCTAATAAACAGTTGGCACCCAATCTAGTAAAATCATTGGCAAAACTCTGATAAATGAATGGCATGAGGGCTCTAATAAATGGTTGGCACACAGATACTGGTAAAATCATTGGCACAAACTCTAATAAACAGTTGGCACCCAATCTGGTAAAATCATTGGCGCAAACTCTAAGAAATGGTTGACACACATCACACTGTCTATCGCTGGTTGGCTGCTGAAAGGGGATGTATACATTTTCAGATCCTTTCTGCCTACTGCCTTCCTCCACGCCACATTAAGCAGGAGAGACAGCACAAGGCTTGCAGAGTTACGTGCACCGCAGCGGATGGTCTTAGGGAGTGGCGTCAGACTTTGCGTGAGTTACATGGGCCCGATCTACTTCCACATATGGCACATACGTGCGGCACTCCCTCCCCCCCCCAACAACTGGGGCACAGACAGGGCACAATGCAGTTTTTTTTTTTTTTAAAGCTGCCCCTCGCTTCTGTAAATGTGCTGTCTGAGTTTCTTGCACCACATTGCCTCATGAGCGAGGCAGCCCTGCATACATAAAGGGAAACTATAGTCAAAAAAAATCTTGTACAATCTTCAAAAATGTTTAAGGCAAAAACTAACTCTACACAGGCACAGGTACACCGGATGCCCCCTATAGCCACCACATTCTTCTGTTTCCATGGCAGCCGCACGGTTTCCATGTCAACCATACCAAAATTATCATTTAAGTTAGTTTTATGGTTAAAAATGCAAAAACATACCCTCCAACCACACAAGTCACAGATACACACACCTGTGTATGGTCAGTAATTTATATGGAACATTAATGAACTGGTTGACAAATACATTTTCTTGATTCACATGATTTAAAGGGCATGTCCACCCCATTTAATAATTTTTGATGTATAATAGCTCTCCCTGCCTCAGCCCTAACTGCTATAATACATTTTCCAGAGACTCCCCCGAACTCTACTCACCTTACCTCTCTCCCCTGGTGTACTGTCCCGGCCCTCTGCTTGCATGAAACTGCAAGCAGGGGCCGGACCGGCAGCTGTGTCCCTGATTGGTTGAGAGGCAGCCAGTGGCTGCCAGCTGCACAGAACACCGATGGAGAGAGGCAAGGTAAGAAAGTTCAGGGAGTCTCTGGAAAATCTGTTATAACGCGGTTGGAGCGGGGGAGGGGAGCTACTATGTTTAAAGGGAATTTACACTAGGGGAGGGGAGCAAAATGGGTGGGAAAGGAGAGAGAGGGGAGGGGGGAAGTCCTGCAGGCGCAGGCAAAAAGGGAGACACGAGTCAGAGTCCTATATGGACTCTTCTAGGCTCCTGGTGGCCTGTTTTGGGACTTATGGGGGACATTCACAGATGAACCATTTGGGACAGGGATGTAAGGTAAGGATTTTATTACACTACAGAGTGGGGCCAGTAGTGGGCAAAATTAAAGTTTTTGGGGTGGACATGCCTTTTAATTGTACATACTGATGAACTGCACTTTCAGCACAAAAGCACTGTGGCACTTTTGATTATTATTGGCTTAAAAGAGCCTGATTCCTGTTCTAGTCCTTTTTATTCTTCTTCTTCTTCTTCCTCTTTTTCGGACTGTATCTCCTCTCACAGTTTTAGAGCTAGAGACACGTGGAACAGAACTGCAGGACACATAGGGGAAGTGTGCTATTAACTAGTTAAGGAATCTGAGGAAGCGTTACTGCGTTATCGACGATTTACATATTTTTTTCCCTGAGGTTTCTGGGTTATGTGATAAAAACAGTTCATTTTATCGTCATAAACACAAACACCCCCTACCCCACACAGATACACACACTACTGACACACCCTTCCATTCAATGGCAAAAACTTAAATAGTAAAAAAAAATCTATTCAATCATCAAAAATTACATAAAAAAATACAAAATAAAATTAAAAATAAAAAAAAACTACTAAATATATGTTATTTAATCAGAATGTATTCTGATTTAAATGTTTCTCTATCATTACCATAGCAATATTATGCTTTTTTAAAACCTGCAGCCGACAAACACATTAGTTTTCAAAATGCACCCTTTAAGCCAAATCAAAGTTTATAGTTAAAGGGTATGTCCACCACCCAAACATACTTTTAGGTTTAGGCTAATTGCCCCCAGAACCTCACCTCACGAGATTCTTAGTGTTTAAAGGTGATGCTAAACCTACTTACCAGCCTTCGTTCCCTCAGCTCTCTTCTTCTGCATAACTTCTGTGCCTTTTCCAAGTACGGAAGCTGCAGAAGGGGCCAAACCGACAGCGGTGTCTGTGATTGGCTGAAACGTGATGTTTAGCAGCATCTTTGAACACTAAGAACCTCAAAGGTTGAGGTTTTGGGGGCAATTAGCCTAATCCTAAAGGTTTGTTTGGGGGGTGGACTACCATTTGAACTTTCCTTTCTAGTTAGAGCTGTATCTATGACGGTAAAGGTCCCATACAGTGAGAACAACGGTTAATGGTCCCATACAGTGAGAACAGACGGTTAAAGTCCCATACATTGAGAACAGACAGTAAAGGTCCCATAACTGTGAGAACAGACAGTAAAGGTCCCATACAGTGAGAACAGACGTAAGTCCATACAGTGAGAACAGACAGTAAAGGTCCCATACAGTGAGAACAGACAGTAAAGGTCCCATACATATTCAATCCTTGCATTCCTTGACTGCCTCCACATTCCAGTGATCCAAAATCAAGTCAAACCACAAAGGCAAGTAGGCAGAATAGATTCCAGTAGCTCTCCAATGAGGATATTCTACCTGGCATAGCACTGCAATGTACACAAATAACACAATCTGATAGAGCTTCTACTTGTCCAGCTGTTCTTTCAGAGCCAAAATAAGTGGTCAGATCCATCCATGAAAAGTACTGTAACAGCTGAAACAGTTACAGTACAATACTTTACAATAAAGTACAATGGAAACAATGGGAATGTGGCACCACGGTGGCTTAGTGGTTAGCAGTGATGCCTTGCAGCGCTGAGGTCCTGAGTTCAATTTCACCCTTGGACACATCTGCAAGGAGTTTGTATGTTCTTCCTGTGCTTGCGTGGGTTTCCTCCGGGCACTATAAAATCCCCCACAATCATAAAGTCATACTGATAGGATGTATGTGTACATAGAGTGATTAGATTGTAAGCTCTTCAGGGCAGGGCCTGATGTGAATTGAGAAAATAATTGTAAAGCGCTGCGGAATATGTAGAGCTATATAAGAAATAAAATACATAATACAATCAAGGGAAATGTAAACAGACTGACTTAACCATGGGGCAAGTACCTTCAGCGTGGCCCAAAGCCTGCAGGGTCAGTCCTAGTCATACATTGAAAGCGCAGTGTTCCCTTTCAGGAGAAGGAAAGGATTGCAAAGCATTTGATCCTCACTACAGGCTGCAGATTACTGTCTGTAAGATCCCTAAAGTCTGCCTGCAGAAGAGCCCAGAGCACTGTCACTCGATCCCATTGGTGGATAGCCTCGCTCCTCTGCTGCTTTCTCATGACTCGGCGGTTCAATCGTTGCTGGTTGCGTTTCTTTCGGGTTCCTCTGGGACAAGTAGTTTGGTTCTGGGTCCAGTGAAGGGTCCTTACGCAACTCTGTCTCCTCAATGTAGGAATATTTGCGTCACTTTCTCCCTCTCCACCTGGCGCTGGTAAGACTTTTTTTATTATTTTTTAAAACTTTGAAATGCCGCTCTTGAGCCACACAGGCAAAGTGCCACTCTGCAACTTTGTCTCAATGTGGCTCATTAGCAAGATTGCCCTGACTGAGATGGTACTAAATATATTCAAGGGCAATCAGCAGAATCTGTGAGCTAACCAGGAAGATTCCCTATCAGCATTCTTAAAGAGAATAAAGCTTGGAAGAGATCAAAGATGAGATTAAAAAAGAATAGCAATATTACCGTAATAACCTGAAGGAAAGGAAATGTATAAATCAGATACATTCACATAAGACATAGCAAAAAAATATACACAATAAAAAAAAATTCTAGTGCAATCACAGTGGAACCAAACATGAAAGGGGTCTAAATATAAAGAAGTCATATTTGTACACCCTGAGACTATTTTATGACATGGCTGTAAAATAACAGTACGGTTGTTAAAGATCATTATTAGTATTTTACTAGTGTGATATAAAATACTGCAGTGTTAGATATTTAACTACACAAACTATGCAAACTAAGTGGAAATTTTGAAAATGAGGGACTTCCACACAAATGGAAAATTAGAGCAGGTCAGTGCAAGAATTGGCAGAGAAAAGAAAGTGGCAGAGAGAAGAATTATGGAGCTGAACCCATACTACCTACAGGTTCATTTATAAATTGTCCAATAACCGCAGAAAGGGAGAAATGAGACACAGCTTGTTGTATCATTGTGAATGTGCTGTCTATTGGACAATGTTGTCTGGAGATCATCCATTTAAAAAACACAACAAACAACATATTAACAACGGGTATACATTACTATCAAATAGTTGTAAAGCACTAGATTTGTATTAATTAAATTTGCATGTCCACCACAAAAATGAATAATGCCCTGCAGGTAGAGGCCCCCTAACATGTAAAAACACCATACCCACCTTTCCCATACGTAGGCTGAAATATCTGTCCCCCTCCCCCCCTCTTCTGTGCGATGTGAAGACTCAGAGTTTTCACATATGCACACCAAGTTTTCACAGCACTCTGCGAATACTCTACAGTCATTGGCCATGACATCACCCGCCACAGCCCTGACTGCAGAGCATACAACAATCTGTGAGAGCAAGGATGAGGAGGTGAGAGGGGATTGTAAGGAAAGAAAGATGTCTTAAGGTGGCCATACACCAGCACGATATTACTTACCTGACCGACCGCTCACGCGACGTTCCTTCCTGCGATCCTGCCGGAACCACCTCTCCCGATCTTATAAAACAGGCTCTAAAAAAGTGTTGGACACAGATACTGGTAAAATCATTGGCACAAACTCTAATAAACAGTTGGCACCCAATCTGGTAAAATCATTGGCGCAAACTCTAAGAAATGGTTGACACACATCACACTGTCTATCGCTGGTTGGCTGCTGAAAGGGATGTATACATTTTCAGATCCTTTTGCCTACTGCCTTCCTCACGCCACATTAAGCAGAGAGAGACAGCACAAGGCTTCGAGTTACGTGCACCGCAGCGGATGGTCTTAGGGAGTGGTGTCAGACTTTGCGTGAGTTACATGGGCCCGATCTACTTCCACATATGGCACATACGTGCGGCACTCCCCCCCCCCCCCACAACTGGGGCACAGACAGGGCACAATGCAGGTTTTTTTTTTTTTAAAGCTGCCCCTCGCTTCTGTAAATGTGCTGTCTGAGTTTCTTGCACCACATTGCCTCATGAGCGAGGCAGCCCTGCATACATAAAGGGAAACTATAGTAAAAAAAAATCTTGTACAATCTTCAAAAATGTTTAAGGCAAAAACTAACTCTACACAGGCACAGGTACACCGGATGCCCCCTATAGCCACCACATTCTTCTGTTTCCATGGCAGCCGCACGGTTTCCATGTCAACCATACCAAAATTATCATTTAAGTTAGTTTTATTGGTTAAAAATGCAAAAACATACCCTCCAACCACACAAGTCACAGATACACACACCTGTGTATGGTCAGTAATTTATATGGAACATTAATGAACTGGTTGACAAATACATTTTCTTGATTCACATGATTTAAAGGGCATGTCCACCCCATTTAATAATTTTTGATGTATAATAGCTCTCCCTGCCTCAGCCCTAACTGCTATAATACATTTTCCAGAGACTCCCCCGAACTCTACTCACCTTACCTCTCTCCCCTGGTGTACTGTCCCGGCCCTGCTGCTTGCATGAAACTGCAAGCAGGGGGCCGGACCGGCAGCTGTTGTCCCTGATTGGTTGAGAGGCAGCCAGTGGCTGCCAGCTGCACAGAACACCGATGAGAGAGAGGCAAGGTAAGAAGAGTTCAGGGGAGTCTCGGAAAATCTTTATAACGGTTGGAGCTGGGGGAGGGAGAGCTACTATGTATGAAAGGGAATTTACACTAGGGGAGGGAGAGCAAAATGGGTGGGAAGGAGAGAGAGAGGGAGGGGGGGAAGTCTGCAGTGCGCATGGCAAAAAGGGAGACACGAGGCAGAGTCCTATATGGACTCTTCTAGGCTCCTGGTGGCCTGTTTTTGGGACTTATGAGGGACATTACAGATGAACCATTTGGAGCAGGGGTGTAAGGTAAGGATTTTATTACACTACAGAGTGGGGCCAGTAGTGGGCAAAATTAAAGTTTTTGGGGTGGACATGCCTTTTAAGTTGTACATACTGATGAACTGCACTTTTCAGCACAAAAGCACTATGGCACTTTTGATTATTATTGACTTAAAAGAGCCTGATTCCTGTTCTAGTCCTTTTTATTTCTTCTTCTTCTTCTTCCGCTTTTTCGGACTGTATCTCCTCTCACAGTTTTAGAGCTAGAGACACGTGGTACAGACATGCAGGACACATAGGGGAAGTGTGTATTAACTAGTTAAGGAATCTAAGGAAGCGTTACTGCGTTATCGACGATTTACATATTTTTTTCCCTGAGGTTTCTGGGTTATGTGATAAAAACAGTTCATTTTATCGTCATAAACACAAACACCCCCTACCCCACACAGAAACACACACCTACTGACACACCCTTCCATTTCAATGGCAGCAAAACTTAAATAGTAAAAAAAAATCTTATTCAATCATCAAAAATTACATAAAAAAATACAAATAAAAATTAAAAATAAAAAAAAACTACTAAAATTATATGTATTTAATCAGAATGTATTCTGAAATTAAATGTTCTCTATCATTACCATAGCAATATTAGCGTTTTAAAACCTGCAGCACAGACAAACACATTAGTTTTAAAATGCACCCTTTAAGCCAAATTCAAAGTTTATAGTTAAAGGGTATGTCCACCACCCAAACATACTTTTAGGTTTAGGCTAATTGCCCCCAGAACCTCAACCTCACGAGATTCTTAGTGTTTAAAAGGTGATGCTAAACCTACTTACCAGCCTTCGTTCCCTCAGCTCTCTTCTTCTGCATAACTTCTGTGCCTTTTCCAAGTACGGAAGCTGCAGAAGGGGCCAAATCGACAGCGGTGTCTGTGATTGGCTGAAACGTGATGTTTAGCAGCATCTTTGAACACTAAGAACCTCAAGAGGTTGAGGTTTTGGGGGGCAATTAGCCTAATCCTAAAGGTTTGTTTGGGGGGTGGACATACCATTTGAACTTTCCTTTCTAGTTAGAGCTGTATCTATGACGGTAAAGGTCCCATACAGTGAGAACAGACGGTAATGCCCATACAGTGAGAACAGACGGTTAAAGTCCCATACAGTGAGAACAGACAGTAAAGGTCCCATACTGTGGGAACAGACAGTAAAGGTCCCATACAGTGAGAACAGACAGTAAAGGTCCCATACAGTGAGAACAGACAGTAAAGGTCCCATACAGTGAGAACAGACAGTAAAGGTCCCATACATATTCAATCCTTGCATTCCTTGACTGCCTCCACATTACATGTGATCCAAAATCAAGTCAAACCACAAAGGCAAGTAGGCAGAATAGATTCCAGTAGCTCTCCAATGAGGATATCTACCTGGAAAGCACTGCAATGTACACAAAAACACAATCTGATAGAGCTTCTACTTGTCCAGCTGTTCTTTCAGAGCAAAATAAGTGGTCAGATCCATCCATGAAAAGTACTGTAACAGCTGAAACAGTTACAGTACAATACTTTACAATAAAGTACAATGGAAACAATGGGAATGTGGCACCACGGTGGCTTAGTGGTTAGCAGTGATGCCTTGCAGCGCTGAGGTCCTGAGTTCAATTTCACCCTTGGACACATCTGCAAGGAGTTTGTATGTTCTTCCTGTGCTTGCGTGGGTTTCCTCCGGGCACTATAAAATCCCCCACAATCATAAAGTCATACTGATAGGATGTATGTGTACATAGAGTGATTAGATTGTAAGCTCTTCAGGGCAGGGCCTGATGTGAATTGAGAAAATAATTGTAAAGCGCTGCGGAATATGTAGAGCTATACAGAAATAAAATACATAATACAATCAAGGGAAATGTAAACAGACTGACTTAACCATGGGGAAGTACCTTCAGCGTGGCCCAAAGCCTGCAGGGTCAGTCCTAGTCATACATTGAAAGCGCAGTGTTCCCTTTCAGGAGAAGGAAAGGATTGCAAAGCATTTGATCCTCACTACAGGCTGCAGATTAATCTGTCTGTAAGATCTCCTAAAGTCTGCCTGCAGAAGAGCCCAGAGCACTGTCACTCGTATCCCATTGGTGGATAGCCTTGCGCCTCTCTGCTTTCTCATGACTCGGCGGTTCAATCGTTGCTGGTTGCTTTTCTTTCGGGTTCCTCTGGGACAAGTAGTTTGGTTCTGGGTCCAGTGAAGGGTCCTTACGCAAGCTCTGTCTCTCTCAGAGTAGGAATATTTGCGTCACTTTCTCCCTCTCCACCTGGCGCTGGTAAGATCTTTTTTATTTATTTTTTTAAAACTTTGAAATGCCGCTCTTGAGCCACACAGGCAAAGTGCCACTCTGCAACTTTGTCTCAATGTGGCTCATTAGCAAGATTGCCCTGACTGAGATGGTACTAAATATATTCAAGGGCAATCAGCAGAATCTGTGAGCTAACCAGGAAGATTCCCTATCAGCATTCTTAAAGAGAATAAAGCTTGGAAGAGATCAAAGATGAGATTAAAAAGAATAGCAATATTACCGTAATAACTGAAGGAAAGGAAATGTATAAATCAGATACATTCACATAAGACATAGCAAAAAAATATACACAATAAAAAAAAATTCTAGTGCAATCACAGTGGAAACAAACATGAAAGGGGTCTAAATATAAAGAAGTCATATTTGTACACCCTGAGACTATTTTAAGACATGGCTGTAAATAACAGTACGGTTGTTAAAGAATCATTATTCGTAGTTTTACTAGTGTGATATAAAATACTGCAGTGTTAGATATTAACTACACAACTATGCAACTAGTGGAAATTTGAAAATGAGGGACTTCCACACAAATGAAAAATTAGCGCAGGTCAGTGCAAGAATTGGCAGAGAGAAGAAAGTGGCAGAGAGAAGAATTATGGGAGCTGAACCCATACTACCTACAGGTTCATTTAATAAATTGTCCAATAGCTGCAGGAAAGGGAGAAATGAGACACAGCTTGTTGTATCATTGTGAATGTGCTGTCTATTGGGACAATGTTGTCTGGAGATCATCCAGTTAAAAAAACAACAACAAACAACATATAAAACAAAGCGGTATACATTACTATCAAATAGTTGTAAAGCACTAGATTTGTATTAATTAAATTTGCATGTCCACCACAAAAATGAATAATGCCCTGCAGGTAGGCCCCCTAACATGTAAAAACACCATACCCACCTTTCCCATACGTAGGCTGAAATATCTGTCCCCCTCCCCTCCTCTTCTGTGCGATGAGCACAGCTAGAGCTAGCAAGATATTGTCTTGTATAAAGAGGGGAAGGAATCAAGCGAAAAATTTTATTCTCCCTCTTTACTAAAGGACTGGTAAGGCCAATTTGGAATATGCGGTGCAGTTTTGGAATCCCGTATACAAAAGGGAATCTTGGAAATTGAGGCAGTTCAGAGAAGGGCAACTAAATTAATAAGGGGAATGGAGGGGCTTGATATGAGGCAGAGTAGACAAGTAGGGCTGTTTACATTGGAGAAGCGGCGGTTGTGGGGAACATGATAACCTTATACAAAATATATTAATGGCCCATACAGTGAACTCTCTGGTGCATTGTTCACTAATGGTCAATCAGAGGACTCGTGGACATCCTAGTAAGGTTGGAAGAAAGAAGTTTCATCTTCCAGTTAGGAGAGGTTTCTTTTACAGTGAGAACGGTGAAACTGTGGAACTGTCTTCCAGCAGAGTGGTGGTAATGGCAAGTTTCATTGAATAACTTTAAAAAAGGCCTGGATAAGTTTTCTAAAACTAAAAAAATTGAGAATACTGGTATTAATGCATATAGATCTGGTTGATCCAGGATACTTTTCCGATTGCCGTTTGGAGTCAGAAGGAATTTTTCCCCCTTTTTTTAACTGGGGTTTTTGCCTTCTCTGGATCAACTGTGAGGTAGGGTTAAAAAAAAAAAAAAAAAAAAAAAAAAAAGTGAATAGGGTGGACTTGATGGACGAAGTCTTTATTCAACCTTAATTACTATTTACTATGTACTTGTACATGTTCTATGATGTGAAGACTCAGAGTTTTCACTATGCACACCAATTTTCACAGCACTCTGCGAATACTCTACAGTCATGGCCATGACATCACCCGCACAGCCCTGACTGCAGAGCATACACAAAAGTCTGTGAGAGCGAGGATGAGGAGGTGAGAGGGGGATTGTAAGGAAAGAAAGGATGTCTAAGGTGGCCATACACAGCACGATATTACTTACCTGACCAACCGCTCACGCGACGTTCCTGCGATCCTGCCGGAACCACTCTCCCGATCTTATATACGACCGACATGCGATCGCAAAATACCATTTATTTGCGATCGCATGTCGGTCGTTATATAAGATCGGAAGAGGTGGTTCCGGCAGGATCGCAGGAATATCAGTGACGCGGCGGTCGGTCGGGTAAGTAATATCGTGCTGGTGTACGGCCACCTTAGTCTAAGTAATTATGGGAAATGTGAGTATAGCATTTATAGCATGCCCTTATCTACAGGATTTTTCATTTTTGGGGTGGACATGCCATTTAATATTCAGAGGGAAGCATTATCATAGCTATTTAGTGATTATACAAGAAATACTTTTTACATGTATAAAAAAAGTTGACAATAAATGTGATCCTTCTTTGTACATATTTCATTTTACTTTTAGTGTCTGACCTTAATCCTCCGCAGTCCTTGTCATTTTAACAGTAATATTGAGCAAATGCCAGTTACAAAAAAAACTTTGCAGTGTGTGCAAGGCAAACAATTCTTTGTAGCCCTCTACAAAGCTCCTCTGGTTACACGTTGGTCATAATTCAGTACTTTGATGTACAGCCAGCAGTGGAGGAAAAGATTTATTAATCACTGAATATATTGCGTTGGAAGACTCCTGAATTCTCTCCCTGTCATTAAATCACACGCGCAGGCTCAAGTATTCATGGAACAGAAGCCTGAGAAATCTTTATTTATGGTATGAAGATCCACCCCTACCTCTCAAAGAAGGGAGTATGGATAGCTGGAAAGAAATGTTGCCTTGGTTTCACATCTCTTGTTCTTGCAGCTCTTCTCATAAAATTTCTTCAGCCTCTGCATGTTATTTAATTCTTCCTATTCTTTTCTGCTGAAATAGATGTAGGAGGAATTTGAGCTTAAACTTTATTGTTTAATAAACCACAAATCTTTCATTATTTAAAGTCACTAGTCAAACCATATGGAATATTGGTATTATTGCTATTTGTGACCTAGCTGAAATGAATAGCATAGAATACTTATAGCCATGTAGAAATTTCATTTATCAAAGTTTATTTTAAAACAGAACTGCATATCCCAGTTTTTCACGATGTGCTGTAGAAAAGGTTCTACTAATTATTCTGAATGTTGTACAGAAAGGTGATTGTCTCCACCCCCTACACACTAGGTTAAGACATGTTCTCTTACAGTGGTGGAAAAAGATCCTTCACAAGCAGGGCAATGTTGTCACTCCTAGTAATTCTCCAGTGGGTTACATTGAATACCTGCAGAAAATAAATTTACCCGGTGACAGTTGCTGACCTGTCCCATGTGACAAAAAACACTTAATGGACATGGCATCACATTTTTGATATCTGGGATTTCTATACCTCCATGACCACAAACTTAATACTGATGTCATCTCATTACATGAAAGTTGGTAAACCTTTTTCCCTAAAACCATCCATTTAGTATACTGTGTACTAAACAAGAGCATGTACTTTAAGAGCAAATAGTCTACAGTGTCTGGTTGTAATCGGTGACTTCATTTAGGAATCATAATGTAATCATTAGAGAAAGGACTCTAATAACATTTATTTCACTTAGTGTCAGTGTACAAAGACAAAGAGAGGGAACCAGAAGGAAAAAAAAATCAGTTTGGTGCTTTACAAAATGAGAATTCTTTCACACTTGGCCAGACCTACTCCACTGCATCAGTCTTGGAGACAGTGATAAATTGAGAGTGCTAAGCGGAAAAAATCTAATGGTGTGGGTAGGAAAGCTATGTTTAACACAAGTTAATTAATGTTGTGGTCCTTGAACGATGGTGATTCTAAGCCCTACGATTCCCTGTGAATTATTTTCATTATTATTTCATTCAGATGCATACTCTTTGAAAATGAGAAAAGAACTGTAAGGAAAGAGATTTAAGTTCACACTGTGTAGATGGTTCTCACCTGTAACATGTAAACAGAGCTTGACTCCTTATCCACTGAATGGCAAAACAGTTCTAAATGCGAATCATCATTTTGTTCTTGTTAATTTATTTCCTACAAATATAGACAAAGAAAAGATGGGGAGGGGCAGCAAGTTACTGTGTGGTTAGAGGGAGCAAACAATCCAAAGATTACAGCAGAATACCCATGCACATGGATATTATACAGTACCATATGGTTTACTCTGATGTCCTGGGTATATTATTCATAGAATATAACCCTCCATATCATAAAAGGTTATGTGCCAATGCATACTTTGTTATATGTGATATATAAATCAATACTTGCTTAGAGCCCCGTTTATCAGAAGGAACTGATTCACACAGACCTGAACCAAGTGGATTTTGATCAACTAGGGCAGTGCAAGTAAATATATTGCACGTGGCAACAGCTTTAAAGGGTATGCCCACTAATTTTTCCCTGTCTCCCTCCTCCCTCCAGGAGACAGGGAAAACTGTTTTATTTATCACAGGACCCAACGTACAGTAAAACACAAAGATACAAATGTTTTTGAAACCTTTGATTAAAAGTCAGCGCCCTTTGGCAATTTAATTTTGTTGTCTTTATTAAATGTTGATGCCAGTGCCTGGCTTAGTCAGTGAGAATGATTAAAACTCTAATCCATTAAACAAGAATCACTGGAAAGTGAGCTGAAATGAGCATTTTTGCTACGTATTTCATCAATCTTTGCACAGGGAGGAAGTGTATTGAGTTTTAATTTACTAACCTTTGAAATAAAGTGTCTGTGGGAGCAAATCTATATAGGAACAACCACTGAAAAGATAAAGCAGCAAATTGGTTACAAGCATAAGGAAGCTAATAAAGTTTTTCCAAGTTATAACGTTAAAATAAGGTGCAAAGTGTGCACATGAAATAAAAGAACATTATGGGCACAGTGGCTCACTGGTTAGCACCTGATGCCTTGCAGCACTGAAGTCCGGGTTGATTCCACCCTTGGACACATCTGCAAGAAGTTTGTATGTTCTCCTGTGCTTGGGTGGGTTTCCTCCGGGCACTCTGGTTTCCCCCACAATCATAAAGACATATTGATAGGGTGTATGTGTCAAATAAATGTGCTTAGATTGTAAGCTCTTCTAAGCAGGGCCTGATGTGAATGATACATGTAATTGAAAAGCTCTACGGAAGATGTTAGCGTATATAAATCTTGTAAAAAAACATTTAACTTTTAACAAATGAAAGGTTTTGGATTTATTAGACCATTGGGCAAGGATTTATCATTTCTCTTAATATTAAAAAGTAACTCTAATTGTTTTCTTTAACATTTGTTTTCATAATTAACCATTGACACTATTTCATGTTATAGTTTCAATATGTTCCCATCCTCCTTTGTGCTTTGATCTGACCAATTCATCCAGACCCATTTGATCTACCCCTCCTATATTATGTTTACAGTTCTGATCTGCCTTGTGACACATAAAAGCTCCCATCTAGCGAGCACTACTTGCTCCACTGATTGCTGCTGTCTAGCTGACATGTCCTTATGTTTGATCTTATATTGCAAGTTCTTTATCTTCAAAAACAATTCTCCCCTTATTAATCATTCCAATGTAGATTCATTTGTAATGACCACTTGTCCCCTCTCTGTCATCTTGCATTTTTAGTCTTACCACTGCTTGGCATCTCCTTTCTCCTATTTTTACCTTGACACCCACTAGACTTTCTCTCTAATGATTTTCAGACTCCATTATAGTGATGTTTAACTAAATATAAGGTAAAGCAGTCCTTGTAGGCAGGTGTAGAGTGTTCCCTCTTCTTCACGTATCTTTACACTCCATCTATCATGCTGTAATAAGCGCCTGTATTCAAAACAATATAATTCTTCTTCAAATGCTTGTGGTTGGGATAAAAAGAAATGATTCAACGGCACTTTAAGTCATTTTCAAAAGGAATTCTAAATGAGTTTAATTCAAATCAGCAGACAATGCATTACGAAGAGTGGATGACTTTGCATTGGCAAGAAAATTAAATTGTTGAACCTATTAAGCATTAAGTATAATCTAATATTACGGATTTTCTGTATGTTTATATCAACCTGTAAACTGAGGAAATAATCACTTAAGTGTTTTTAGAATATGGAATATGTAATCAAATTACATTAATGTATAGCACACTGCAACTGCCCCTATTCACATCAAGGTATTACATTTCAATTTGTGCAATGGTCTTTGAATGGTCACATTTAAAAATGTAACATATGTGTGCTTGTGAGGTTCTCATTTATCCAGGTCATGGTATATCTGTTGTATTCATTAGATTAAAGAAAAAAAAAAACATGTGATGCACAGACCAAAGCATGAATCCTGGAGGAAAGGGTAAGTAATTGGGGATATATATATAGTAGAAAACACAAATCCACAAAATCAAGAAAAAAAGTATCCCCCTCATAACTATTACCCTAACTGAATAAACATTAGTAACACGGCGGTACGGAATTAAAATATAGACTTTATTAGATATGCACTAAAATATATATAGAAAAACAACACACTTAAAGACTAGGAATAGTAGGAATCATCCAGTATGCAAACAGAATGAGTGTGGGTGGAGGTAGTTAAATATTCATAAACCTCCCCCCCTAGACATATAGCTGGTAAGGTAACGTATACAGTGGGATTCAATCAGATAGTTTAAACTATGATATTAAAGGTACACCAATCTATAATTTTTAGGGCACCTAGCAGTTCAAATATACAGTAGGGAAATTCCTGGTTTGGATCCCTATGTTGATATATAGATTCCCCAAGGAAGAGTAAGAAAAAGACCAGATCCCAAATCTAGCAACCACACAGAGCTTCTAGTCTGAAAGCCTTAGGCAAGGTAATATGCACTAGGCGGGTGCCTGTATTACACCCCCCTCAAAACACAAAGAGGCATCTTGAGGAGGATCAGGCAGCCAAAGAAGGTGGAACAGGATCTAGTAGCAAAGTGTAAAGATTAAAATTCCATATCAAAGAAAAGCCCCCGAGGACTCCCACTGTATATACTTACGTTACCAGCTATATGTCTGGGGGGGAGGTTTATGAATATTTAACTACCTCCACCCACACTCATTCTGTTTGCATACGGGATGATTCCTACTCTTTCCTAGTTTTTTTTTTTTTTCTATATATATTTTAGTGCATATCTAATAAAGTCTATTTTAATTCTGTACTGGTGTTACTAATGTTTATTCAGTTAGGGTAATAGTTATGAGGGGATACTTTTTCTTTGATTTGTTGTTTCTAGTATTCAATTAGATCAACTGGACTAGAAGTTTAGTTCTTGAAGACATTTTTCTAGTCATCGACGGCTTTCTCAATTCAGAATGACTTGTACAAGAATCTGTGGCAATTATGTACCTTAATTGGGATTTTCCAGGGTACATAATTGGCACAGATTCTTGTACAAGTCATTCTGAATTGAGAAAGCCAGTCGGATGACTAGCGAAACGTCTTCAAGAACTAAACTTCAAGTCCAGTTGATCTAATTGAATACAACAGATAATATGTGTATTATTGTTTCCCTCTGCAAGCATATGCCACATAAGTGAGAAGCCATTACCATATAGAGTGTAGCATATTCTTGTCACTTCTCCTATCCTTAAATGAAACATTACTAAACATAGTAATTGAGGTTGAATTAAGATATACACCCATTTAGTCCAATCTTTATACCCTCCTCTTTAAGTCTACCTACAGTTGATGCAGAGGAATGAACCCCCCCCCTCAAAAACAAACAAACAAAAAAAAACAGCTAAAAATGAATGGTGGTGGGATTCCTTCCTGATGACTCCAAACGGCAATCGGAAAGTATCCTGGATCTACCAGGACTACATATTAATACCAGTAATTCTCAAATGTTTTTATTTTAGAAAATATTCAGACCACTTGTAAAGCATTCAATGAACTTGCCTTCCAGCACATCTGCAGAAAGACAGTTCCACAGTTCCACTATTCTCACTGTAAGAAACCTTTCCTAACCTGAAGATGAAACTTTTTTTATTCTAGTCTTAAAGATGTCCACAAGTCCTCTGATATGACCTATTTGTGAGCAATGCTCCAGAGAGTTTATTGTATGGCCCATTAATATATTTGTATAAAGTGATCACATCCACTATGCAAACGCTGTTCTCCAATGAAAACAGCCCTAACTATATAATCGCCTGCATACTAAAGCTCCTCAATTCCCCTTATTATTTTAGTGGCCATTCCATTTCCAAGATATCCCTTTTGTATATGGGATTCCAAATTGCACAGCATATTCCAAATGAGGCCTTACCAGTGCCTTCTAAAGAGGGAGAAAAATATTTTTCTCCCTTGATCTATTCCCCTCTTTATTCAAGACAATATACAGCATTGCTAGCTCTAGCAGTGTCTGTCTGGCATTGTTTGCTACAGCTAAGTCTGTAATATTTTCCAAAACTTTTTCATTATAGATTCACTTAGCACAGAGCTTCAAAAAACATCAGCAAAAGCTTTAGCAATATCCAAGTATACTAATCCACTAAAAGTAGATTTGTCTGACACAATCTATTTCTCATAAATCCATGCTGACTACTACACATATTAGTAGTAAAAGATCAGTTCTGGAGAAAAGTCAAAGATATGATCTAATAACAAAGTTTCCAGCATCTTCCCTACCACTAAGTTAGGCTTACCGGTATATACTTACCGGCTGTGAATGACTACCCTTTTTGAATATTGGTATTACATTGGTGTTTTCCAAATCAACAGCAAGCACATCACCAGACAAATGTGAATCTGAAAAGATGAAAAACATTGGTCTAGTTAGTATCACGATCTGTGATTATTGGATATTAAAGGCATGTCCACCCCTTTTTATTTTTTTCTGTAGTGTAGGGCTCCCTCCCCCAGCCCCAACTGCCATATTACTTTTTAGAGAAATTCCCCCCGATCATTACTACCTTACCTCTCTCCTCCGATCGTACGTGTCCTGTGGCCCTCTGCTTGCATGAAACTGCAAGCAGGGGGTCGGACCCGAAGACGCATCGTGATTGGCTAAGAGGTAGCCAATCATGGACGCAGCTGCGCAGTAGAGTAGAGAACGTTGGGGAGAGAGGTAAGGTAAGTAGAGTTCGGGGGAGTTTCTGTAAAAAGAATATAGCGGTGGGGTTGGGGGAGGAAGCCCTACACTACGCAAAGGGGTTTTATGCTAGGAGGAGGAGAGCAAAAGGGAGGGAGAGGGAGGGAGGAGAGGGAGGTGTAGGGCTGCAGTACGCATGGCAAATTCTCCCCAGAGGAGAGACAGGAGGCAGAGTCCTATATGGACTGGCCAAGCTCCTGTGGTCAGTTTTTGGGACTTTGGAGGGACATTACACGGGCAGGCCATTTGGCTGGGATGTAACTTGATTCGTTGTGAGGTTCTGGCAGTTCCCTTACTTCAATCATGTCCATGTAATTGAAATTCCCACATGACCAGAACAGCCCAGAACATGCCCCATAAGAGCAGCTTCACCACCTGCATATAGAGATATTTTTCACCTGCTCACTGGCATTTGGCGGCTTAGAGTAGAAACCACACATTAATTTACCCACACTTCTTGCTTCTATTAACAGCTCCACCCTATTGTATGCGGCCTTATTGTTTATACCCCTCTATTCCATCTTTTAGATTTGGTTCAATCTGCTTAAGGTACATACATACTCCCCCATTCTTTCTTATTAACTCTGTCATGTCTAAATAAGGAGTATCCATCCATATTTACTGCCAGTCATGTGAATCATTTAGCATGCGGTTAGTTCTAGTTCCCCGGTTTTTCTAGCCAGACTTCCTGCATTTGTAAACATACATTTTAGATTATTTTTTAGATTATTAATTTACTCCATACTTGAGGCACATGCTCCCTATCCTCTATGGCCCCCCCCCCTCACCAACTGTCCAGAAATGGAAGAGGGTTGGTTTTTGTATTGTTTTGTGTGAGGGGGTTGTGAAGGGACCTGGGGTCTTGAGCCTGTATGAAAAGTAAAGGTGTGTGTGTTGGGGGAGTTAGCCTGTTAAACTTATACAGTAGCCTGTGGTCTGCACAAAAAGACCACGGGGACCAGAAGACCAGGATGCCTTTAAAAGAAAGGGAAGGTCATGGAACTCCTCTGGACTTCCTAAACCTATAATTTACAGTAGGGGGTACATTATTATTTACTGCTCGCTCCTGATTCTATGCAGCTTAATACCGCATCATACAAAGAAATGGAGTACATCGGCCCCGATGGAAGGTGAGGTGAAGTATTAACAATTAAGATATAGTCCACACATAAAGGCTCTCCTATGTGAAGTTTTCAATATCAAGGGAACGCTTTGGTTTCTTCCCCATTTAATTTCTGTGGAATTTCAGTGGAGTGAAATTTCAGCTGGATGGACACCCCCTGACCCATCACTCCAGTGCGTGAGGCTCAATGTAAACTCAAAGCAGCAACAATGTAAATCCAAGATCCAAATGAAAACACCAATATGTGAAGGACTGCAACAACACCAAACACCTGGTCTCCGGTAAATAGTAGGACAATCCTTTATTAGTTACATATACCTACAAGCAAAGAAGCTTGTGTCTGCGACCATGCGTGCCAAAGTGGCACTTCATCAGAGACACCAAAATAATAAAAGTTCACATCATTAAATAGTGCACATTCCTAATCACCGTTTAAAAAAACACAGCTCTCCTCCAGGGAGGGTGGGGGAAAGCTTAGACCAAACAGAAACATCAACTCCAGCACCCTAGGTAACAGTACACCCATACACAGCAGAGAAAAAAGAGTACAAAAACCAGTATATATACATTTGTACATAAACACAATTTATTTAAATAGTAAACCTTCCTTATATTATATACATATTTATATCTTCATAGGAGATTGCATTGAGTTTTTAGGAGCTACCAATATGGTGAGGGTATCGGAGATTAAATATAGGAAAGGTGTATATGTATGTGTGTACTATCTCACTATACCATTTAAATGTACCATCAGTAAATGTATATAAAGTATAGCACTGACTTATATTAGGTACAACACAAAATATACAAAATACATAAACTTATTACAAAGCTGAGATCCCTATTGTCAACATTGGAATGGGTCAAAATGGAGGTTACACACACCCCTGTGTCTGCTCATGTGAAAAGAAGGTTAATATTCCAAAAAGGTTTCTGGTCTGCTAACAGATGTGATGTGTATGTAATGGATATATACACCAACGGCTCCTATATACCGCCTCTATCACTGCGTAATACAAAGAACAAGACATCCCTGCTTCTATGGCTAGGAGGATGAGAAAGCGAAAGTAGAATTTGTGGTGTTGTGCTTTGAAGAGATTATTGGGACAGACAATTTTAACCTTATGGATACAGGATCTGAGGCAACAGATAAGTGTACCAACTTACACAAGGACACACAACATATACAGGCTTTTCTTGTAGTTTTTTCTCGTATTAAGATATGGAGGGCTACTGATAGTTTTGATTTAAATCCACTGTCCTTTGTTACTGCAGAACAGGACTCTGGTAGAGATAAATCTCTACCGAGCCAATTGCCAAACTATTTTTAAAAACCTGATGCATTTTATAGGGTTAACTAGGTACGTGGACTGATTGGCTAGAACAATTTGATGGCAGCATATTATGTTGGGATGAATGTAGGACGTTTGCAAGTCCTTACCTTTTGCCTTAGTGGTAAAGCCAGGCAGGTTTTATACCGAAGGATTTACTGTAATACTGAAATAAAAAAAGCTTAGCAGTTATTAAAAAATTGCTCTAAGCTATTTTTTTTGCAATTAGCACGGTATAAAAGAGTATATAAAGGAAAAGTCCATTTCTTTAGGTAAACTGGTAATGAAAATGTTTGTTTAGAACGTTGAGATTATTTAGGGCAATATTCTAAACTACATGATGCTGTGAGGTGACTTTGTTATAATATATGATGGTACATCACACTTGCCGTTGGTGGTTAATACTAATAAGTATTACCAAACATGTTAGTTTTCAACCCAACAGTGTGGCAGGTTGCCTGGTCTACTCCGAGACCGCGAGATATCCAATATTTGGTTCCTCTGGAGGCTGGGTCATGTCTAAGTAACAGTTTAAATATAAACTGTGTTAAGATTCTATATCCACATATCCACACATAGTACAACATACACAACATAAGTTCCATGTGCACCACAGCACACTTTTGCTAGTATTATAAATAAATATAAATGTAATACATATGTAGAAACTGCAGACTAAGAGTGCACAATATTACAACATTTAAATTATACAGTAACTATAGATAAAAGGGGCAGGGACAGGGGATATATTTATATATCGTTAAAAACGTAAAAACTATTGTGATTAATACCACACTTGTATCGGAAAGCATGCCCAGGAAATAACCATTCTCAAGCCCTTCCAGTCACTCACCAGTTTTAGGGGTATACCACGAAAGTCCGTTCCGTCGTGTTTGAAGGAATTGTAGTACGAGAGAAGAATACCATCAAAGAGCAATTAAAGGAAATTGAGATTAGGAAAGTGGGATACTCACCCAAGAAGTGGAGAGCCTTTAAAAAAAAGAGCCAAAATCAAGTTGCCCGTGATCTGAAACTACTTATGAAAAGCATTTAAAGAGCAGTCCCAAACATAAACACCACCAGAGGGGAATCTCTTCCGTAATTTTCTCAACCAGATTTAGGTCCCCAATATTATAGAATAGTGGACATTAATAAAGAAAAATTATACGGTATTATATGGAGACACTCCCTTGTTTTACATTCTGAATAAAGGTTTTCATATTGTGTACCTAAAAAATATCCAAACATGGAATGTTTGCTCCAAGTACTTAAGAAACAGGTCATCGAACCGTTACGGTGGCTTCAAGGCCAAAAATCAGGTAACTTTAAAAAAGTGGGAGCTCTAGGTGCACAATGTGCCCACTATTGAAAATGTGGGGGCAGTGATTTTCTAGTCAGTGACAACCAGAACAATATTCAATAAAGAACAAGAACATTTTTTTTATTGTAGTACCAACTTATAGTTTATTTAATTACACGAGCAGACTGAAATGTACAGATCCAGTAATGTCGCTTGCTCGATGCGTCCATTGAGGCATTGTGTACGAGTGTGTTCCATAAAAAAACTTTGTCTGGTCTAGTCAGTGGCACGTCATTTTGTTGAGTGCAGGGATAAGATGATGTAACCAGTTCTCGATCAAGATCCAACGGTCTTCCCTCCACATAGGGGGGGCGACCTTTGTGTGGCTTGCATTTTAAAGAGGCAAGGGGGAAGTTAAAAGCCTTAACTCGATTTTCGAATTACTGGTTTTACTGAATTTGTAACTTATCTAGATGACATGTGTTACTAATTGATCTTACTAATCTTATATCATAGATTTTATATATCACCTGCTCAATTTATCTTCTATCATAGAGTGGTTTTATTGAACACATTGAGATCCTGAATACAAAGAGAATGTAGGGTTTGCTATTATTGACGGACTTTTATATCATAGGATCTATGAACATTTATGGTTCTTAGAGGTCCACTGTCCCTGCCCCAACATGTTACCTTTATTTACTTGTTACCATTTCAGTGTTGAAATTGTGCATTCTTACTGCATTTTCTACATATGTATTATTAAGTTATTCTCTAGAGATGGGAAATAGGGTTCAAATAGAACCCAGTTTTTAAACGAGTGTTTTGAAGTACGAATTTAAACTCCCAAAATTCACGGAAACCCGGATTTTCAAAATGTTAAATCAAAATCGAAAAGTAGACGATTTCGAAAATCAAAACCACTCGAATGTCTGAAAATTCGGAAAAACGGAAAAAAAACACTTTTTGAAACAACTCTACTTATAAACCAGGTTGTTTATATTATAATATTTACTAGTTTAAATTGTGTTTTATGGTACAATGATATATACTAGCGTTTGTTATCTATTTTTATTAGGCTGTTATGGGTGTACTGTACCTGGGTGCTGGAGTTTTATTGATGTTTTCTGTTGGTATGGTTTGGATGTGTGCACCTATTTAAGATGGATGAAACTTTCTGTATTATTTTTGTGTTTTTTTTTTTTTTTTTGTCTGGTTCTGATGAAGTTCCACCTTGGCACGGAAACGCGTCAACACAAGCTTCTTTGCTTGGATGAATTGTCAAACTTAATAATGAGATTTGCGCATACTATTTACACGGGACCGTGGTTGGTGTTTGTTGCAGTCGTTCACATATCAGCTTTTAATACCGGACTGACACACAAAAACCTGGCTTCCCTCGCATGATGATTCTGGATATTATGATTCCTTTGTGCGCTCAGAAAGTTTTCAAGGGGTTTCTTACAAAATAAGGATTTTCTTTGAGTTGGGCACGTAGGATCATGGGAGGGGTGGGTTACATTGGACCATTCCACAGCTAAGCTTAGTATTGATCGAAACAGGAAATAATCAATAATATAACACTGTAAAGATACACTGTGTGTTACTATGAATACATACAAAACACTTCCTTTAAGTTCTAATACAATAGTAATAATTTTTGCCAATGCAGCCTCTGTCATGTCAGTTTAGAGGTTAAGAGGGACTATAATTTCCTTACAGAAGAATGAAACCTGTTAATTGTGATAGCTATTACTGTGATAAGAAGTAAGAGGTATCTCCACCTCGCCTTGCCTTTCTTCTTCCCATTGGGTCCTGGAGGAGTTCCGTACCCAAGATACCAAGGTCTGACTGACCTCCGAAAGAAACCAACAATATGAGAAATGGAGGCGTGAGAGGCTACAGCCTCAATATTAGAAGGATGAAGCAGAGATAACGTAAAAAGTTACAGGGTTATTCAATACAAGTTACAAATGGTTCTAATTTTGCCCAACCAATCAGATGTAGCTTTCATGTTAAATAATATCTGACTGGTGCGGCCAAAAATGAGCACCATTGTAACGTGCGCTAATTGTTTTATATGTATTGTATTGAATCTCCCTGCTAATGTTTAAAAAAGTATGTGTGGCCCCAACACACAAACATGGGGGGACAGGGGCCACACACACGTATCTCCTTATACTATCGATTGCTGTTATCTTACCCGCATTTCTCATATTGTTTATCTCACCTATAAAATAAAGTTTATGTAGGGGGTGAACCTAGCAATATCAATGAAGCCTTTATAAAGTTCAACAACTCCGACCAGGTGGGTGAGAAATAAAATGAATGAGTGAAGTATTATAAGGCATTAAACAAACAACATGTACTTCGGACATTTTATACATATAGTGTGATAGGTTGTTTAATCAGAATTAGTGCCCTTTTTATATTCCTGCACCAGATTTGTCTGGATTTGGGCAAATGTCCAATTTAATAATTGAGTGCATTTGAGCTTAGAAATGGCTTGTTTTCATCAGATTCCCTGGGATCTGGGCCCAGCATGGATTGTAAAAACTGATTGCCATTGCATTATCGTTTCAATTCAGGCCAGGATTTGAATGTGGACATAAGCACAATCAGCTCCCCTGGCCGAGTGAATAAAGTGGGGCATTTCTAGAAAGGGGGACCCAAGTTGAGGGTTTAGCACACACAAGCAGTGCATAGTGTTTTGTATTACCATTTTCTTCTTTAAAGTATTGATGGCCAAAAAGATTGTAAGGACTAAATATTTTTTTACCTTTTTGTTTACCAAAACATGGTGTTTCCATATTCTCTGTTGCTGATCCCTGCTGTCTACCAAGCTGGATTCCCTTACATATTAAAACAGTATAAAAATATTTTACCATTGATGAAAACTTTCCTATATTCTTAGTAGATAGAATGAAAAAAAAGAAAAAATATGGTATAAGGTCACAGTTTTATTTCATACTCAGCTTTTCTAGGTATAGTGGATGTATATATCAAACTTCGGTTATGTATATTGAGGTTGAAAGATTTTAATGTTAATGGCAACCAAGAGACCATTCATTTTCCACAACATCTTTTTCCCCATGTTAGGAAATACAAACATCATATTCACCCTAACTCACCGTGGCGCATCGGAAAGTCACAACAATCGGAAAACTAACATTCAACACTGGTTAGCCGCAATGCTTAATCCCTTACTTGCGCAGCTGTTGTCAGATCAGTATTCAATACTGGCTTTGTGGCTTTTTTCAGCAATAATTAATGCAAGCTAATATCTGACATATGGGTGAAGGTTATTTAAATACCAGCGAGAACTAAGAAGAACTGAGAAAGAAACTGCGGCCTGGGTGATCTTACTTGATTGTATATACCAAACCTTTTACTAAACCTACAAACCCACCAACAACATTACATTCAGTTTTCATTATCCAAGCAAATTTTCTTTTTCCCAGCAGATATTTCATACAAGCTTTTTAAGTACCTGCCTAGTTTAACCAAATTACCCCAATTGCGAATGATACTTTAGCGCATTACTGACAGTTACGTTTGCTGTGGGAATGCTGTGGTAAAGGATTTATATCATTTTGCTATTGTCTGCTGTGCACAATTCAACCTATCAGTTTTACATGTTTGTTGGGGATTTGGATTTGGGAGGTGCGGACTGGGGGGGGGGGGGGCGTTACCAACATTTTGATCTGCAAGACCATAACTGGGGGGTGTGCACTGATACACAACTTTGCCTACAGGGTCCAAGACGAAAACTCTGGTCGGCAACCCCTGGTAATGGGCAACCTGTGCAGCCGCACTGGTCCCCATAAAGTAGCCCAGGAGCATCGAACAGGTAAATAACTCGTTATCTGAAGCTGGGTTCCTTTTTTTTTATTGTTTGACAATTTTTTATAATTGGGAGATTATTTAGATTATCCTTCTTTTATGTAGAAAGTACGTCCCGGAGGGAATACATACCTGAATACATCTTTCGTATCCTAGAAACAGGCAGGTGACCATAGTCCCTAGAAGCATCTAATGGACAGGTTTGGTGCCTGATACATATAAACCATCTGAAATTATTGTAAGATTCTTCTCTAGTAAGTTGAATTTAGTAAATATAAGTAATAGATTCTTAAAACAAAGGAGGCTTCATTGGTTGTTGCCAAGTACAACTCATAGGCCAATGTTGGCTTTCAAAGCCACGGCCTCTGACCCCAGGATTCACTGCCCTAAGATAGTTTCTCGCTTTTGTTCGAGCAAAAGGATAGCATTTTTAAATGTCTATTTCATTGTTGAGTTGCTGGTGGCCACCTTGTAAAAATAATGCTGGTTTCCAGACATGTTCAAAAGTTTAAAATTCCTCTGGTTTAATTATTAAACAATACAAACAAGTCTACTACCTGAGTTTATGCTTCCACCCCCAGAAGAATAACTTCCATTACTTTGTAAGTGTGTACAAAAAAAATGCACTGAAAATCTGGGGTTTGTTTCATGATAAGGTGAGTTATGGAGCTGACCCCTACTACCCACAGGTATAAGGGACCTATTCCACCCTCGGGGCAAAAAATAGTATGTTGTGCAAAAACTCCCAAATCTGGGACTTTAATTTTGTTACAATCATAATCTGCTTCCAGCAATAGATCTTATAATTAAAAGCTCCGCGATCCCACGGCCACGGCTATGCATCTGCTCTCCACTCGAGTAAGCGCAGTAGTGACATCACAGCCAATCATTGGACTCCATTCCCGGAGCAGTTCCGCTGACGGGCTGCTCGCGAGCACAAAAAAGAAAACGCATCCACAGGGAGAGACAGGGAGCGGCGGGTGGATCGTATAAATCCCCTTGCTGTAAGAAGGAATTTAATGGGGAAACAATGGAAAACAACACAAAGTCCAGGTTTTGGGGCTTTTTGCCACAATTTTGCCCAGCGGGGTGGACACTACCCGTAATTTCATAAATTACCTTCATAAAAAACAGAAAAGGGAGAGGTGAGACACCACTTTTTGGTTATCTTTTTGACTGTGCTTTTCTCTTTGGGGCAAGTTGCTGGAAGACTTTAGGTTCTCTTTAAGCAGGGTAAAAAATGTCATATAAAATACTTACTGTTGCGTGACATCCAATTCATCATACAAGCCCCAAAGTTGTCTATTGCGATCTATGTATTTATAAAACTTCTTCGCTTACAGAGAGTTATTAACAAATTTGTTATGTTTAGAAATCAACTACAGGGTTCATTAATACGGCAATGTGGGATGCTAATTTACTATTTTTCTTGTTCGAATATTAATAGATTAGTGTTTGTTATTATTATAGAATTAAAAATCTAATCTGCTCTAAACTAAGTTTCCTATTATAATAAATGTGTTTCTTGGTTTTGGTCTTACGTTTGTGTCTTATGTGCACTCAGCTTTCAATAAGAAAACAAATCAGTGTTTGCAATTTTGAGAGAAATTCCCATGAGGTGACTTAGCATACATTCTGCCAAGGGACATCAGTTCTTGTTTTTAATCTGTGCATCATTACTGAGCTGCAGCTTATAGTTCAATCTGACAAGCCGATATGGGTTCTGCTGATGACTGCCGGACATAATTTCCACTGGGCATATTAAAGCAGGTCCTTCCCTTCGACAATATCCTCTGTCTTGCTTCAGTGATTGTGCTATGAAGTTAATTTACTGGATACAGTTCTGTTTCAAAATGATTGCATGAGACTGTAAAGTTATGTTGTCTGTTAGGAAATAGTGACCGCCATACGGAGAAAACTAAAAACGTATGAAGCCTAGAACGATGGAATAAACAATAGTGGTAAATCTACCAGGAAATAAGCATTCTTATAAGGAGAAATCACCTAATTTAATTCAGAATTATACTGGAAAATATCCCTGTGCATGTTGAGGACCAATGCTAAACTTACCCAGGTGAAACATGGAGTGTATGGAAAGCAATAGGAACAGGAACATCGCATGAAGTAGTAGCAAATCTGACCGTGCATTATGTACAATTTAGCTCCGTGTTCCTGCAATTGTTTTGATCTGATTCAATGGGTATGACATTACAGCCGTAATGTTAATTCCAAACCACGATCCAGGCGGGTAAGTCGAAGGAATGTTGGCAGGTAACAATTATACTGCCCTCAAAATCAAATTACAATTAACAATTGCATTGGTGGTAACATAAAGGGGCATATTTATAAAAAAAAAAACGCGGCCCCGTCCCAGCAGCCCCTCCTAGACTTCTGTTCAGGCTGCCGCGAGCGGGGAAGGGGTGGGGTGGCTCGGGAAGCGTGGCAGAGGGTGGGTCACCGCCGCCACCTGGGTCGAGGGCGGGGTGGGCGTGCCTCCTTGGCGGGTGCGCACTGAAGGGTGGGAAGCAAAAACAGCGATACTAGCAATGCGAAACAGTTACCGCGCTTTAGGAATAGAAGCGGCGGTGGTAACAGGTAAGTATCGACTGCGAAGAAGTTAAAAACAACCTCGTTAAATTTTTGCAAGCCGTTTTAACCAACATTAATAAACGAGTTAAACGCGATTTATGCGAGAAGGTCGGGGGCAAAACGGCCGACGAAAACGTTAACGATTGCTTTTATTAAATATGCCCCACAGGACTGTATGGCCAGCTTTAGTCAAGTGATGATGTGATGTGTGTTCGCACAGTGCAAATCATTATTTAATATTGTTGCCAGAACTGAGACATTCTAAAATTGGATTTATTATAAAAAATGTATTTTGCAAAAAACAAAACAATGCTCGGGGAGCTAATCAGTCCCCTTTCCCTTAGGCAGGGTTGGTAATTCCCTGAAACGTTTGTTTTTGGTAGACTAACTCTAATTTCACTACAGTTGTGTGCTCCTCTCATCTTCACTAGATTGGATATTAGTCATACGGGAAGGGCCCTGGACGATTGTACCTTCCATACCCGGAAGATCCAGGTACGAGTGTGCTATGCTCTCGCGCGCTGTAAACTGCTGGAAAGTATATTTCAGCATGGGCCAAAACGTCAGATTAAGCAAGGTTACAACGAAATGGGAGAAAATAAGTTTTTCGCCTTGAATCCATACCTCTCTTGTATACCAGAAACATACTCTAGCTCTAGGCTGTTGCTGCTGGGCACTGCTTGCTAACTTTTTGAAGGGACATAAACTGAAAAAAATGACTTGCCTTTATCATTTATAATTTTTAGTGCTGTTCAGGAACTTGATGTGTTATAGTAAAGTGAAACTGCTTTGCTATGCGGAAGGTAAGCAGCACTGGGAGCTGTACATCCCTGCTTGAATTAAGTAAGATTTTCTTTTAGCTGTAGGAGTTGAAGGGGTTGTGTGTGGGGGGGGGCGACTGGGTAATGATTTCTGTAGGTATAGTGCTACATGGAACTTAAACTAACACAGACAGAGCCTAACTGCATAAATTGGGTGTTATCTGCACAGAAAGAGCACAGAGAAACAGTGTAGCTATTCCTTTCGTGTGATCTTTAATGACTGAAATCAATTAAGCATGCAGTGAAGAGAAATAAGCTTTACTTTTATAGAATGGATAGTTTCTACTAGGTGTGATGTGCCAGGGGGAGGGCGGGTTGTTGACATAGTTCTTTAATGCTTAGATGTGGCCCAACCCATTTAAAAAGTTTAACAACTAGTCCCTGAGCTAAAAAAACAAGGGATAGGGAAGGTCAGAGAAGAAAAAAAAAACAGATTTAAAGGGCATGTCTACCACCTTTTCTAATTTTTGTTATTACTAGGGCTTGTTCCCCAGCCCCAAAAAAAAAAAAAAAAAAAAAAACCGCTATAATATATTTTACAGGGAAAAAGGTCCCCTCTATCCTCTGCCGCACTGCCGGCCTTCGGCTGCATGGCCACGGTAAGTAAGGTAAGTAGAGGTTCGGGGACTTCTGAAAAATCTATTATAGCGGTTGAAGGGTGGAAGCCCTACTATGTGCCTAAGGGGATACACCAGGGGGAGAAAGAACAAAAAGGGTGGGAGAGGGCGGGGGAGGAGGGGGGAGGAAATGAAGGGCGGACTCTGAGCAAGCCAAAAGCTTGAGAGGACAGCTCTCAGAAAGCACCTATTCCTTACTCTGTTCTTCACACTGACCAGGAGCTAGTAAGTATTTGATCTCGCACATAATCAACGCGGCTTCTAGATGTAAGACCCCAACACTCTTCCTGCTTTAGTTTCAGTATAGCACGCTGTGGTAATATACTTTTACTTTCGAGTGATTTTATTCAAGTGATTGAAGAAACCAAAGTAAGGGAATAGGTCCTTTATCTCCACTTTTGTTGTGAACTATTCCCACGTTAAACACAGAGCCATTTATAGTATAAGCAGCAGAAACGACAGAAGCATTTTTAAGTCACACAATGCTTCACATTTATCAACATTTCATCTTTCATTTCTGCCATTGCAGCCATTGTGACAATCTATATCTTTCTTATTTAAAATAAAAATTTGTTGTGTTTTTCAGCCAAAGATAAAATAGCATAAAAACTCAAAAAGGCGAATTGTATTTATTTAATTAATGAGGATACGATAAATAGTGGTAAATCAAAAGGCGATTTTTCCTATTTATAATAGGATACATTTTGTTAGCATTGCCATTTTTTTTTAGCAAACTTAAGCGAATTCCAAACCAGTTACATTAATAGGGGAACATACCATAGTTGGCTGGTAAGAAATGTCATGTTAAGGGAACATTCCAGTAAGTAATGATGTTGGCGACCGAGAAAAAGTCTGGTAAACACTGCCCAAAAAAAATGCCAACAAAAGGGAGAAAAGGGGCAAAAAAGGCGAAAATTCACCTATTTATAACATAAAGCTTTAATAAAAAAGTGACAAAGATAACTCTGAAATTACTCTAGAGAGCAATCTCTCTTTTCGCAGTGATTGAACCACACTTAACGCAATGAATAAGGCGAAAACTCATCACACACATCGCCTCAGCGATCTTCCGCAAAGGCAAAAGCGAAAATGAGCGGTTTTATGAATAAGGCGAAAAATAGCGCTATTGTTCATTGCATGTCATGCAATAGCGAACTTTTATAAATAGGCCTAAGAACCTGAGGATATATTTATCCGTTTCAAGGAGCTTATTTAATATATAAGGACCTTATTTAGTTGTTTCTGCACCATATCCTCGGTACCACCAAAGAGGCACTCATCTTTTATTACCATTATTGCTACTCTAGGACTACAGATGCTATCTGTATGTCTAAGTGGAATACAGAAAAGGAAATTTTTTTTCAGTCTATCTTTTAATTGATAATTAAAAAATTGTTTAGGGTGTTAGTGCGCTTGACTCGCTGTCTTAAACTTCATTATTAATATAAGCAGCTAAGTGCTTTCTTACAATCCTGTTACAGTTTTATAATCCTACGGCCCTTCCGTTCCATCGGCCTTAAAGGTTTCAATGCCTTTTCTTCCTTTCCATTTTCCCTGTACATCAGAAATTAAGCATAGGTGCGGACCTATTTCCCAAGGGTATAAATTTAGATGTGAAATGGCTAAAATCCTGTTTACAAAACAGTCCACTTCTGTTCAGTATCTTTACCTGAGAATATATCAGTCCCAGTGACAGCTGAAAATTTGGCTTCCTGAAATGAAGGGACATATTGATAAAATCGTGTTATCGAAGTTAGCCGATAATTCATTATCATTAATGTAGGACAGTGGCCATAAATGTAAGTCCACGATCATGCATTAATGTACATTATTACGAAACAGCAGCTGTATACTACCATTGCGGTAGTAAATCTCGCAATGGTATTTCCGTAGGGGGGGGGGGGATCATAAATCTATGATTGCAGTAATAGATTTAAGATTGATTATCGGAATTTACGATTGCTATTGTAGATTATGGTTAGCAGTGTAAATTAACAATCGTTGTAACAACCGTTTTTTAAAGGCGTGGTATCGTAAAAGTGATTAGCGCGCCTTTATAATTTGCGTCAAAAATCTTTGTTACCCCAGTGCACTTTCCTTTGATAACAGACACTAAACGGAACTACTTTATGGATTCACTATTCCCTAAGTCCAGTACTTTTTATATCTATAATATGCTATATCTATAATACGTAGATATTACCAGATCTATCAGAGAAACTCATTTTTAATAGGAAAACTTCAACCACATGTGAGCGAAAAATTATCCTGCCATAAATTCAGTAAAAACCAAGTACATTTCTGTGGTGGCACTATGCCACACATTCAATGTCAGGGCACATTGCTTACCTTCTGGGCTAATATACACATAGTGAGACTGACTATAAACAGCTTAGGTATAACCCCTGCAGCACGAGACCAAACCTAGTTTAAATAATCTCCCAAACCCTTTAGCATTTCTACCCACACAAACAGCTGCACCGCCATTGGTGAGGTGCAACCCAATCACTTACTAAAGATTCTGTAACCGAAGAAGTAGCGGTAAGCCCACTCTCTAAAACCCAAAACCCGTTAGCAACGACCGGATTAGATCCTTCAAATGCTGCAGTGAGAGTTTTTGATAATGAGAGAGCACCGACCTGGAGGTCTTTGCTTGTCAACTTTAGCCACTAGCTCTCAGAAATCTTTTTTAAGGGACCTTTCCTCCTCCTATAACTTTGTCATTGGCTACCAATGTGAACCAAATCGCCAGGTCAAAACCCAGCACACCCAATAATCTGTCTACAAGATCCACCACATGCCAAACTCTCGCACCAGGAGGGCAACACACAGTTTGGATAGGCCGGGGGTCTTGGCGGGAAGGGAAAATCACCTTTCTAATAATGGAGTCCCTACTAACAACACTGCCTAGCCTATCTGGACCTACGTTCTTCCTTCTCTTGAGCACCCAGGCGGTCCCCTAGGTGCTCAAGAGAGTAGGCCCAACTCCAAAATGCTAATTCGGATGTGTCTTCTCCATCAACTAGAAAGACTTCCCCTAGTAACCCCCCCAAAAAGAGAGGTCTACAAACGTCCCTAATCACCTTCGTGCTCACGTCCACCCAGCTCGAGGATCTAGCCCAGGATTTTCCAATCCCGTGCACAATCTGCAAGAGCCCCTTAGACTCTATACAGAGATTCCAAAAAGGCAACCCCTGCACAGGTGTGGCATAGGTCCCCTAGTAAAATTAGATTTGTCAACATTAGAAGAAACTATTCTCTCTGGGAACACCCAGTAGCTTAATCTAATTGCAACAATCCTTATATTAACCACACGTCCATATATAGCAGAAAACCACAATCTCCTCACACAACCTACAACCCATACACTCTTATGCGCACTCCATTATTTTTTAACCTGGAGTTTCCAACCTGGGGGTTGAGTTGGGAGGAAAGGGTTGGTGTGAGTTATGCACAAGAAAAGGGATACAAGAGTAGCACATGTTATAACCATTTAGGCTTGTGACCCGACGAAGAAGTACCGAGAAGCGAAGAAAGTAATTTATTAAAGATAAAACTGTGGTGATACAAGTATGAAACAGGGCGTTCTTCATACCTTTCAAACAGGCTGGGATGTGTTGTCTCAGATTCTCTGGATCTTAAGTTATAGGATTGAAATGAATTTTCTCGGTCTGTCAGGTTCTTTCTATCACACGTTTGTCTGAGATGGCTGTGGCAGTCACATGATGTTCTGGTTAACCCCCAAAAATCTTTTCTGAAGGCGAGTTACAATCTGCAAACCATTCTCTCATCATTTGGCTTTTCTCTACCTATGGGCACCTGAAGGAAAGAAAAAGTTTTCTTTCAGGCTTTGGTTGCTTTAATATGATTAGACATTGGGGGCGGGATTATGATACAAGCTGTAATGATGCGCCTGTCCTAACAGTGGGATCTCCACTAAACTTGCGAGACATTAGTGCTACAGTAGCAAGAAAAACTACCCTTTATACTGCTGATAAACTTTGGAAGACTAAAGATATAAGCAAGATTATGAGTCATTTTAAACAGTAGGAGTTGCCTTTATTGTAAAAAGTGCACACTCCTACTTTTTAAAAGACTCCCAGAATCTTGGCTATATATTTAGTCTATCCAAAGTTTACAGCAGTATAAAGGGTAGTTTTTCCTTGCTGACTGTAGCACCTATGAGTATACAGACCACGGTTCCTTTAAGTGTCGAGAATGTATTACGACCACTGTTCCCCTTTAAAGGGCTTGCCAGCTTCTGGTTTCATTATACAAGCGTATCCCATTATGCTCTATCTATTAAAACAGACAGACCCAGAGACAACATAATAGATATTCCTGTGGTTTACGGACAAGTTCTGCAGACCATTATGGTGGGGATCAAGCAAAGCGTGTATGCGGACGGAGGTATTTCATCTCCCGTGATGCAATGTTTATACATGACACTGGAGAAAAAGAGAGTACGGACAAATAAGCGATTAGGTCGGGGTTATACACCTGGACCCAATTGCTACAAGAGTGTGAATATCACATTTGTCCTATACTATCCACGCTCTGTACAAATTAGGGAGTAATCCAACTATTACAAATAAGTAGGCTAAGTTCTTACACTGTAAATTCTAAGTAATTTCCATCCCAAGAGAGAACATCTTTCGAAAAAATCAACCACTGGGACTAAAATTGATAACTAGCCTAATGATATAATCACCCTAATAAATACTCAAGCAGCGATGCGGTTCAAGCCCAGTGGGAGGGTGGATTGGTGGTACAATAGCTGATGACAAATGGCAGAAGCATCTTCGAAGATACTCTATCAACATACTAACGAACAGGATAACACCTGTTATTCCCCCATTTTGTTTTGGGAATTGAGGCCAGATAGATGAACCTACCACTGCTAGGGGTTTGTTTTTTTTGTGAAATATGGGAAGCTTGTAATGCAATTATTAAAGCCTATGTTAACAAAAGAACCCATTTCGGTGACATTAGTTACTTGAAAATAGTCTGATAAAAAAGGCAAATAAACTATAACATTTACACCTTAATGTGCATTAAAATCAGATATAAATACTCCCTGAAAGGAGTTTTGCAGGGTGGGATGTCTGCATGACCCATCTGTACAAAATTGAAGACTAGTGCACATCCAATTAATTTGCTTATCATTTTACTTTACCATTTGTATTGGGACCTTAAAAAAGACTGCCCTCTATATGGATATAAATTAAAGCAAATAGTTCAATAACTTGGCAAATTATGTTAAGCCAGCAACCACTCATGGTTTGCTTTATTCTGCTGGGTCCTACTTTACCCTATTTTACCTTAGTAACTTTTCACATTCTTAGGAGCGTACGTAATTCTCAAACTTTGTCTTTATACAGTACCTGCCTTTTATGAGATGAAAGTCCCTGCTGCTCTTTTGCTGCTGTCTTGGGAATAACTCTCAGCTTTCAGTACTTGAAAACTGACCACATGTGGGTGGAGTACACATTCCCAGAGGCTTGTTCAAACCCACATTGCAACAAGCAATATATATATAGAAATGCGTATTGTATACATACATCTCACACCCTCATGCTGCCTCTATAAGCTGGGAAAACAATAACAGACAATGAATCTGTGTGAAAGCTGTTTTCCAATAGTATTGGAAATATCCATTTGTACTGACCCTTTTAAATGAAAATGGACGAACTGCTAAAAAAACGGCGGTTCTATTTCAAATTACCAAGACAATAGGTGCAATTGGAAGATTAATAATAAATAAGTATGTGCCCGGGTCTCACTCTCCCTTGGCTTGATGCTGGGTATGAAGAAATTGACCTGTGGAATACTAGGGGTTAGCTCCCAAATTAACCTCGTACGCAGTACAATGTACAGGAAGATGGAGACTTGCTTCTGGAGTGACAGCCAATCATGTTACAGCTCAGAGATCATTCTTCCTTCGGACACAGAACACAGATTTTTTTCAGTTTTTTGTGTTTAACCACATTGCAAGCTCAATGTCCTAACAATGGTTATAATTCTGCTTTTTATACAAAAAAGATAAGTAAATTCTTGGCCAGTAATTGTGTGCTAGCGTTGACATAGAAAAAGAATATAAAGAATAGTCACTCAAAACTTTTCCTTGAATGTATTGATTGAAGCCCGGAGGTTAGGGTGCTATTACTTTTCCTCGTCCCTGGCTCCTGCTCAATTGTTTGAAAGAATAGGAGTAAGGCATAGCTCCCCAAAACTTCCCGGGCTTTCAGTCATATATTAAAGGACTAGTTCACTTTTTGAACATGGGACATCTTTACGGATGAAGAAAAGCAAAGTTAAGTTCCTCAATTTCAAAAGGGTTTTTTTACTGAAAGAACAGTTAAAAATGTGAACTGTCTCCCATTGGATGTGTTGATGAAGGGTAATTGGATAGTTCAAAAGAAGGAGGAGAGTTTTCTGAAACAAGGGATTGTTGCAGGTTTACTGGTATTGATAAATTAAAGTGGAGGTTAGTGATCCTGCAGATTTTCGATTGCCATTCTTGTCAAGGAATGAATTTTTGGGTTTTGTTTTCTTCCTTGGACAAAAATTATGGGGCTCTAGGGACGCCTAGATACGGACTGTTTTACAATATCAAGATATCCTGATATCGATGATGATCGGATTGGTATGGTATGATCATAAAATCATCTTTCAACATTATCAATAATTTCCCAACAGGCCAGTTAAAACATTTTTGGCAGGACTGGAAATCCCAATCGTACGACCGTGGATGTAGAATCACATTTATAGTGGCCACCCTAAGGCAGGAAATGGGGTATGCTGAATAGGTTGCCTGAATTGGGCGGCCATACGTCTTTATTCAATTCAATTATACTATAGTTTAGGGTGTGTTTTCCATCTGCAGTCTAATCCAAGTTTACAGCACTATACAGTAACGAGTAACCCAAAAAAATTACTACCTCCCCTACTGCAACCTTCTCTGCCCCACTTCCACCCCTGCTTATGAGCTTGTGACATCACCCGCATCAGCAATCCCTTGCTAAAGCATGCCCACATCCTGTATACTACTGCATCAACCTGCATTAAAGCCCCCCAAACTTCTTTATAATTTGTGGAGCTAAGCCACAAAGCCAATATAAATATGTTTTTTCTTTTCCTATGGTCCTCATCGGCATAGGAATGCACTATATTGATGCAGGCCTGTGACAACTTAGGAAAACATCAGGTTATTCAATAAAAGTTCTTTATTGTTAAAAAGGTGCTATTTTGGCCCCAACCAAACAAGTTAATTACAGCTAAAACACCACCAGAAATACAAACAGGTAAAAATTGTTGTTTACAGAGGGAGAAGATTGGTCAGCAGATGAACGAAAAAAATTCAGAATTACCACTTTCTATTTGTCCACTCACAATTTTCTATAACAATTATACGAAAAGAAGTGAGATTTTGTTTTGAAGGGGATTTTAAACCATTGTACTTCTCAATGGAAATAAATGTAAAAAAAAAAGTCCACACCCATTAGCTAATTTGATGGAAAGAGGGGAAATGGAAAGGAAGAGGGGGTTGGCATTAAAATTTTGAAGTCAGATGGAACAGGACGGGCCTTAGGAAACTATAAAAACTTGTGACCAAAGTAAGGACCACAAGAGGAGGAGGGAGACCACGGAGATGAGAGGAGACAAGATTGAACCTGAAATTGGTAATCAAAGGGGCGCCATAACTTCAAATGAAAGGCACTGGAGTTGTAAGACTTAATTGGCCAGTAAAGGTTTGGCTTCAATTGTGGGTTATAAAAGCAGCAGGTTTATAGCAAACGTCCCTTCCCATTTCCTGGGGGACAATCCTCGTATAGTTTGACTCATGGATAGTATTGCGTACTGTACGTAACAAACCTCCTACAGTGGGTTAGAAAAAACTAACACTAGTAGTGTTTTTTTTTTTACCACAGTATTACTTTTGACTGCGGTGTGAAAAAATAAGGTTTCTGTTTTTACAACGTAGGTTGTTTATGACATTACTCATAAAACTAACCTTATAAGCTACATCCATAGGGGAAGGGTAGGTAATCTGGCACAGATTTTTTGTGTGGAGCCTCTTGAAGGACTGCAATATTTCAGCCCGATGGGACCAATAGTTCAGTGGATCGGTCAAGTGAGGAAATTAAATCACGACTGTTTGTCCCAATTGAAAAGAAAGGATTGATTCTGACATTGCGGGAAAACCACGTCCAATCAAATCGGTACGGTAAAAATGTTTGGCTTTTATTACAATCCAGAAGATACCAAAATTGATATATTTACGAAGTTAGTAGACCAAAGGTAAACATCTTAAGTTCCCCCTGTGATACCAATCTATAAAACAAATATGCAAGATGTGCCTTCGTTCCAGCGGGGGCCGTTTCTAGCATCTTGGTGCCTAGCATTATCAGATCTCAACCCATTGCGCTGAAAAACGCAGTTAGGTGGCTAGCTCCCCAATCTAAGAGTATTGGCATTAACACTTTCAGTGCCCAGCACTTTCCCAGGCATTGCCATTAATCTTTAGTACCCAGCACACTTCCCATAGTAGTACTATTACCACTTCAGGCCAGCAGAGTATTAACGAACCCTTCAGGCACGAAGACTTTCTATTAAAAATTGTCAGTGGCAGCACTTTCCCAGAGTAATTACCATTAACCCTTCAGTGCCAGAACTTTCCCAGATTATTGTATTAACACTTTGGTGCAGGCAAAATATTTCCTTTAAACCCGTCAGTGGACCATTGACATGAAGCATTGACTAGAGAGATGTACATGCTCTTCCATGTCTCCTACATGACTGAGGGGTTGTCGATCACGGGTAATAAACTGGAGGGCTTTTTGGGGGGAAGCTACACTGGGTAATGAATTGGAGGGCCCTAGACTAAAACTTGCTATGAACGTGGAGGCTGTCTTAAAACTGGGTAATAAAAAACTGGAGGGGCTATGACTAACACTGATCTAACGAATGAGCAAGCTGACAAACCTGCCTAATGAACTGGAGGGCTGCTAAACTGCGGTAATAAACTGGAAGGGCTGACTACACGGCTAATGAACTGGAGGACCGGGGACTAACCACTGTCTAATGAATTAAAGGACTGACTGACTAACACTGCCTAATTAAATGGAGGCCCCCCCACCCCACACACACACTGTATTGTTTCACTGTTTAACATGAAACATGTGCGGCCTACGAGTTAATGTTAAAACAGTGACAGGTCTCCCAACCTACACACCTGACATACCTTCATACAGATTGACACTCCATCCTCCAGTTTTGGCAATAGTGAAGTTTCCTACTAGCTGGGCTCCTCTAGGGCCCTACTGGCTGAACCAGGGGTCAGTATGAAATAAAGTTTGTGAAAAAAAATGGTAATTCCAATTGTTTTAAACAAAAATGTATTTTAAACCTGACACTGATGGCGGGACAATGGCCAGAGGACAACCAAGCACTAATCCAGGGACACTCAACATGCGGTCCGATCTGACAGCGGGCACTTCAAGGTGAATCCGTGCATGTCCTGTGAAAAATCCGAACAGTTGGGACGGGATATGACATTATTGGGAAATAGACATAATCCCTTTCTTGAATTATCAGTGAAAACATTGAATTGAATGTGAGCTGGCATCTGTTTTTAAGATTTTCTTAAAGCTGGGCCTCTGGCAGCGCACCTGCCATGCCGTCTTTAGCTATCTGGTTTTGCTGCTGGGAGTATTGTCCTTTTTGAAGTAGATACCCTGCTGAGTCAGATCACAAAACGGAAGATAGGGGGGGGAATAACACGATCCTCATACAAATGGTCAGATCAGAGATTTATTAACCCTTGAGTACTTCTGGGTTGAGTTGAAATAGGGGGAGCTGCTATATTGATTGATACTGCTAAGAAAGTGAAATAAAATGAAAAATTACTACTGCCAATATGATATTACCTTGGGAGGACAAACTGCAACTATAATAATGGCAAGGAATCTTATAAATGATGATGAAACTAGTTGCCCCAGTTGTAAAAATTAGTAACTCTGTATATATAGGACGTAATTCAATAAAGATTACCAAATTCATAGAAACCTGTAGATACCCAGATTGTTTAATTAAAGCATCCTGCTTATATATAGTTATTAAATTACACAGTAAGTATTATAAACTTGAAAAATCATTCTATAATTTTAATAAAAAAATTTAGCTTTTCCTTATGACTAAGGGGCATATTTATAAAAAAAACGGTATTAGAGCAAAAAAATACATCACAATTAAAATCACTTGCAGCCTGCGAAAAATAGCGCTATTCGCCGTATTTAAAATGGGAGCGCTATTGGCGATATGTTATGTCGGCCGTGTGTGTCTCAGGGACTCGATGGGGGTGCGGTAATTTTTAAGTTCCCTTCCCAACCCTCTGCGAAGGGGTCAGGAGGCATACACCCACCCGCCCTCGGGCCCCCCGCGGCGGATCCATATACAAGAGAACACATAACTGTATTCGGTTCATGAACCTCCAACGGGGCTTGTTCAGTGGTAACTCATTTAGGAATCCCCCCTTGCAAAATCCTGTGCTGCCACTGGCCAGAACTTTGATAAAATCGTGTAAAATCACCCAAGCAAATTTTCTCTATTTATTAATAGGACTAATTGTTAGTATTGCTGGTTTCAAGCAAACTGCAGCTATTATAAAACCAGAGTGACTTAATAGGGGAACAACCATAGTGCTGTGTCAGAAATAGTCATGGTAATGGACATTTGTATTAAACATGAGGGGGGGGGGGTTCTTTCCCCCTTGCTGGGAGGCTACTCAATCAAAATCCCTCCAATAATAAATTTATCAGCACACAGCGGGGGGGGGGCGCTGTAATCACATGGGATCAGCAGGCAGCAAGGAGAGAGAACACCTTAATTACACATCATCACCCCCTAACCTGACCCTCGCCCTAATCACCCAACCAGCTCTCACCACAAGCAAAACTGACAAAACAGCAGTGATTTACTTACCGATCAGGCGACTGAAGGAGAAAATCTCTTTAATCAATAGAGCTCAAGTTACCTGGCTTGAGGAAAGTCCATTATTCCAACACAGTGAAAACTGCTATGCTGTTTCAATTGGAGGGGGGAAGTACTTAGAGTAGGCAGAGGCAAGCAGAGTCCTTTCTGTGAAAAACAGCAGCAACATAAATGGGACATGTAAGGGCTGTGAAGAACAAGGGGCTGGAATGGCGGCACTTTGACAGGGATTTTTTTTGAACCCCCTGCTCCTCATGTTTACAGCCAACTTTAGCCATCAGTACTCGCGGAATGCAGGCTCAGATTGCAGCAAGGAAAGGAGGCATTGAACAGGTAATTTTAAAGCAGCTAAAAATGATATTAGAATATAATTTTAGGGGGACATGCCTTTAAACCAAGTGGATAAAATCCATTATGGTCTCACACCTTTTTTAAAAAAAAATTAGTTTTACAATTTAAGGCCCCAATTTTTACTGTTTTTTTTTTTTTCCAAGACTTCCCCTTTGATGGTGGACCACAATTGGATTGAGTAAGGAACGGCCAGCACCTCAAAAGTATAACGTCTTAAAATTTCCTATGTATGAGCATTTTCACAGAGGTAGAAGTTAATAGGACAGGAATGCGTTGTGGATCTGGTGAATCTAATAACCCTGAGCTCAGTTGGAGATAAAGGTAATGGGAAGAAGCTTAGAATTAGTGGGAACCAGGGTATAGTGTCATTAAGATAGGTGCAAAAAACGAAAGTGCACTGGCTTAACAAAAAACTTTTAACTTAGAAAAACTGGATTTTGTTGCTGTTAAAGGAATCACTCCTGGCCTCACAGGACTGGGTGGTTGGATTGTTTCTAGGTAAAGTACTGAGCAAATGTAGTCTACTTTTAAAGGGATATAAAAACTATACATTTCTAAATCTTGTACCGTTAGGGAACAAGTTAAAAAAAGTAGGGTCCTCTCTTGCATGAGGACCGAGAATGAAGGAACGGGGTACCATTAAATAATAGGGGCTGGAGATGGTTGTAGGGATACCAACAGGTTTCATACGGTGAAATCCAGCCATTTACAGCAGGATTGTAAAGATGCAGGGGAGAAAGGAGGAGTATTCACATGGTGACAGGAGGATATGGTACGGAAACAATTACGGACAAAGTTAATATAATAAAGCCCAGGCCAGATGGAATGGATGCCCTCAGGATTTTAAAAGGAGCTAGGTTCAGTTCTATTCTAGACCACGTTCTTATCTTTTCAGAATTACTTTGGTTATGAGGGATTGCGCTGGATTGAAAAAAAGCAATCTAATACCATTATTCGAAAAAGGTAGTGTCACAGTGGTAACTATAGGACCTGTAAAGCCTCCACATCATTGGTAGGAAAGGTATGGAAACTTTGTTACTGGATCATTATCCTGAATTTGTCTCCCAGCGCTATCTTATTAGTTAGTAGTCAGACATGATTTATGAGGAAATGATCATGACCACAAATTTCAATGGTTTTTTTATGAAGAAAGTAAGAATTTAGGATTCAGGCACGCAGTGAATATGGATATACTTGATTTGTGAAATGTGAAGCTTTTGATATGTTCCACCTAGGAGACTAATGTATAAACTTGGACTGTTGGCTTGAAGGCAAAACATTGTGAAGGAATGGGTATTGGATCGCAAGCAGAGGTGGTGGTCAATGGAGCGGTGGAGGATCAATAATGTGGGCTAAAGTTCCTAAGCGGAGGGCATCAGGTTCTGTACTGGGGCCCCCGTCTTGTTTAATCTGTTTATAGAATGACTTAGAAAGGGGCAATGAGAGCATGATCTCTGGTTGCGGATGGACACAAACTATGCAGAGCTTTGGGAAAACTTCAATTGATGGGCAAGTGTTGCAAGCAGACCTATAGATAGATTATCAAAATGGGCAGCAGAATGGCATGAGATCAATGTTGATAAAGTAAGGGATGGATTGGGATTTTAATAATCCCTGTGCCACCTACACCATAAATAACTCTGTGTAAGTGCATCTGTAATGGAAAAAAATTTGGGGGAGTTCTGGTAACAGATACACAGAATGGTTGTAGCAAACAATGCCGGTAGCACGACTAGAGCTAGCAAGATATTGTCTTGTATAAAAGCGGGGAAATAGATTCAAGAGAGAAATATTTATCTCCCTTTTACAAGGCACTGGTAAGGCTAATTTGGAATATGCAGTGCAGTTTTTGGAATCCCTATAGATGCTTGGAAATGGAAAGCAGTTCAGAGAAAGCAACTAAATAATACGGGGAATGGAGCGGGCTTTTGAATATGACAGCAGATTTAGAACAAGTTAGGGATGTTAGATTGGAGAAGCGACGTTGCGTGGGGACATGAGAACCTATAAAATATATTAAGACCAACAATGAATTCTGGTGCATTGTTTAGGCAACAGAGGACTCAGGACAGTCCGGTAAGATTGGAAAGAAAAGAAGGTGTCATTTCAGGTTAGGAAAGGTTCTTTACATGGAACGTGAAATTGTGGAAAACCGTTCTTCAGCAGATGTGGTAATGAACGTTCATAATAGCTTTAAAAAAGGCCTGGTAAGTTTCTATCAAAAACTAAAAAAAATTGAGAATTAATGGTATTAATGATATAGATCTGGTTATCCAGGCATACTTTCCAATTGCTGTTTGGATGTCAGAAGGAATCCCCCCCCCTTATTTTTTGCTTGTTTTTTTTTTTGCTTCCTCTGGATAAATGTTAGGTAGGGTTTTTGTTAAAAAAAAAAAAGAGGTGAATAGGTTGCGACTTGATGTTTATTCAACCTTCAATTGCTATGTTACAATGAAAAAAAAAGACAAATAGATAATTCAAGGTATGATTATTATTTTTATCTCCAGAACCTGGAATGAAATTAGTCGGCAACAAGTGGTTTGTGCAACATGGGTGGCCACTGTGGTACCATGAAGCAGACTTTAGGGTTATCTCTGTTTTGGGGGCTGGTCTCACTGTTCTAGAGGATTAACACTGTTTGGAATAGCCAGGGTCCTGCCCAGTTCATCTGAGAATTTACTTTTTGATTTGCCTTTAACCCTCCTAAAACCGCCATTTTGCAATGGGAATTGAGGGTAAGGACAGCCCGTATTAAATGTATTTATTAAAGAGAGAAGAGCGAGAACTGCTGCCAAATAAACAGCATCCAGCGACTGGCAGTTCTATTTGCAAAATTTTTTATCTTGTGCTATAACAGTAGGTAGCATGCCTGATATTTAACTCCTTGTTCTGAGAGCAGCAAACCATGTTGTTGGGTTTTTTTTGTAATCATTGCAATTCACACAGTATTTCTACAAAAATATACTTCTCTGTGAGAATGTAGCCAGTTCAGTACTAGTAAGACTGTTCTCTGTTTCCAGTAATTGGAAATCAAGAACATGATTAGCTATAAGGTTTGTAAACATCTTCCTCCAGCCTTGTCATTTTCATCTGCAGGTCCAGCCCTTTAATCATCTTGATTATATTTCTTCTTTACAATTCAGATTTGGAATGAGAGAGAATGTGATCAGAATGAGTAGAGGATGTAATAGTGCTTGGAATACTAAACTACACAAATGGAAGTATGTGAAAAAATAAGTTCGGGGAAAAAAAGCCATAAATTGACTAGGTAAGCAGCATTTGAAGAGAATTTGCTTCTATTCTTCCTTAGCGTAAAATGGACTAAAAGTGGATAATAGAGCATGGTGGTTGGGGAATAGGAGGATGGGGGATCGTATACTAAATACAGGGGTGAGGTGGTCAGGGAAGAAGTCTTAGGCTAGGTACACACAGCAGCATATTTAGTGTTGACTGGCTCAACCAATTATTCGTAATTTAGGGCAATTGCCCAAAATTTGGTGGTGATTAAGGGATGGGACTGACCGATTGCTGGTGTTCTTTTCATCCAATTGGGACCCAAAGAAGGGTTAGACATGTTGGTAAAAAAGTATGGCCATGGTGGTATTATATAGACACACATGACAGTGCCCCAAAAATATAAGCAAAGTCATTTTTTTGCCAGTAACGGCCAAAAAGCCTGAAATGTGCAGTCCCAAAATCTTCACCAGCATGTTTCATGCCTGCTAGTCATATTAAGAGTCTATTAATAGTTCTGGGAGATAGTATTGCCTTTAGTTTAAGGGATTTGTATTTGTTTATTTGCTCTATTTTTATTTTCAACCCATTATAGATGTAGGGCAGTGTAACCCGTCTTATTGTATAGGATAAATTAAACTGTATATCTCTGCTGTGCTAAAATTCAAGCTTTGTACAAAAATTTCATGTTGCAGATATAGCCACATTATTAATTGTTTCAAGCAAGCTGAAACATTCAGGGTCTCTATACACATGGTAAAGGTATAGAGCAGTGGAATGCTGGAGAGATGTTGCAAACATGTGTCCAATTTGCACATTCCCGTTAGAGTCCCACCTATGATTTGAATAGATATGAACAACCCGGTTACAAATTTAAATACTGAGATGTTACCTGTCGCTTGTGTGATCAACAAACAGCAATTGACCACAATCAATAAATATGATTTAGAAGCAGTTTGACACAAAACCCATCACACAAGGCACCAACATGAACGCCCTTTACAGTTTGGGACAAGTGCCTTTAGCAGGACATTGTTTAGAGTCAAATACTCTGACGCTGGAAGTTCACTTTTCCGCTGGATACGCCAACTTTTAATGCAGTTGTAATGAGCATTAAGCCAATGATTGGGAGACTAGCTTCAATAAAACAGCTTCTGTGCAATGAAAGGTAATGAAACTAATATGTATTATGGAGCTGGTTATTGCCTTTTCACCAACTTTGTTATTTTGCCACGTGATATATGAACTAAGAAAGATGATGCATGAGGTTGGTTTATTGCCTTCACACAGTGGGAACACAATTGTGTCAAACCCATTAACCTGCTTTGTGCTGATAACATTTAGAGCTGAGTAAAATTCACTCTCTGATTTTTTAAATGATTCTTACATAAATCACTTTTAATTTTTGCACATACATGTAGACAATGTGTAGGAATTGAAATGCTGAATAAGTGGAAGGTTAATGCTTAAATTCTGTGTTTATATGTCATTATCCTGTTTATTTTGCGAAAAACACTGTAAACCCATGCCCCTATCCAAACAAATATATAAAAGTATATGAAGTTCTCAGGTAGGTACATTGTAAATTAAGAGAGGTAATTTGTCAGAAATTCTACTACTATGGGTGGCTTCTCACAAAGAAAAAGAACCTATTCACATACCTTCTGTGACCTATATCTCTATACTAAGAGCTAGCACGGCGGTCAAACCCACCACCAACCATCTGCTGCACTTCCCTACTATCTTCTCGATTGGCCCTATATACTCCTCGAGAGTGACCGTTCCAATACGCGACGAGGTTCAGCGGGAGAATTCCACAGGTGCGGCACGAGAGCACAGCAGAAATGGAGGCCAACGACTCGGAACGAACAAGGACGCAGACCACTCCTTGGCCTTGCCTTAAACCAGTCAACTCTTGCTCTCCCTACCCTTGGGAACCTCTCCCCTCTCTGCTCCGCCGCGAACATCCATTATGCTTTCAAATACTAGACTGTTATACCTACCTTCGGAAGCACAGCACAATAAACAATGTTAGCCACGTCAAGCTTTTACCCATTCCCCACTGGTATTTGTATGTTGTCCAACCCTCTTCGGGCAGGGATCTCATTCGTAATGTGTCAAGGGATAGGCAATGATATCAATTTATCATTAATGTAATTAGGGTAAACCCTTTTAAAATAAATGAGAATAACAAAGTGGTATAATAGGATATAAAGGTTATATATAATATATATATATATTTATATATAATATATAAAAAGGAAAGGTAGTTTAGAACGGTTGTTTCCACAGCAGCCGGATTTCTTCAAAACATTTTATTTGAGTAGTGAAAATGATCAACATATTTCGGCCATCTGTGTAATTGTATTTAAAACACAGTAAATATCCCCACACAAGCGCCTTTTGCTAAAGAGTAAGTTAATTGGAACGTTTAAGTACTAGATTCATATCAAGATCCCCCAATCCCCTTATAATTAGGTGCCCTTCCTGAACCTTTCCATTTCAACAGATGGTCTTTTTGGAAACAGGATTCCAAAATGCAAATGGGCATAATTCCAAAGAGGGGCATACAAGCTTTGTTAAAGAGGGAGAATACAGTTTCCTCCCTTGAATCCATACTTCCCTCTTTATACAAGACAATACCATGCTGATCTGGCTGTTGCAGGCTGGCACCTTTATCGTTTGTATGCCACCAAAACTCAAGATCCCTTCTCCAACAGGGATTCACTAAACGGAGCCATTTATAGTATAAGTAAGCACAAGCATTTTTAAGTCTAAACTGCATCACATCTTACATTTATCAACATGGAATTGATCTGCCATTAGCAGCCACAGTGATATCTATCTAGATCCCCTTGAAACGGATGGCACATCTCTGAAGTTTAGTTTTTAATGGTCGAAAAAGTTTTGTGTCGTCAGAAACACAGAAACCATGCTGACAATACCCTACTTCAAATCATTAATAGATTAAAGAGAAGCGGCACCAAACACAGAACCCTGTGGCACCCCACTTAGCCACTTTAGTCAATAGTTACTGCTATGCCAGAGGCTAATTCTTCTTGTACGTACTATCAAAGCCAGCAAGTTCGTTTGGACAAAGATCTATTCCTCTAAATCCCTGCTGGTTATACGTATTATGTGACAGTCATATATACGACCGACATGCGATCGCAAAATAAATGGTATTTTGCGATCGCATGTCGGTCGTATATAAGATCGGAAGAGGTGGTTCCGGCAGGATCGCAGGAATATCACGTGAGCGGTCGGTCGGGTAAGTAATATCGTGCTGGTGTACGGCCACCTTTAGTCTAAGTAATTATGGGAAATGTGAGTATAGCATTTATAGCATGCCCTTATCTACAGGGCATTTTTCATTTTTGGGGTGGACATGCCATTTAATTATTCAGAGGGAAGCATTATCATAGCTATTTAGTGATATATACAAGAAATACTTTTTACATGTATAAAAAAAAGTTGACAATAAATGTGATCCTTTCTTGTACATATTTCATTTTACTTTTTAGTGTCTGACCTTAATCCTCCGCAGTCCTTGTCATTTTAACAGTAAATATTGAGCAAATGCCAGTTACAAAAAACACTTTGCAGTGTGTGCAATGGCAAACAATTCTTTGTAGCCCTCTACAAGCTCCTCTGGTTACACGTTGGTCATAATTCAGTACTTTTGATGTACAGCTCAGCAGTGGAGGAAAAGATTTATTAATCACTGAATATATTGCGTTGGAAGACTCCTGAATTCTCTCCCTGTCATTAAATCACACGCGCAGGCTCAAGGTATTCATGGAACAGAAGCCTGAGAAATCTTTATTTATGGTATGAAGATCCACCCCTACCTCTCAAAGAAGGGAGTATGGATAGCTGGAAAGAAATGTTGCCTTGGTTTCACATCTCTTGTTCTTGCAGCTCTTCTCATAAAATTTCTTCAGCCTCTGCATGTTATTTTAATTCTTCCTATTTCTTTTCTGCTGAAATAGATGTAGGAGGAATTTGAGCTTAAACTTTTATTGTTTAATAAACCACAAATCTTCATTTATTTAAAGTCACTAGTCAGAACCATATGGAATATTGGTATTTATTGCTATTTGTGACCTAGCTGAAATGAATAGCATAGAATACTTATAGCCATGTAGAATATTACATTTATCAAAGTTTATTTTAAAACAGAACTGCATATCCCAGTTTTTCACGATGTGCTGTAGAAAAGGTTCTACATAATTTATTCTGAATGTTGTACAGAAAGGTGATTGTCTCCACCCCCTACACACTAGGTTAAGACATGTCTCTCTTACAGTGGTGGAAAAAGATCCCTTCACAAGCAGGGCATTAATGTTGTCACTCCTAGTAATTCTCCAGTGGGTACATTGAAATACCTGCAGAAAATAAATTTACCCGGTGACAGTTGCTGACCTGTCCCATGTGACAAAAAACACTTAATGGACATGGGCATCTACATTTTTGATATCTGGGATTTCTATACCTCCATGACCACAAACTTAATACTGATGTCATCTCATTACATGAAAGTTGGTAAACCTTTTTCCCCTAAAACCATCCATTTAGTATACCTGTTCAGTAAAAAGAGCATGTACTTTAAGGAGCAGAAATAGTCTACAGTGTCTTGGTTGTAATCGGTGACTTCATTTAGGAATCATAATGTAATCATTAGAGAAAGGACTCTAATAACATTTATTTCACTTAGTGTCAGTGTTACAAAGACAAAGAGAGGGAACCAGAAGGAAAAAAAAATCAGTTTGGTGCTTTACAAAATGAGAATTCTTTCACACTTGGCCAGACCTACTCCACTGCATTCAGTCTTGGAGACAGTGATAAATTGAGAGTGCTAAGCGGAAAAAATGCTAATGGTGTGGGTAGGAAAGCTATGTTTAACACAAGTTAAATTAATGTTGTGGTCCTTGAACGATGGTGATTCTAAGCCCTACGATTCCCTGTGGAATTATTTTCATTATTATTTCATTTCAGATGCATACTCTTTGAAAATGAGAAAAGAACTGTAAGGAAAGAGATTTAAGTTCACACTGTAGTTCTCACCTGTAAACATGTAAACAGAGCTTGACTCCTTCCACTGAATGGCAAAACAGTTCTAAAATGCGAATCATCATTTTGTTCTTGTTAATTTATTTCCTACAAATATAGACAAAGAAAAGATGGGGAGGGGCAGACAAGTATACATTGTGTGGTTAGAGGGAGCAAAACTATCCAAAGATTACAGCAGAATACCCATGCACATGGGATATTATACAGTACCATATGGTTTACTCTGATGTCCCTTGGGTATATTATTCATAGAATATAACCCTCCATATCATAAAAGGTTATGTGCCAATGCATACTTTGTTATATGTGATATATAAATCAATACTTGCTTAAGAGCCCCGTTTATCAGAAGGAACTGATTCACACAGACCTGAACCAAGTGGATTTTGATCAACTAGGGCAGTGCAAGTAAATATATTGCACGTGGCAACAGCTATTAAAGGGTATGCCCACTAATGTTTTCCCTGTCTCCCTCCCTCCCTCCAGGAGACAGGGAAAACTGTTTTATTTATCACGAGACCCTAACGTACAGTAGAAACACAAAGATACAAATGTTTTTGAAACATGTTGATTAAAAGTCAGCGTCCCTTTGGCATAAGTTTAATTTTGTTGTCTTTATTAAATGTTGATGCCAGTGCCTGGCTTAGTTCAGTGAGAATGATTAAAACTCTAATCCATTAAACAAGAATCACTGGAAAGTGAGCTGAAATGAGCATTTTTGCTACGTATTTCATCAATCTTTGCACAGGGAGGATGTGTATTTGAGTTTTAATTTACTAACCTTTGAAATAAAGTGTCTGTGGGAGCAAATCTAATATAGGAACAACCACTGAAAAGATAAAGCAGAAATTGGTTACAAGCATAAAGGAAAGCTAATAAAGTTTTTCCAAGTTATAACGGTTAAAATAAGGTGCAAAGTGTGCACATGAAATAAAAGAACATTTCATGGGCACAGTGGCTCACTGGTTAGCACTGATGCCTTGCAGCACTGAAGTCCGGAGTTTGATTCCACCCTTGGACACATCTGCAAGAAGTTTGTATGTTCTCCCTGTGCTTGGGTGGGTTTCCTCCGGGCACTCTGGTTTCCCCCACAATCATAAAGACATATTGATAGGGTGTATGTGTCAAATAAATGTGCTTAGATTGTAAGCTCTTCTAAGCAGGGCCTGATGTGAATGTATACATGTAATTGAAAAGCTCTACGGAAGATGTTAGCGTTATATAAATCTTGTAAAAAAACATTTAACTTTTAACATAATGAAAGGTTTTGGATTTATTAGACCATTGGGCAAGGATTTATCATTTCTCTTAATATTAAAAAGTAACTCTAATTGTTTTCTTTAACATTTGTTTTTCATAATTAAGCCATTGACACTATTTCATGTTATAGGTTCAATATGTTCCCATTCCTCCTTTTGTGCTTTGATCTGACCAATTTCATCCAGACCCATTTGATCTACCCCTCCTATATTATGTTTTACAGTTCTGATCTGCCTTGTGACACATAAAAGCTCCCATCTAGCGAGCACTACTTGCTCCACTGATTGCTGCTGTCTAGCTGACAATGTCCTTATGTTTGATCTTATATTGCAAAGTTCTTTATCTTCAAAAACAATTCTCCCCTTAATTAATCATTCCAATGTAGAATTCATTTGTAATGACACACTTGTCCCCTCTCTGTCATCTTGCATTTTTAGTCTTACCACTGCTTGGCATCTCCTTTCTCCTATTTTTACCTTGACACCCACTAGACTTTCTCTCTAATGATTTTCAGACTCCATTATAGTGATGTTTAGACTAAATATAAGGTAAAGCAGTCCTTGTAGGCAAGGTGTAGAGTGTTCCCTCTTCTTCACGTATCTTTACACTCCATCTATCATGCTGTAATAAGCCCTGTATTCAAAAACAATATAATTCTTCTTCAAATGCTTGTGTTGTTGGGATAAAAAGAAATGATTCAACGGCACTTTAAGTCATTTTCAAAAGGAATTCTAAATGAGTTTAATTCAAATCAGCAGACAATGCATTACGAAGAGTGATGACTTTGCATTGGCAGAAAATTAAATTGTTGAACCTATTAAGCATTAAGTATAATCTAATATTACAGGATTTTCTGTATGTTTATATCAACCTGTAAACTGAGGAAATAATCACCTTAGATGTTTTAGAATATGGAATATGTAAATCAAATTACATTAAATGTATAGCACACTGCAACTGCCCCTATTCACATCAAGGTATATACATTTCAATTTGTGCAATGGTCTTTGAATGGTCACATTTAAAAATGTACATATGTGTGCTTGTGAAGGTTCTCATTTATCCAGGTCATGGTATATCTGTTGTATTCAATTAGATTAAAAAGAAAAAACATGTGATGCACAGACCAAAGCATGAATCCTGCTAGGAAAGGGTAAGTAATTGGGGATATATATATATAGTAGAAACACAAAATCCACAAAATCAAAGAAAAAGTATCCCCCTCATAACTATTACCCTAACTGAATAAACATTAGTAACACGGCGGTACGGAATTAAAATATAGACTTTATTAGATATGCACTAAAATATATATAGAAAAAACACACACTTAAAGACTAGGAAATAGTAGGAATCATCCAGTATGCAAACAGAATGAGTGTGGGTGGAGGTAGTTAAATATTCATAAACCTCCCCCCCTAGACATATAGCTGGTAAGGTAAGTATATACAGTGGGATTCAATCAGATAGTTTAAAACTATGATATTAAAGGTACACCAATCTATAATTTTTAGGGCACCTAGCAGTTCAAATATACAGTAGGGAAATTCCTGGTTTGGATCCCTATGTTGGATATATAGATTCCCCAAGGAAAGATAAGAAAAAGACCAGATCCCAAATCTAGCAACACACAGAGGCTTCTAGTCTGAAAGCCTTAGGCAAGGTAATATGCACTAGGCGGGTGCCTGTATTACACCCCCCTCAAAACACAAAAGAGGCATCTTGAGGAGGATCAGGCAGCCAGAAGGGTGCAACAGGATCTAGTAGCAAAAGTGTAAAGATTAAAATTCCATATCAAAAGAAAAGCCCCCGAGGACTCCCACTGTATATACTTACGTTACCAGCTATATGTCTAGGGGGGGAGGTTTATGAATATTTAACTACCTCCACCCACACTCATTCTGTTTGCATACTGGATGATTCCTACTCTTTCCTAGTTTTTTTTTTCTATATATATTTTAGTGCATATCTAATAAAGTCTATATTTTAATTCTGTACTGCTGTGTTACTAATGTTTATTCAGTTAGGGTAATAGTTATGAGGGGGATACGTTTTCTTTGATTTTGTGTTTCTAGTATTCAATTAGATCAACTGGACTAGAAGTTTAGTTCTTGAAGACATTTTTCTAGTCATCCGACTGGCTTTCTCAATTCAGAATGACTTGTACAAGAATCTGTGGCAATTATGTACCTTAATTGGGATTTTCCAGGGTACATAATTGGCACAGATTCTTGTACAAGTCATTCTGAATTGAGAAAGCCAGTCGGATGACTAGCGAAACGTCTTCAAGAACTAAACTTCAAGTCCAGTTGATCTAATTGAATACAACAGATGTACATATGTGTATTATTGTTTCCCTCTGCAAGCATATGCCACATAAGTGAGAAGCCATTACCATATAGAGTGTAGCATATTCTTGTCACTTCTCCTATCCTTAAATGAAACATTACTAACATAGTAATTGAGGTTGAATTAAGATATACACCCATTTAGTCCAATCTTTATACCCTCCTCTTTAAGTCTACCTAACAGTTGATGCAGAGGAATGCAACCCCCCCCCCTCAAAAACAAACAAACAAAAAAAAACAGCTAAAAATGAATGGGTGGTGGGATTCCTTCCTGATGACTCCAAACGGCAATCGGAAAGTATCCCTGGATCTACCAGGACTACATATTAATACCAGTAATTCTCAATATTTTTTATTTTTAGAAAATTATTCAGACCACTTGTAAAGCTATTCAATGAACTTGCCTTCCAGCACATCTGCAGAAAGACAGTTCCACAGTTCCACTATTCTCACTGTAAAGAAACCTTTCCTAACCTGAAGATGAAACTTTTTTAATTCTAGTCTTAAAGGATGTCCACAAGTCCTCTGATATGACCTATTTGTGAGCAATGCTCCAGAGAGTTTATTGTATGGCCCATTAATATATTTGTATAAAGTGATCACATCCCTATGCAAACGCTGCTTCTCCAATGAAAACAGCCCTAACTAATATAATCTGCCTGCATACTAAAGCTCCTCAATTCCCCTTATTATTTTAGTGGCCATTCCATTTCCAAGATATCCCTTTTGTATATGGGATTCCAAAATTGCACAGCATATTCCAAATGAGGCCTTACCAGTGCCTTCTAAAGAGGGAGAAAAATATTTTTCTCCCTTGAATCTATTCCCCTCTTTATTCAAGACAATATACAGCATTGCTAGCTCTAGCAGTGTCTGTCTGGCATTGTTTGCTACAGCTAAGTCTGTAATATTTTCCAAAACTTTTTTCATTATAGATTCACTTAGCACAGAGCTTCAAAAAACATCAGCAAAAGCTTTAGCAATATCCAAGTATACTACATCCACTAAAAAGTAGATTTGTCTGACACAATCTATTTCTCATAAATCCATGCTGACTACTACTACATATTAGTAGTAATAAGATCAGTTCTGGAGGAAAAGTCAAAGATATGATCTAATAACAAAGTTTCCAGCATCTTCCCTACCACTAATGTTAGGCTTACCGGTATATACTTACCAGGCTGTGAATGACTACCCTTTTTGAATATTGGTATTACATTGGCTGTTTTCCAAATCCAACAGCACATCACCAGACAAATGTGAATCTGAAAAGATGAAAAACATTGGTCTAGTTAGTATCACGATCTGTGATTATTGATATTAAAAGGCATGTCCACCCCTTTTTATTTTTTTTCTGTAGTGTAGGGCTCCCTCCCCCAGCCCCAACTGCCATATTACTTTTTAGAGAAATTCCCCCGATCATTACTTACCTTACCTCTCTCCTCCGACGTACTGTCCTGGCCCTCTGCTTGCATGAAACTGCAAGCAGGGGGTCGGACCCGAAGACGCATCCGTGATTGGCTAAGAGGTAGCCAATCATGGACGCAGCTGCCGGCAGTAGAGAACGTTGGGGGAGAGAGGTAAGGTAAGTAGAGTTCGGGGGAGTTTCTGTAAAAAGTAATATAGCGGTTGGGGTTGGGGGAGGAAGCCCTACACTACAGCAAAGGGGTTTTATGCTAGGAGGAGGGAGAGCAAAACGGGAGGGAGAGGGAGGGAGAGGGAGGGTGGGAGGGCTGCAGTACGCATGGCAAAATTCTCCCAGAGGAGAGACAGGAGGCAGAGTCCTATATGGACTTGGCCAAGCTCCTGGTGGTCAGTTTTTGGGACTTTGGAGGGACATTACAGGGCAGCCATTTGGAGCTGGGATGTAACTTGATTCGTTGTGAGGTTCTGGCAGTTCCCTTACTTCAATCTATGTCCATGTAATTGAAATTCCCACATGACCAGAACATGCCCAGAACATGCCCCATAAGAGCAGCCTTCACCACCTGCATATAGAGATTCATTTTCACCTGCTCACTGGCATTTGGCGGCTTAGAGTAGAAACCAACAATTAATTTACCCACCTTCTTGCTTCTATTACACAGCTCCACCCATATTGTATGCGCCTTATTGTTTATACCCCCATATATTCCATCTTTTAGATTTGGTTTCAATTCTTGCTTAAGGTACATACATACTCCCCCATTCTTTCTTATTAACTCTGTCATGTCTAAATAAGGAGTATCCATCCATATTTACTGCCCAGTCATGTGAATCATTTAGCCATGCGGTTAGTTCTAGTTCCCCAGTTTTTCTAGCCAGACTTCCTGCATTTGTAAACATACATTTTAGATTATTTTTTTAGATTATTAATTTACTTCCATACTTTGAGGCACATGCCTCCCTATCCTCTATGGCCCCCCCCCCTCACCAACTGTCCAGAAATGGAAGAGGGTGTGTTTTTGTATGTTTGTGTGTGAGGGGGTTGTGAATGGGACCTGGGGTCTTTGAGCCTGTATGAAAAGTAAAGGTGTGTGTGTGTTGGGGAGTTAGCCTGTAAACTTATACAGTAGCCTGTGGTCTGCACAAAAAGAACCACGGGGAACCATGGGAAGACCAGGAATGCCTTTAAATGAAAGGGAAGGTCATGGAACTCCTCTGTGACTTCTAAAATCCTTATAATTTACAGTAGGGGGTACATTATTATTTACTGCTCGCTCCTGATTCTATGCAGCTTTAATACCGCATCAATACAAAGAAAATGGAGTACATCGGGCCCCGATGGAAGGTGAGGTGAAGTATTAACAATTAAGATATAGTCCACACATAAAGGCTCTCCTATGTGAAGTTTCTAATATCAAGGGGAACGCTTTGGTTTCTTCCCCATTTAATTTCTGTGGAATTTCAGTGGAGATGAATTTCAGCTGGATGGACAACCCCCTGGACCCAGTCACTCCAGTGCGTGAGGCTCAATGTAAACTCAAAGCAGCAACAATGTAAATCCAAGATCCAAATGAAAACAGCCAATATGTGAAGGACTGCAACAAAACACCAAACACTGGTCTCCGGGTAAATAGTAGGACAATCTCCTTTATTAAGTTACATATACATACAAGCAAAGAAAGCTTGTGTCTGACGCATTTCGTGCCAAAAGTGGCACTTCATCAGAGACACAAAAATAATAAAGTTCATCCATCTTAAATAGGTGCACATTCCCTAATCACCTGTTAAAAAAACACAGCCTCTCCTCCAGGGAGGGGTGGGGGAAAGCTTAGACCAAACAGAAACATCAACTCCAGCACCCTAGGTAACAGTACACCCATACACAGCATAGATAAAAAGAGATACAAAAACCAGTATATATACATTTGTACATAAAACACAATTTAAAATAGTAAATCCCTTCCCTTATATTATATACATATATTTATATCTTCATAGGAGATTGCATTGAGTTTTTAGGAGCTACCAATATGGTGAGGGTATAGGAGATTAAATATAGGAAAGGTGTATATGTATGTGTGTACTATCTCACTATTACCATTTAAATGACCATCAGTAAATGTATATAAAGTATAGCACTGACTTATATTAGGTACAACACAAAATATACAAAATACATAAACTTACTTACAAAGCTGAGATCCCTATGTCAACATGGAATGGTCAAAATGGGAGGTTACACAACACCCCTGTGTCTGCTCCATGTGAAAAGAAGTGTATTCCAAAAAAGGTTTCTGTCTGCTACACAGGATGTGATGTGTATTGTAATGGATATATACACCAAGGCTCCTTATATACCAGCCTCTATCACTGCGTAATAAAAGACAAGACATCCCTGCTCTCTATGGCTAGGAGGATAGAAAGCGAAAGTAGATTGTGGTGTGTGCTTTGAAGAGATTATTGGACAGACAATTTACCTTATTGGATACAAACTCTGAGGCAACAGATAAGTGTACACCAACTTACAAGGACACACAATATACAGGCCTGTTTTCTTTGTATGTTTTTTCTCTGTATTAAGATATGGAGGAGCTACTGATAGTATTGATTTAAATCCTCCTGTCCTTGTACCTGCAGGACAGGACATCTGGTAGAGATGAAATCTCTACCAGGCCCAATTGCCAAACCTATTTTTAAACCTGATGCATTTTATAGGGTAACTAGGTAGTGGACTGATTGGCTAGAACAATTTGAATTGGCAGCCACTATTAATGGTTGGGATGAAGGTGCACGTTTGCAAGTCCTTAGCCTTTTGCTTAGTGGTAAAGCCAGGCAGGTATACCAAGGATTTACTGTAATACTGAAATAAAAAGCAGTTATCAGTTATTAAAAATTGCTCTGAAGCTATTTTTTTCAATTAGATCGGTATAAAAGAGTATATAAAGGATAAATCCATTTCTTTAGGTAAACTGGGAATGAAAAATGTTTGTTTATACGTTAGATTATTAGGGCAATATTATAATAACATGATGCTGTGAGGTACCTTCTGTTATAATATATGAGGTACCATCACCACTTGCCGTGGTGAATACTAATAAGTATTAACCTAACATGTTTAGTTTCAACCACACAGTGTGGCAGGATTGCCTGGGTCTACTCTCAGACCTGCAGGATTATCCTATTTGGTTCCTCTGGAGGCTGGTCACTGTCTAAGTAACAGTTTAAAATATAACTGTGTTAAGATTCTATATCCACTATATCCACACATAGCAAAACATACACACACATAATTTCCATTGTGCACCAACAGGCACACTTTTGCTAGTATTATAAATAAATAAAATGTAATACATATGTAGAAAATGCAGTAAGAATGCACAATATTACAACATTTAAATTATAACAGTAACTATAGATAACAAGGGGCAGGGACAGTTGGATATATTTATATATTCGTTAAAAACGTAAAAACTATGTGATTAATACCACCTTGTATCGGAAAGCATGCCCAGGAAATACCATTCTCAAAGCCCATTCCAGTCACTCCACCCATGTTTTTAGGGGTATACACTAAAGTCAGTTCCTTCGTGTTTGAAGGAATTGTAGTACAGAGGAAGAATACCATCAAAGAGCATTAGAACGGAAATTGAGACTTAGGAATAGGGGATACTCACCCAAGAATGTGGAGGATGCCTTTAAAAGAGCATCAAGTTGCCCGTGATCTGAACTACTTATGAAAAGCAATTTAAAGAGCAGTCCCAAACATAAACACCACCAGAGGGAATCTCTTCCAATAATTTTCTCAACCAGATTTAGTCCCCAATATTATAGAATAGTGGACATTATAAAGAAAAATATACCGGTATTATATGGAGACACTCCCTTGTTTGACATTCTGAATAAAGGTTTCATATGTGTACCTAAAAAATCTCCAACTATTGGGAACTGTTTGACTCCAAGTACCTTTAAGAACAGGTCATCGAACCTTACGTGGCTTCAATGCACAGGTAACTTTAAAAGTGGGAGCTCTAGGTGCACAATGTGCCCACTATTGAAAATGGGCAGTGATTTTTCTAGCTCAGTGACAACCAGAACATATTAAATTAAAGAACATTTTTTATTGTAGTACCAACTTTATAGTTTATTTAATTACCTGTGTGAAATGTCAGATCCAGTATGTCGCTTGCTCGATGCGTCCATTGAGGCATTGTGTACGAGTGTGTTCCATAAAAAACTTTGTCTGGTCTAGTCCAGTGGCACGTCATTTTGTTGAGTGCAGTGGATCAGATGTAACCAAGTTCTCGATACAAGGTATCCAACGAGTCTTCCCTCCACATAGGGGGGGCGACCGTGTGGCTGCACCTTTTAAAGAGGCAAGGGGGATTTAAAGCCTTAACTCGATTTTCGATATTACTGGTTTTACTGATTTGTAACTTATCTCTATTGACATGTTTTACTATTTGATCTTTACTATATCTTATATCATAGATTTTATCTATATCACCTGCTCAATTTATTCATTTACCATAGAGTGGTTTTATTGACACATTGAGATCCCTGAATAACAAAGAGAATTTAGGGTTTGCTATTATTGACGACTTATATAATAGATCTATGAACATTTCTGGTTCTTATAGGTCCAGCTGTCCCTGCCCCATGTTACCTTTATTTACTGTTACCATTTCAGTGTTGTAATATTGTGCATTCTTACTGCATTTTCTACATATGTATTATTACATTTATTCTCCTAGAGATGAAATATGGGTTCAAATAGAACCCAGTTTTAAATCGAGTGTTTTGAAGTCCGAATTTAAACTCCCAAATTTCACGGAACCCGGATTTTTCAAATTTAAATCAAAAATCGAAAGTAGACGATTTTCGAAAATCAAAACACTCGAATGTCTGAAAATTCGAAAACAGAACAAAACACTTTTGAACAACTCTACTTATAACCAGGTTTGTTTATATTATAATATTTACTATTTTAAATTGTGTTTTATGTACAAATGTATATATACTAGCTTTTGTATCTATTTTTATCTATGCTGTGTATGGGTGTACTGTTACCTAGGGTGCTGGAGTTTTATTGATGTTTCTGTTTGGTCTGTTTGGGAATGTGCACCTATTTAAGATGGATGAACTTTATTATTTTTGTGTCTCTGATGAAGTTCCACCTTTGGCACGAAACGCGTCAGACACAAGCTTTCTTTGCTTGTATGTATATGTAACTTAATAAATGAGATTGCCCTACTATTTACCCGGAGACCAGTGTTTGGTGTTTTGTTGCAGTCCTTCACATATCAGCTTTAATACCGGACTGACACACAAAACCTGGCTTCCCTCGCATATGATTCTGGATATGATTCCTTTGTGCGCTACAGAAAGTTTCCAGGGGTTTCTACTAAATAAGGATTTTCTTTGTAGTTGGGCAACGTAGGGATTCATGGGAGGGGTGGGTTACATTGACATTTCACACAGCTAAAGCTAATTGACTAGAAACAGGACATAATCAATTAATATACACTGTAAGATACACTGTGTGTACTATGAATACATACAAAATAACATTCCTTTAAGTTTAAATCCACTAGTAATAATTTTGCCAATGCAGCCTCTGTCAGTGTTCAGTTTAGATGTAAGATGACTCATATATTTCCTACAGAAGAATGAAACCATGTTCATTGTTATAGCTATACTGTATATACAGTAAGTAGGTATCTCCACCTCGCCTTGCCTTCTATCTTCCATTGGGTCCTGGCGAGTTCCGTACCCAAGATACCCGGTCTGACTGACCTCCGGAAAGAAACCAACAATATGAGAAATGAGGGTAAGGCTACAGCCTCAATATTAGAAGGATGAAGCAGAGATACGTAAAAATTACAGGGTTATTCAATACAAGTTACAAATGGTTCTAATTTTGCCCCAACCAATCAGATGATAGCTTTCAATGTTAAATAATATCTGACTGGTTGGGCCAAAATGAGCACCATTTTTAACGTGCTAATTGTATGTATTGTATTGAATCTCCCTGTTAATGTTTAAAAAAGTATGTTGGCCCCAACACACAACATGGGACAGTGGGCCACACACACGTATCTCCTTCTACTATCGATGCTGTATCCTTACCCGCATTTCTCATATTGTTTATCTCCACCTATAAAATAAAGTTTTTCTGTAGTGTGGGTGAACCTAGCAATATCAATGAAGCCTTTATAAAGTTCATACAACTTCCGACCAGGTGAGTAATATAAAATGAATGAGTGAAGTATCTAAGCATTTAAACAAACAACATGTACTTACGGTACATTATTACTACATATATTGTGATATGTGTTTAATCAGAATTTAGTGCCCTTTTTACTATTCCTGCACAGATTTGGTCTGGATTTGGGGCAAATGGTCCAATTTAATAATTGGTGCAGCTTAGAAATGGCTGTTTTTCATCAGATTCCCTGGGATCTGGGCCCAGCATGGATTGGTAAACTGATTGCCATTGCATTATCTTGTTTCAAGTTCAGGCCAGGATTTGAATGTGGACATAAGCACAATCAGCTCCCCTGGCCGAGTTTAATAAAGTGGTGCATGTTCTCAGAAGGTGGGACCCAAGTTGAGGGTTTAGCACACAAGCAGTGCAGTGTTTTGTATTACCATTTTCTTCTTTAAATTATGAATGGCAAAGATTGTCAGGACTAAATATTTTTTTTACCTTTTTGTTTAACCCAAACACATGGTGTTCTCCATATTCTTCTGTGTGCTGATCCCTGCTGTCTACCAAGCTGATCCCTACAATATTAAAACAGTATAACAATATTTTACTATTGATATAACTTTCCTATTATTCTAGTAGATTAGAATGAAAAAAAAGAAATATGGCTACTAAGGTCAACAGTTTTATTTCATACTCATGCTTTTCTAGGTATAGTGATGTTATATATAACACCTTCTGTATATTTGAGAGTTGAAAGATTTTACTGTTACTGCAACCAAGAGACCATTCATTTCCACAACCATCTTTTTCCCCATGTTATGGAAATACAAACATCATATTCACCCTAACTCACCGCTGGCCGCATCGGAAAGTCAAACTAACAATTCAACACTGGTTAGCGCAATGCTTATCCCTTACTTGCGGCAGCTGTGTCAGTATCAGTATTCAATACTGGCTTTGTGGCTTTTTTCAGCAATTATTTAATGCCAGCTAATATCTGACATTAATGTCGTGGAAGGTTATTAAATACCAGAGAACTAAGAAGAACGAGAAAACTGCGGCTCTGGGTAGATCTTCTTGATGATGTTATATACCAACCTTTTATAAACCTACAAAACCAACAACATACATTCAGTTTTATATCCAGCAAATTTCTTTTTTCCCAGCAGATATTTCATACAAGCTTTTTAAGTACCTGCTAGTTTAACCAAGATACCCCATGCTAATGATTCCATTTAGCGATACTGACAGTTACTTTTGCTGTGGGAATGCTGGTAAATGGATTTATATTCATTTTGCTAATGTCTGCTGGTGCACATATTTAACCTATTCAGTTTTACATGTGTTGGGGCTTTGTATTGGGTGGTGCTGATACCAACATTTGATCTGCAAGACCATAACTGGGGGGCTGTGGCATGATACACAACTTTGGCCTACAGGCCAAGACCTAAAACTCCTGGTCGGCAACCCCTGGTAATGCAACCTGTGCAGCCGCACTGGTCCCCATATCAAGTAGCCCAGTAGCATTTCTAAACAGGTAAATAACCTCGTATCTGAAGCTTGGTTCCTTTTTTTTTATTGTTTGCAATTTTTATACATTGGGAGATTATTTAGATTATCCTTCCTTCTTATGTAGAAAGTACAGTCCCGAGGAATACTATACCTTGATACATCTTCATTATTACCTAGAACAGGCAGGTACCATAGTCCCTAGAAGCATCTAATTGGACAGTTTGGTGCCTGATACAATATAAAACCATCTGTAAATTATTGTAAGATTCTTCTCTAGTAAGTTGCATTTAGTAATATAAGTAATAGAATCTGTAACAAAAGGGGCTTCCTTGTTGTGCAGTACAACTCATAGCCAATGTTGGCTTCAAAAAGCCACGCCCTCTGACCCCAGGATTCACTGCCTCTAAGTAGTTCTCGCTTTGTTTTCTAGCAAAAGATAGCATTTTAAATGTACCTATATTCATTGTTGAGTTGCTGGTGGCCCACTTGTAAATGCTGTGTTTTCAAGACATGTTCAAAAGTTTAAATCCTCTGGTTTACTTATTAAACAATACACATAGTCTACTACCTGAGTTTATTGTCCCCCCCCCAGAAGAATAACTACCATTACATTTGTAATGTGTTTACACAAAAAAATGCACTGAAATCTGGGGTGTTCATGATAAGGTGAGTTAGGGAGCTGACCCCTACTACCCACAGTAAAGGGACTATCACCCCTCTGGGCAAAAATTAGTATGTTGTTGCAAAAACTCCAAATCTGGACTAATTGTGTACAATCATTAAATCTGCTTCAGCAATAGATCTTATACTTAAAAGCTCCGCGATCCACTGCCACGGCTATGCAATCTGCTCTCCACTTCCGAGTAAGGCAGTAGTGACATCACAGCCAATCATTGACTGCATTCCCGGAGCAGTCTCCGCTGGGCTGCGTCGAGAGCACAAAAAGAACACGCATCCACAGTGGAGAGACAGGGAGCGCGCGGTGGATGTATAAATCCCTTGCTGTAAGAAGATTTAATGGAAACAATGGAAAACAACACAAAGTCCAGGTTTTGGGGCTTTTTGCACAATTTTTGCCCAGCGGGTGGTGGACCACTCCCCGTAATTTCATAATTACTTCATAAAAAAACAGAAAAGGAGAGGTGAGACACCACTTTTTGGTATCTTTTTGAATGTGCTTTCTCTTTGGGGCAATGTTGTCTGGAGACTTTAGTTCCTCTTTAAGCAGGTAAAAATGTCATATAAAATATCTTACGTTTGCGTGACATCCAACTCATCATACAAGCCCATCAAGTTTGTCTATTGCGATCTATGTATTTTATAAAACTTTCTTCGCTTACAGAGAGTTATTAACAAATGTTTATGTTTATAAATCAACTACCAGGGTTTCCTAATACTGAAATTTGATGCTAATTACTATTTCTTGTTCGAATTATTATAATAGATTAGTGTTATTATTAATAGATTAAAAATCTAATCTGCTCTAAAAATAAGTTTCCTATTTATAATAAATGTGTTTCTTGGTTTTGTCTTTACTTTTGTGTCTTATTTGCACTAGCTTTCAATAAGAAAACCAATCAGTGTTTGCAATTTGGAATGAATTCCCCTGAGGTGACTTAGATTACATTCTGCAAAGGGACATCCAGTTCTTTGTTTAATCTGTGAATCATTACTGATCTGCATCTTATAGTTCCAATCTTACAAGCCCGATATGGGATTCTGCTGATGACTGCCGGAAATATTCCACTGGCATATTAAAGCAGGTCCTTCCTTCGCCATATCCTCTGTCTTGCTTCCGTGATGTGCTATGAGAATTTAATTACTGGATACAAGTTCCTGTTCAAAATGATGCATGAGACTGTAAATTTATTTTGTCTGTTAGAAATATTTGACCGCCATACGGACGAACTAAAACGTCTGAAGCCTAGAATCGATGGAATAAACAATAGTTTGAAATCTACCAGGAAATACGCATTCTTCTAAGGAGAAATCACCTAATTTAATTCAGTAATATACTGGAAAATATCCCCTGTTGCATGTTGAGGACAATGCTAAACTTACCCATGTGAAACATGGAGTGTATGGAAAGCAATAGGAACAGGAACCATCGCAGAAGTAGCTAAATCTGACCGATGCATTATTAGTCATTCTTAGCTTCCTGTTTCTGCAAATTGTTCTGGATCTGATCATTATGTATCTGACCTTACAAGCCCTAATGTTAATTCCAAACCAAGATCCAGCGGTAAATGTCGCAGGAAATGTTGGCAGGTAACAATTCTACTGCTCAAATCACATTACATTAACCATTGCATTGGTGTAACATAAAGGGGCATATTTATAAAAAAATAAACTGCGGCCCCTTCCCAGCAGCCCCTCTAGAATCTGTTCAGAGATTGCCGCGACGCGGGGAAGGCGGTGGGAAGGGTTGGGAGGGCTGCTGGGAACGGTGGGCAAGCGGGGTGGGTCACCGCCGCCACCTGGGGCGAGGGCGGGGTGGGCGTGCCTCCCTGGGCGGGTGCGCCACCTTGAAGGTGGCGAAGCAAAACAGCCGATACTAGCAATGCGAAACAGTTACCGCGCTTTATGAATAGAAGCGGCGGTACAGGTAAGTATCGACGCGAAGAGTTAACACCTCGTTAACTTTGCAGCCGTTTTACCAACATTAATAAATCGAGGAAACGCGATTTATGCGGAAGGTCGGGGAAAACGGCCGGAAACGTTAACGATGCTTTATAATATGCCACAGACTTGTATGGCCAGTTTAGTCAAGTGATGATGTGTAGTGTTTTCGCAGTGCAAATCATTATTTTAATATTGTCTGTCCAGAACTGAGACATTCTAAAAATTGGATTTATAAAAAAATGTATTTTGCATAAAAATAAAACAATGCTTCGGGGAGCTATCCGTCCCCTTCCTTAGGCAGGGGTAATTCCCTGAAACGTTTGTTTTTGTAGAATAACTCTAATTTCACTACAGTTGTGGTGCTCCTCTCATCTTCACTAGATTGGAAATAGTCATAACGGGAAGGGGCCCTGGAAGATTGACCTTCCATACCCGGAAGAGCAGTTACGAGTTGTGCTCTGCTCCTGCGGCTTGTAACCTGCTGGAAAGTTATATCTCAGCATGGAAACGTCCGATTAAGCAAGGTTAAAACGAAAGGGAAAATAACGTTTTTCTCCCTTGAATCCATACCTCTCTTTATACCAGACAATATCTCTAGCTCTAGGCTTGTTGCTGCTGGGCACTGCTTGCTAACTTTAAAGGGAAACACTAAATGAAAAAAAATGACTTGCCTTTATCATTCTATATTTTAGTGCTGTTAGGAACTTGATGTGTTATAGTAAAGTGAAACTGCTTTGCTATGGGAAGGTAAGCAGCACGGGAGCTGTAATCCCTGCTTGAATTAAGTAAATTTTCTTTTAGTAGTTAGGAGTTTGAAGGTGGGGTGTGTGTGGGGGGGCGACTGGGAATTTGATCTGTTAGGTATAGTGCTACATTGGAACTTAACTAACACAGACAGCAGCCTAACTGCATAATTGGGTGTTTTCGCACAGAAAGAGCACAGAGAAACAGTTAATGCTTATCCTTTTCTGATTTAATGCTGAATCAATTAGCCATGCATGTGACGAGAAATAAGCTTTACTTTTATGAATGGATAGTTTCTACTGTGTAGTGTGCCAGGGGGAGGGGCTGGGTGATGACAGTTCTTTAATGACTTAGATGTGCCCCACCCACTTTAAAAAGTACAACTCCCTGAGCTAAAAAAACAGGATAGGAAGGTCGAGAAGAAGAAAAAAAAAAACAGATTTAAAGGGCATGTCTACCACCTTTTCTAATTTTGTTTTATGTTATACTAGGGCTTGTTCCCCAGCCACAAACCGCTATAATATATTTTACAGGAAAGTCCCCTCTCTCCTCTGCCGCCTGCCCGGGCCTTCTGTTGCTGGGCCCGGTAAGTAGGTAAGTAGAGTTCGGGGACTTTCGAAAAATCTATTATGCGGTTGAGGGTGGAAGCCCTACTATGTGCTAAGGGGATTACACCGGGAGGGGAGGAAGGAGAACAAAAAGGGTGGGAGAGGGAGGGGGAGGGAGGGGGGGAGGAGGAAATGAGGGCTGCTCTGAGCAAGCCAAAAGCCTCTGAGAGGACAGCTCAGGAAAGCACCTATTCTTACCTTCGTTCTTCAATCAATTGACCAGGATCGTAGTAAGTATTTTATCTCGCACATAATCCACCGCGGCTAGAGTGAAGACCCAACCTCTTCCTGCTTTAGTTTCATTATAGCACGCGTGTGGTAAATATACTTTTTACTTTCGAGTGATTTTACTTTCAAGTGATTGAAGAAACAAAAGGGTAAGGAATAGGTCCTTTATTCACTTTTGTTGTGAACTATTCCTTTAACACAGAGCCATTTATAGTATAAGCAGCAGAAGCAGCTTTTTAAGTCCACAATGCTTCACCATTTATCAACATTTCATCTCATCTGCCCACTAGCAGCCCATTGTGACCAATCTATCTTTCTTTATTAAAATAAAAATTTGTTGTTTTTTTCAGCCAAAGATATAAATAGCAAAAACTCAAAAGGCGAATTTTCTTTATTTTTTAATTAATAGGTACGATAAATAGTGTTAACTAAAAGGCGATTTTTCTCTATTTATTAATAGGACAATTTTTTAGCCTTGCATTTTTTTTTTAGCAAATTACAGCTAATTACCAAACCAGTTACATTAATAGGGAACATACCATAGTGCTGTGTAAGAAATAGTCATGTTAAGGGAACATTCCAGTAAGTAATGAGTTTGGCGACAAAAAAAAATTCTGGTAAATAACTGCAAAAAATGCAACAAAAGGGAGAAAAGGGGGCAAAAAAGGCGAAAATTACCCTATTTATACATAGCTTTAAATAAAAAAGTGACAAAGATAATGAAATTACTCTAGAGAGCAATCTCTCTTTTCGCAGGATAGTGGATACCACACACTTAACGCAATTGATAAGGCGAAAACTATCACCACACATCGCCTCAGCGATATTTTCCGCAAAGGCAAAAGCGAAAATGAGCGGTTTTAGAAATAAGGCGAAAATAGCGCTATTTGTCATTGCATGTCCTGCAATAGCGAACTTTTATATATGCCCTAAGACCTGAGGATATATTTATCCGTTCAAGGAGCTTTATAATATTAAGCCTAATTAGTTGTTTTCTGCACCATATCCTCGGTTAAACCAAGAGTGCACTCATCTTTTATTACCATTATTGCTACTAGGACTACAGATGCTATCTGTATTCTATAGTGAATACAGAAGGAAATTTTTTTTTTTTCAGTCCTCATCTTTTAATATACTTAAAAAATTGTTTAGGGTTAGTGATGCTTGCTCAGCTGTCTTAACTTCATTATTAATACTAAGCAGCTGTTGCTTTCTTACAATCCTTGTTACAGTTTTATAATCCTAAAGGCCTTCCGTTCCTCGGCCTTAAAGGTTTCAATGCCCTTTTCTTCCTTTCCATTTCCTCTTTACATCAGAATTAAGCCACTAGGTGCGGACCTATTTCCCAAGGGTTAAATTGATGTGAAATGGCTTAAAATCCTGTTAAAAACAGTCCACTTCTGTTCAGTATCTTTACCTGATAATATATCATCCCAGTGACATGTGAAAATTTGCTTCCTGAAATGAAGGGCACATATTGATAAAATCGTGTTATCGAAAGTTAGAGATATCATTATCATTAATGTACGACAGTGGCCATAAATGTAAGTCCACGATCATGCGCTTAATTACATTAATTTACGAACACCAGCTGTATAAACAATGCTGTAGTAAAATATCGCAATGGTATTCTAGGGGGGGGGGGGATCATAAATCTATGATTGCAGTCATAGATTTAAGATTGATATCGGACATTTCGATTGCTATTGTAGATTTATGGTAGCCATTGTAAATTAACAATCGTTTACAACCGTTAAAGGCGTGGTATCGCTAAAAAGTGATTAGCGCGCCTTATAAATTGGTCCAAAAAGTCTTTGTTAACCCAGTGCACTTTTCCTTTTGATAACATACACTAAACGTAACTACTTATGGTCACTATTCCCTAAGCTCCAGTTACTTTAATCTATAATATGCTATATCTATAATACGTTAGATATTACCAGATCTATCAGAGCTCATTTTTTAATGGAACTTCAACCACCTGTGAGCGAAAAATTATCCTGCACTAAATTCAGTAAACCAATTACCATTTCTGTGGTTGGCACTATGCCCAATCATGTCAGGGCACATTGCTTACCTTTTGGGCATCTATCCTATGAGACTCCGAATAACCCCTGCAGCCCCCAAACCTAGTTTAAAATCTCCCCCAACCCTTTAGCCATCTTCTACCCCCCAAAACAGCTGCACCGCCATGGTGAGGTGCAACCCCATCACTACTAAAGATTCGTACCGAAGAAGTCTGCCCACTCTCAAAACCAAACCCCTACACCATTACTCTTAAAATCCCCGTCTCCCTAGACTAGCACGTGGCTGCAGCAGAGTAGTAATTTGAAAAAAACACTACCTGGAGGTCTTTGCTTTAAAAATTAGCCCACTAGCTCTCAGAAATCTTTTTTAAGGACCTTTCCTCCTCCTCTAAATTTGTCATTGGCACCAATGTGAACCAATATCGCCAGGTCAAAACCCAGCCCACCCAATAATCTGTCTACACAGTCCAACACAGCCAAACTCTAGCACCAGGCAGGCAACACACAGTTGGTATGGCAGGGTCTGGGCGGAAGATGAATCCATCTACCCCCTTCTAATAATGGAGTCCCCTATTACAACACCTGCCTAGCCATCTGACCTAAGTTCTTCCTCTCTTGAGCACCAGGCGGTCCCCTAGGTGCTCAAGAGAGTAGCCACACTCCATACATGCTAATTCTGAGTTGTCCTCCTCCACAACTAAGACTTCCCCTAGTAACCCCCAAAAAAACACTAACCTCCCCTACTCAACTTCTCTGCTCACGTTCCACCCAGCTCTGGTATACTAGCCCAGGTTTTTCCAATCCCTGCAATTGGCAAGTAGCACCCTTAGGACTAATTATACCAGAGATCCAAACAAGGGCAACACCCTGACACAGGTGTGGCATAGGTCCCCTAGAAAATTAGATTGGTCAACCTAGAAAGAACATTTCTTCTGGAACACCCAGTAGCTTAATCTAATTGCAACAATCCTTATATAAACACATGTACTATATAGCAGAAAAACAATTCCTCACACAACCTTAAACCCCATACACTCTTATGGCTCCATTATTTTTTAACCTGGAGTTTCCACCGGGGGTTGGTTGGGAGGAAAGGGTTGGAGTTATGCACAAGAAAAGGGATAAAGAGTAGCACATGTTATAACCATTCTAGGCTTGTGACCCGAGAAGAAGTTAATTTATTAAGATAGAACTGTGGTTATACAATATTAAACAGGGTTCTTCTTTACTTTCAAACAAGGCTGGGATGGTTTGCTCTAGATTCTCTGGATCTTATAGTTATAGGCTTGTAATTTACATTTTTGGTCTGTCAGGTATTTCTATCCAATGTTTGTCTGAGTGTCTGTGGCAGTCACATGATGTCTGGGTAACCCCCAAAAAAAAATCTTTTCTGAAGCTAGTTACAATCCTGCAACCATTCTCTATCATTTGCTCTTACCTATGGGCACCATTAAGGAAAGAAAAAGTTTTCTTTCAGGCTTTTGGCTTGCTTTAATAATGATGAGACATTTGGGGGCGGGCTTATGATACAGCTAATGATGCCTGTCCTAACATGGGCATGCTCCACTAAACTTGGAGATCATAGTGCTTCAGTAGCAAGAAAAACTACCCTTTATACTGCTGTAACTTTGGATGACTAAAGATATAAGCAAGATTCTGAGTCATTTAAAATAGGAGTGTGCCCTTTATTTAAAAGTGCACACTCCTACTTTTAAATGACTCCAGAATCTTGCTTATATCTTTAGTCTATCCAAAGGTACAGCAGTATAAAGGGTAGTTTTCTTGCTACGTAGCACTATGAGTATACAGACCACTGTTCCCTTTAAGTAGCTCTATGATGTATACGACCACTGTTCCCCTTTAAAGTGGCTCGCCAGCTTCTGGTTCATATACCCAGGTCTCCCATTATGGTCAATCTATTTTAAAAACAGACAGCCCCCAGAGACAACATAATGCATATTCCTTTGGTTTACAGACAGTTCTGCAGACATTCATGGTGGTGGATCAAGCAAAGGGTATGGGCGGGTAGGTATTTCTATCCCCGTTGATGCAATGTTTTATATATGACACGGGAGAGAAAAGAGTACCAATAGCGATAGGTCGGGGTATAACACCTGGACCCCATGTACAAGAGTGTGAATATCACATTTCGTATACTATCACGCTTGTACAAATTAGGGAGGTAATCCAACTATTACACATAAGTAGGCTAATTTAACACTGTAAGTTCTAAGTTAATTTCCATCCCAAGAGATAACATCTTTCGAACAAATCAACCACTGGGACCTAAATTGATAACTAGCCTATATGATGATAATCAACACTAATAAATACTCAAGCAGGGCTGCCGGTTTCAAGCCCAGTGGGAGGGTTGGATTGTGGTACACTAGCGATGACAAATGGCAGAGCATCTCAGAAGAGTACTCTATCAACATACTAACTGAACAGGATAACACCTGTTATTCCCCCATTTTGTTTTGGGAATTAAGGCCAGATAAGCTGAACCTACCACTGCTAGGGTTTTTTTTTTTGTTGAAATATGGGAAGCTGTATGCAATTATAAAGCCTCTGTTAACAAAGCACTTTGGTGACCTTATTTAACTTGAAAATAGTCTGAAAAAAAAGGCAAATAAACTATAACATTTACACCTTAATGGGCATCAAATCAGTATATAAAGTACCTCCCTGATGAGTTTTTGCAGGGTGGGATGTCTGCATTACCATCTGTACAAAATTAGAAGACTAGTGCACATCCAATTAATTTGCTTAAATTTTACTACCATTGTATTTGCGACTAAAAAAAAAGCTGCCCTTCTCTTTGGTATAAATTAAAGCAATAGTTCAATAACTTGGCAAATTATTTTAAGCCCAGCACACCACTTCATGGTTTGCTTTATTCTGCTGGGTCCTAACTTTAACCTATTTTACCTTAGTAACTTTTCACCTTCTTAGGAGACGTAATTCTCAAACCTTGTCTTTTACAACCGTACCTGCCTTTTATGAGATGAAAGTCCCTGCTGCTCTTTTGCTGCTTTCTTGGGAATAACTCTCTCAGTTTCAGTACTTGAAACACATGACCCACTGTGGGTGGAGTACACATTTCCCAGAGGCTTGGTTCAAACCCCCAATGCAACAAGCAATATATATAAGAAATGGTGATAGTATACATTACCATCATCACACCCTCCTGGCCTTATAAGCTGGAAAACAAAACGAAACGAATCTAGTGTGAAGCTGTTTTCATAGTATTGGAAATATCCATTTGTTACTGACCTTTTAAAAATGAACTGACGCACTGTAAAAAAAACGTGCTGTACGGTATCTATTCAAATTACCAGACAATATGTGCAATTGGAAGATTAATAATAAAAAGTATTGGCTTGTCTCACCTTCCTTGTGCTTGGATGCTGGGTTATTATGAAAATGACCTGTGAATACTAGGGTTAGCTCCCATAATTAACCTCGTACGCAGTTACAACTTGTACAGGAAGATGGAGACTTGCTTCCTGGAAGTGACAGCCAATCATGTTACAGGTCAGAGATCATTCTTCCTTCGGACACAGAACACAGATTTTTTTCAGTTTTTGTGTTAACACATTGCAAAGCTCTGTCCCTAACAATGGTTAATTCTGCTTTTTATACAAAAAAGATAAGTAATCTTTGCAGTCAGTAATTTGTTGCTAGCGTTGAATAAGAAAAAGAATATTAAAAGAATAGTTCACTCAAAACTTTTCCTTTAATGTGATTGATGAAGCCTGGGAGTTAAGGTGCTATACTTTCCTTCGTCCCTGGCTCCTGCTCAATTGTTTGAAGAATAGGAGGTAAGGCATAGCTCCCCAAACTTCCGGGCTTCAAGTCAATATATTAAAGGAATAGTTCACTTTTTGAACATGGACATCCTTTAAGACTGAAGAAAAGAAGTTAAGTCCTAAATCAGAAAGGGTTTTTTTACTGTAAGAACAGTAAAAACTGTGGAACTGTCTTCCATTGGATGTGGTGATGGCAGGTTAATTGGATAGTTGCAAAAGAAAAGATGGATGAGTTTCTGAAAACAAGGATGTTGCAGGTTTAATGGTATTGATACATAAAGTGGAAGTTGATCCTGGATATATTTTCGATGCCATTCTTTGTCAAGAAGAATTTTTGGGGTTTTGTTTTTTCTCTTTGGATCAACAATTATGGTGGCTATAGACGCCTAGATTCCGGACGTTACAATATCAAGATATCCTGATATCGTATGATGATCGGATTGTGTATGGATGATCATTAAAATATCTTTAACATTCTTCAATAATTTCCCAACCAGGCCATGTTGAAAAACATTTTTGGCAGACTGGCAATCCAATCGTACGACCGTGGATTGTAGAATCACATTATAGTGGCCACCATAAGGCAGGAAATGTGGGTATTGCTGAATAGGTTGCCCGAATGGGGCATACGTCTTTTTATTCAACTTCAAATACTATACTATAGTTTAGGGTGTTTTCCATCTGCAGTCTATCCAAGTTTACAGCAATATAACAGTAACGAGTAACCCAAAAAAAACTACCTCCCTACTCAACCTTCTTCTGCCCACTTCTTCCACCCCCTGCTTATGAGCTGTTGACATCACCAGCAACGCAATCCCTTGGCTAAAGCATGCCCACCTGTATCTACTGCATCAACTGCATTATAAGCCCCCCAAACTTCTTATAAATTTTTGGAGCTGCCACAAGCCATAAAAATGTTTTTTCTTTTTCCTATGGTTCTCCATCGGCCAATCTAGGAATGCACATATTGATTGCAGGCCTTGATGACTAACTTTAGAAAACATTCAGGGGTATTCTAATAAAAGTTCTTATTGTTAAAAAAGGTGCTAATTTTTGCCCCAAACAAAAAAGTTAATTACAGGGAAACACCATACCAGAAATACAAACAGGTTAAAATTGTGTTTTACAGAGGGAGGAAGATTGGTTCAGCAGATGGAAAATTCAAATACCACTTCTATTTGTCCACTCTAACAATTATAACAATTATACTGAAAAGAAGTGGACTGTTTTTGAAGGGATTTTTAAACCATTTTACTTCTAAATTGGGAAAAAATGTAAAAAAATAAGTCCACACCCATGATTAGCTTAATTTGATGTAAAGAGGGAAATGGAAGGAAGAGGGTGGCATTTAAAATCTAAGTCAGAAGGAACAGGACGGGCCTTTAGGAACCTATAAAACTGTGACCAAAGTAAGACCACAGAGAAGGAGAGACCACAGACAGAGATGAGAGGAGACAAGAGAACCCTGAAATTGGTTAATCAAAGGGGCGCCCATTAACTTCAAATGAAAGGCATGAGGGTTGTAAGACTTAATTGGCCATAAGGTTTGGCTTCAATTGTGGGTTATAAAAGCAGAGGTTTATAGCAAACGTCCCTCCCATTCCTGGGTACCAATCCTGTATAGTTTGGACTCATTGGATAGTATTGCGTACTGTACGATAACAAACCTCTACAGGGTTAGAAAAAACTAACACTAGTAAGTGTTTTTTTTTTTTTACCACAGTATTACTTTTGACATGGGTGTGAAAAAACTAAGGTTTCTGTTTTTACAACAGTAGGTTGTTATCGACATTACTCATAACTAACCCTTATAAGCTACCATCCATAGGGGAAGGGTAGGTAATCTGGCACCAGATTTTTTGGTGTGGAGTCCTCTTTGAAGGCTGGCAATATTTCAGCCCGATGCGACCAATAGTTCAGTGGATCGGTCAATTGAGCCGAAATTAATCCGACTGTTTGTTCCCAATTGTGAAGAAAGGATGATTCTGACATGCGGAAAAACCACGTCCAATCAATCGGTCGGTAAACTGTTTGGCTTTTTATAAAATCCAGAGGCGTACAAAATGATATATTTACGAAGTTAGTAGACCAAAGGAAACATCTAAGTGTCCCCCGTGATACCAATCTATAAAAAAATGATGCAAGATGTGCCTTCGTTCCAGCGTGGGCCGTTTCTAGCAATTTGGTGCCTAGCATTATCAGATCTTCAACCCATGCCGCTGAAAAACGCAGTTTAGGTGGCCTTAGCTCCCCAATCTGAAGGTATTGGCATTAACACTTTCAGTGCCAGCAACTTTCCCAGGGTATTGCCATATAATCTTTCTAGTACCCAGCACACTTCCCATATAAGATTACTATTACCACTTCAGCTCAAGCAGAGTATAACATGAACCTTCAGGCACGAAGACTTTCTATTAAAAATTGTCCCAAGGTGGCAGCCACTTTCCCAGAGTAATTACCATTAACCTCAGTGCCAGAACTTTCACAGATTATTGTCATTAACACTTTTGGGCAGCAAAATATTTCCTTTAACCTTCAGTGCCATGATGACCATGAAGCATTGACTAGTAAGTGTACATGCTCTTCCATGTCTCCTACCATGACTGAGGGTTTGTCGATTCACTGGGAATTAAACTGGAGGGCTTTTGGGGACTACACTGGGTAACTGAATTGGAGGGCATCTAGGATAACACTTGCATAATGAACGTGGAGGCTTGTCTTAAAACTGGGTAATAAAACTGGAGGGGCTATACTAAACACTGATCTAACGAATTGGAAGGGACAAACCTGCCATGAATGAACTGGAGGGCTGCTCAATACTGCGGTAATAAACTGGAAGGGCTGACTACACTGGCTAATGAACTGGAGGACCGGGACTAACACTGTTCTAAGAATTAAAGGACTGACTGTAACACTGCCTAATTAAACTGGAGCCCCCCCCCACACACACAGTTTGTTTCACGTTTAACATGAAACTATGGGCTGCCTTACTAGAATGTTAAAACAGTGACAGGTCTCCCAACCTACACACCTTGACATACCTTCCATACAGTGACACTCCTCCTCCATTCTTGGCAATAGTGAAGTTTCCTACTATGCTGGGCTCCTCCTAGGGAGCCCTATGGCTGACAGGTGTCAGTATGAAATAAAGTTTGTTGAAAAAAAAGGAATTCCAATTGGTTTTTAAACAAAAATGTATTTTTACCTGACATGTGGCGGGACAATGGCCAAGAGGACAACCAAGCCACTAATCCAGGACACTCAACATGCGGTCCGATGGAACAGCGGGACTTCAAGGTGAATCCGTGCATGTCCTGTGAAAAATAGAGACAGTTGGGCGGGATATGAACATTATTTGGGAAATATGACATAATCTCTTGCCTTGAATTATAGTGAAACATGAATTGAATGTGAGCTGGCATCTGTTTTTAAGACTTTTCTTAAAGCTGGGCCTCCTTGTGCTAGTCGCACCTGCCATGCGTCTTTAGCTACCTGGTTGCTGCTGGATTATTGTCCTTTTGAAGTAGATGACCCTGCTGAGTCAGATCACAAACGGAGATAGGGGGGGAAATAACACGATCACTCCTACAAATGGTAGTCAGAGATTTATTAACACCTTAGACAGTACTTCTGGGTTGAGAAATAGGGTGGGGAAAGCTGCTATATTGATTGATACTGCTAAAAAGTGAAATGAAAATGAGAAAATTTAGCTACTGCCAATATAGATATTACCTTGGGAGGACAAACTGCAACTATAATATGGCCAGGAATCTTATTAATGATGATGAAACTATGTTTTCCCCAGTGTAAAATTAGTAACTCTGTACTATATAGGAGTAATCTCAAATAAAGATTACCAAATTCAATAGAAACCTGAGATACCCAGATTGTTTAATTAAAGCATCCTGCTTATATATAGTATTAAATTACACAGTAAGTATTATAAACTTGAAAATCCATTCTATAATTTTAATAAAAAAATTTAGCTTTGCCTTAGGACTAAGGGGGCATATTTATAAAAAAAACGGTATTAGAGCAAAAAAATTACATCACAATTAAAATCACTTGCAGCCGCGAAAAATAGCGCTATCGCCGTATTTAAAATGGGGAGCGCTATTGCGCCGATATGTATCGTGGCCGTTGATGTCGGTCAGTGGACTCGTGGGGGTTGACGGTAATTTTAAGTTCCCTTCCCAACCCTCTGCGGAAGGGGTAGGGGCATACACCCACCCGCCCTCGACCCCCCCGAGGCGGATCCAATACAAGTAGAACACATCAACTGTATTCGGTCATGAACCCCAAACGGGGCTTGTTCATGGTAACTCATTAGGAATTCCTCCCCTGCAAAATCCTGTGCTGCCACTGGCCATAACTTTGATAAAATCGTGTAAAAATCACCCCAAGCAAATTATTTCTAATTTTATTAATAGGACTAATTGTTAGTATTTTTTGCTGGTTTTCAAGCAAACTTGCAGCTAGTATAAACCGAGTACTTAATAGGGGAACATACCATAGTGCTGTGTCAGAAATAGCATGTTAATGGACATTGTATTAAACATGAGGGGGGGGGCGGTTCTTCCCTCCTGTGCGGAGCTATCAATCAAATCACCTCCAATCAATAAATAATTATCAGACAACAGCGGGGGGGGGGGCATGTAATCACATGGGATCAAGAGGCACGCAAGGGAGACGAGAACACCTTACATTACACACTGTTCATCCCCTAACCTGTCCCTCTCCCTAATCACCCAACCAGCTCTCACCACAAGCCAAAACTGCAAACAGCAGTGATTTACTTACCGATCAGGCGACTGAAGGAGAAAATCTCTTAATCAATAGGCTCAAGTTACCTGGCTTGAGAAAGTCCATTATTCAAAACACGTGAAAAATGCATGCTGTTTACAATGGAGGGGGAAGTATTAGAGTAGGCAGAGGCAAGCAGAGTCCTTCTGTGAAAAACAGCAGCACCATAAATGGACATGTAAGGGCTGTTGAAGACAAGGGGCTGGAGGCTGGCACTTTACAGGGATTTTTTTTGAACCCCCTGCCTCACTGTTTACAGCCAACTTTAGCCATCAGTACTCGGGAATGCAGGCTCAGATGCCAGCAAGGAAAGGAGGCATTGAACAGGTAATTAAAGCAGCTAAAAAGATATTAGAATATAATTTTAGGTGGGACATGCCTTTAAACCAAGTGGTTAAAATCCATTTATGTCTCCCACACCTTTTTAAAAAAATTAGTTTTACCAATTTAAGAGCCCCCAATTTTTACTGTTTTTTCTCACAGACATCCCTTTGATGGTGGCACAATTGGATTGAAGTAAGGAACGGCAGCACCTCAAAAGTTATAACGTTCTTAAAATTTCCTATATGAGCATTTTCACAGAGGTAGAAAGTTATACGACAGGAATGCGTGGTTGGATCTGGTGACTATCTAATAACCCTAGAGCTTCATTTTGGAGATAAAGGTAATGGGAAGCTTAGAATTAGTGGGAACCATGGTATAAGTGTCATTAATATAGGTGCAAAAAACGTAAAGTGGCACTGGCCTTAACAAAAAACTTTAACTTTAGAAAAACTGGATTTTGTGCTGTTAAAGGAATCACTCCTGTGCTTGCTCAAGACGGTGGTTGGACTTGTTCTAGGTAAAGATATGAGCAAATGTAGTCTACTTTTAAAGGGATATATAAACGATATCATTTCTTAAATCTTGTACCTTTAGGGAACAAGTTAAAAAAAGTAGGGTCCTCTCTTGCATGAGGACCGAGAATAGCGGGGTACCATTAAATAATGGGGCGGAGATGGTTGTAGAGGATACCAAAATGTTTCAGTGTTGAGAATCCTAGCCTTTACAGCAGGGATGGTAAATAATGCAGGGAGGAGAAACGAAGAAGGAGTATTCACATTGGTTGAAGGAGGAATGGTACGGAAACAATTCGGACAAAAGTTAATATTCAATAAAGCCCCAGGCCGATGGAATACACCCTCGGATTTTAAAGGAGCTTAGGTTCGTTCTATCTAGACCACGGTTTTTATCTTTTCAAGATTACTTTGGTATGGGGATATATTTGCTGCTGGATTGGGAAAAAAGCCAATCTAATACCAAATATTGAAAAAGGGTAGTTGTTCACAGCCTGGAACTATAGACCTGGTAAACCTAACATCAGGGGTAGGAAGGTATGGAACTTGCTATGGGATCTTATCCTGACTTTGTCTCCCAGCGCTATCTTATTAGTAGTAGTCAACATGGATTATGAGAAATAGATCATGCCGACAAATTTATTGGTTTTTATGAAGAAGTAAAATTTGGGATTCAGGCACACAGCAGTGATATGGTATACTTGGATTTTGATGTGAAGCTTTCGATAATGTTCCACCTAGGAGACTAATGTATAAACTTAGACTGTTGGCCTTGAAGCAAAACATTGTGAGAATTGGTATTGGATCGCAAGAGAGAGTGGTGGTCAATGGACGGGAGGATGCAATACATGTGGTAAAGTTCCTAAGCGGAGGTGCTCAGCGTTCTGTACTGGGGCCCCCGGTTCTTGTTTAATCTGTTTATAGATGACTTAGAAAGGGGCATGATGAGCATGGATCTTCTGTGTTGCTGATGACACTAAACTATGCAGAGTTTGGAAAACTTCCAATGATGGTGCAACGTGTTGCAAGCAGACCTTAGATAGATTATCAAAATGGGGCGCAGAATGGCAGATGATTCAATGTTGATAAATGTAAGGTGATGCATTTGGGATTGTAATAATCCCTGTGCCACCTACACCAATAAATAACTCTGTGTATAGTGCATTGTAATGGAAAAAAATTGGGGGGTTCTGGTAACAGATAACAGACTGTTGTAGCAAACAATGCCAGGTAGCAACGATAGAGTAGCAAGATTATTGTCTGGATAAAGAGGGGAATAGATTCAAGAGAGAAATATATTATCTCCTTTTACAAGGCACTGGTAAGGCCTAATTTGAATATGCAGTGCAGTTTTGGAATCCCTATAGATTTGGAAATGGAAGCAGTTCAGAGAAATGCAACTAAATATTACGGGGAATGGAGGGGCTTGAATATGCAGGCAGATTAGAACAAGTTAGGGCTGTTTAGATTGGAGAGAAGGACGTTTGCGGGGGACATGATAACCTTATACAAATATATTAATGGACCATACAATGAACTCTCTGTGCATTGTTAGGTCATATCAGAGGATCATGGACATCCTTTAAGATTGGAAGAAAAGAAGTTTTCATCTTCAGGTTAGGAAAGGTCTTTACATGAGAACGTGATGAACTGTGGAAACCGTCTTCAGCAGAGTGGTAATGGGAACGTTCATTAATAGCTTTAAAAAAGGCCTGGATAAGTTTCTCTAAAACTAAAAAAATATTGAGATTATGGTATTAATGATATGATCTCGGTTGATCCAGGCATACTTTCCAATTGCGTTTGGAGTCAGGAAGGAATCCCCCCCCCTTATTTTTTTTGCTTGTTTTTTTTTTTGCTTCCTCTGGATAAACTGTTAGGTAGGGTAAAAAATAAAAAAGAGGTGAATAGGTTGGACTTGATGTTTTATTCAACCTCAATTTATATTACAATGAAAAAACAAGACAACATATATATCAAGGTATGATTATTATTTTTATCTCCAGAACCTGGAATGAAATAGTGGCAACAAGTGGTTTGTGGCAACATGGGTGGCCACTGTGGTACCATTAAGCAGACTGTTAGGTTATCTCTGTTATTGGGGGCTGGTCTCACTGTTCTGAGGATTTAACACTGGTTGGAATAGCAGGGTCTGCCCAGTTCTCTGAGAATTACTTTTGATTTGCCTTTAACCCTCCTAAAACCGCCATGTTGCAATGGGAAATTGAGGGTTAGGACAAGCCATGTATTAAATGTATTATTAAAGAGAGAAGAGAGAGAACTGCTGCCAAATAAACAGCATCCAGCGATGTGCAGGGTTCTATTGCAAATTTTATCTTGTGCTTTAACAGTAGGTAGCATGCCTGATATTTAACTCCTTGTTCTGAGAGGCAGCACAACCATGTGTTTGGGTTTTTTTTTGTAATCATTGCAATCACACAGTGATTTCTACAAAATATACTTCTCTGTGAGAATTGTAGCCAGTTTCATACTAAGTAGACGTTCTCTGTTTCCAGTAAATTGGAAATCAGAACATGATTAGCATTATAAGGTTTGTAAACATCTTCCTCCAGCCTTTCATTTTCATCGCAGGATCCAGCCCTTTATCTATCTGATTATATTCTTCTTACAATTCAGATTTGGACTGAGAGCTAGAATGTGATCAGGAAGAGTAGAAGGATGTAATAGTGCTTGGAATACTAAACTATCACATAATGGAAGTATGTGAAAAATAAGTTCTGGGGAAAAAACGCATAAAGACTAGGTAAGCAGCTTAATTTTGAAGAGAATTGCTTCTATTCTTCCTTACTATAAATGGACCTAAAAGTGTATAATAGGCATGGTGGCTTGGGGATATAGGAGGATGGGGGATGTATACTAAATACAGGTGGTGAGGTGGTCAGGGGAAGTCTTAGGCTAGGTACACACAAGCAGCATATTTAGTGTTGAACTGGCTCAACCAATTATTCGTAATTTAGGCAATTGCCCCAAAATTTGATGGTTGGACTTAAGGTGACTGGGACTGACCGTTGCTGGTGTTCTTTCATCCAATTGGGACCAAAAAGTTAGGTAGACATGTGGTAAAAAGTATGGCCATGGTGGTATTTTTAGACACACCATTGATCAGTTGCACCAAAAATATAAGCAAAGTCATTTTTTTTCAGTTAACGGCCAAAACAGCCTGAAATGTGCAGCCCAAAATCATTCACCAAGCAATGTTTCCTGCCGCTAGTCCTATTAAAGTTATTAATAGTTCTGGGAGATTAGTATTGCATTTATTTTAAAGGGATTTGGTATTTGTTTATTTGACTCTATTTTATTTTCAACCCATTATAGATGTATGGCAGTGTAACCAGTCTTATTGTATAGGATAATTAAAACTTATATCTCTGCTGTGCTAAATCAAGCTTTGTACAAAATTTCATGTTGCATATATAGCCACATATTAATTGTTTAAAGCAAGCTGAACATTTCATGGGTTCTCTAATACACTATGGTAAAGGTATAGAGCAGGGAATGCGGGAGAGATGTTTGCAAAAACAGTGTCCAATTTGCAACCATTCCCGGTTAGAGTCCCACCTATGATTTGAATAAGAATATGAAAACCCGGTTTACAAATTTAAATACTGAGATGTTATCCTGTCGCTTTGTGTGATTCACAAACAGCAATGACCACAATCAATAAAATGATTTAGAAAGCATTTGACACAAAACCCAGAGCACACAAGGCACATCATAACGACCCCTTACAGTTTGAGGACAGTGTCCTATTAGCAGGACATTGTTTAGAGTCAATACATTGACGCTTGGAAGTTACTTTTCCGCTGGATACGCCAAATTTAATGCAGTTGTACATGAGCATTAAGCCAAAATGATGGGAAGGACTAGCTCAATAAAACAGCTTCTGTGCAAATGAAAGGTAATGAAACTAATATGTTATTATGAGCCTGGTTATTGCTATTTCACCAACTTTGTCTATTTGCCACTGTGATATATGAACATAAGAAAAGATGATGCATGAGGTTGGTTTATTGCTTCACACAGTGGGAACACAATGTGTCAAACCATTTATTAACCTTCTTTGCTGCTGATAACATTTAGAGCTGAGATAAAATTCACTCTCTGATTTTTAAATGATTCTTACATAAATCACTTTTAATTTTGCACATACATGTAGACAATGTGTAGGAATTGAAATTGCTGATATTAAGTGGAAGTGTTAATGCTTAAATTCTGTGTTTATATGTCATTTATCCTGTTATTTGCGAAAACACTGTAAACCCATGCCCCTATCCAAACAAATATATAAAAGTATATGAAGTTTCTCAGGTAGGTACATTGTAAAATAAGAGTAGGTAATTGTGTCAAAATTTCTTACTATATGGGTGGCTTCTCACATAGAAAAAGAACCTAATATTCAATACCTTCTTGCCATCTTATGCTCAGGCGTAACCACAAATCTGCACTTCCTACTATTCTCATGCCTATAATCTCGGTGACCGTCCAATACGCACAACAGAATCCACAGGTCATTTCGTTATTGGCACGCGTAAACTGGCAGGCCATCGATCTTACAACGGATATCAAGGACCACCTATTGACACTCCTTGCCTTGCCTTAAACCATTCACTCTTTGCTGCTCCCTACCCTTGTGGAACGCTCTCCTCCTCTCTGCTCCGCCAGGTAACATTCATTATGCTTTTCAAACTAGACATGTTATACTACCTTCGAAGCACAGCACAATAAACACTTGTTAGCACGTAAAGCTTTGTACCCATTCCCCACTGTATTTGTATGTGTCCACCACTCTTCGGGCAGGGATCTATTCGTAATGTGTCAAGGGGATATGCACTTGATATCAATTTATCATTATTTATATAGGGTAACCCTTTTAAAATAAAAGAATAAACAAAGTGGTATAAAGGATATAAAGGTTATATATAATATATATTATATTATATATAATATATAAAAAGGAAAGGTATTAAGAACGGTGTCACACAGCCGGATTTCTTCAAAACATTTTATTGGAGTGAAAATGATCAACATATTCGGCCATCTGTGTAATTGTATTTAAACACAAAGTATAATCATCCCCCACACAAGCGCCTTTTGCTACAGAGTGAGTTATTGTTAACTTTAGGTCTCTTCATATCAAGTCTGCCCCAATCTCCTTATAATTAGTTGCCCTTCCTGACCTTTCCATCGTGCAAAGATGGTCTTTTTGTTGATAACAGGATTCCCACAAATGCATGGCATAATTCCAAAGAGGGGCCTACAATGCTTTGTAAAGAGGGGAATACAGATTTTCCTCCCTTGAATCCATACTTCCCTCTTTATACAAGACAATACCATGCTGTCTGGCTGTTCAGGCGTATGGACACCTTATGTTTGTTATCACAAAACTCAAGATCCCTTTCCAACAGGGATCACTAAACGGAGCCATTTATAGTATAAGTAGCACAAGGATTTTTAAGTCTAAAATGCATCACATCTTACATTTATCAACTTGGAATTGATCATCGCCAATTAGCAGCCCAAGTGATAATCTATCTAGATCCCCTTGCAACGGATGTGCACCATCCTCTGAAGTTAGTTTTTAATGGTCGAAAAAGTTTTGTGTCGTCAGCAAAAACAGGAAAACATGCATTGACAATACCCAACTTCAAATCATTATAGATTTAAAGTAGAAGCGGCACCAACACAGAACCCTGTGAGCACCCACTTAGCCACTTAGTCACAAGTCTACTGCTATGCCAGAGGTCTAAAGTTTCTTCTGTACTCTATAAAAGCAAGCAAGTTCAGGTTTGGACAAAGATCTATTCCTCCTACTAAATCCCATGCTGGTTGTTACGTATGTAATGTCACAGTCCTGAAACATACTCTAAAACATGTTCCTTTATTAAACTTTCCAGGATCTTCCCCACCACCTGAAGTTAAAACTTACAGGCCTGTAATTACCGGCGTGAAAGATACCCTTTTTGAATAGTGGATAACATCGCCTTTTTCCAAATCCAGAGCACACCACAGGGAATGAGGGGATAGCAAAATAAGAAACAATGGACTAGATAAAACTGAACTTGCTACTTAAGTACCGAGGATGTATTTTATCCGGCAGGAGATTTATTAATATTAACTCTTTAGTTCTTTTCTGTACATATCCTCGGTAACCAAAGTTGCCTTGAATATTTTATACCATTAGTGCCCTACTATACGCTATGATATCTGTACGGGATCTTCTACAGGTGTTTATACAGAGGAAGGAAAAAAAAAAAAATAAGAGATTTGCTTTATCGCCATCCTCAGAACATAACTTATCCCCATTAAGTAATGGTGCCACATTCTCCGTCCTCATCTTCTACTATTAATAGACTTAAAAAAAATGTAGGCTTAGTGAGGCGTTCTTCAGTTATCCTAACTTCATTATAATTTTAGCTAATTTGATTGCTTTCTTACACTCCTTAGTACAGTTTTATAATCCCGAAAGGCCCTTTCGTTCCCTCGGCCTTAGGTTTTAAATGCCTTTTTAGCCTTCCATTTGCCTCTTACATCAGAATTCAGCCAACATGGGGCAGATTTATTTTTTTTACATTTATTTCCAAAGGGTTATAAATTTAGATGTGGAACTGGTAAAATTCCCCTTGAACACAGTCCACTTCTGGTCAGTACATACCTGATAATACATTATCCCTTTGACATTCTGAAGAGCTGCTTTTAACCTGGGAAAGTTTGCTTTCATGAAATCTAAATGTCTTTGTGAACCCAGCACACTTTTCCTTTCGATAACAAAGCCAAATGCCACTATTTCATGGTCATATTCTCCTAAGCCTCCAGTTACCGTTATATCGATATGTGCTTCCAAAATGTTAGAATTACCGATCCAACAGCGCTCCTTTTCTAGTAGGAAACGCAACCACCTGTGAGAGAAAATTATCTGCCAGCAAATCCGGAACTCATCGCCTTTTCGGTGATGGCCAGTTTCCACATACCAATCAATGTCAGGGTAATTGAAGTCCCCCATAATGAGCACACTCCCCAAACTTGCAGCCCTTGCAACTGATTGAAGTTGACTCAATCTCTTGCTAGGCATTTGGCGGCTTTATAGCAGACACCAACAATGACATTACCCCCTTTCCTGTTGCCTAATTACACCCATATTGCCTCCACTTTATCATCCTACACCGTTATCTCCTTCTTTTAAATTTATGGCTTCATGCTTTTTTAACATAAACACATACTCTCCCCTTCTTCTGTTTCTGTCCTGCATAAACACAAGGCATTCTTGATATGTACCGCCCAGTCGTGAGAACTGTTAAACCACGTTTCTGCTATACTATTACATCATACTTTCATCAATGCCATCATTTCCAATTCACCCATTTTGTCAGCCAGGCTTCGCGCATTGCCAAACTAAATTTTAGATTAGGATCATGTAATTTATTGTTACACTTTAATACACATGCTCCTTTCCCCATATGCTAAGCCCCACCCCCCTTTCGACCCCACTGGCCTATCTACGCCCTGCTTTCCTCTGGACTATGTATCCCAGTGAGAATTTGCTACTACACTCCCCCCAAACCTAGTTAAATCTCATCCAACCTCTAGCAATTCCTTCTAACCTAAAACAGCTGCACCACCATCAGTGAGGTGGCAAACCTCCCTCTAAAAGGAGCCTGTAGCCGACAGCAAGTATGCACAGTTCAGTTCTCAATAACCCAAAACCCTCGTCTTACACACCACTCTCTAGCCACGCATTATGCTCCTAAGCTCCCGCGTCTCCTGGCCTTAGCCCGTGGTGCGGAGTATTTCTGAAAACACTACCATGGAGGTCAGGCTTTTATCTTGGCCCCCTAAGCTTCGGAAATCATGTTTAAGGACCTCACCTCCCCCTCTAACGTTGTCATTGGCCACCCATGGGAACCAAAGACCGCCGGGTCACACCCGCCCCACCCAATCAATAAATCTGTCTACACAATCCACCACAGGTCGAAAACCTAGCACCAGGCAGGCAACACAAAGTTCGGCAGTAGGTCTATTGCGGCAGTTACCCATATACTTCCTTATTCTGGAGGTAGACCCATACCACACCACTGCCGTGCATTCCTGACCCTTCGTTCCTCCTCCCTGTTCAGGAGATGGCAGGACCCTGGTGCTCAAGGGACTAGCCACCTCACATACAAACAATATTTCGAGGTGTCCAACCCTCCTCAAACTCATTACATAAGGCAGCAAACTGTGGAATGGGACAATCTGGGAAGAAAGAAGACCCCATACTATTCTCCCCCACTTCCCCTAGTCACCCTACAAAACTACCTTCTTCCTCAAACTTTCCTGTCAATCTTCCACCCACCTCTATATAGCCCAGCCAGTGCTGCTGACCCCACCAGTTTGCCAATCTCTGCAATGCTGCAAGCTGCCCCCTTTAGACTCTCCACCTCAGCTTCCAAAGGGAAAACCACTCACACCTGACACAGACAAGGTTCCGGAAAAGTTGCTCCATGTTCCTATTACATGTGGGCACGATGGCAAATTGCATGGGTACCGACCAAAACTGTCCTTATAATACAACACACCAGCACAGTGACGCAAAAACATTGTTTTGCCATTCTTGTTTGATATCTCTAAACTTTCGATAACACGATTTATCATATGTGCCCTTCATTTCAGGAAAGCAAATTTTCAGCATGTCAACTGGGATGATATATTATCAGGTAAAGATACTGAACAGAAGTGGACTGTTTTTAACAGGATTTTAAGCCATTTCACATCAATTTAACCCTTGGGAAATAGGTCCGCACCTATGGCTTAATTCTGATGTAAAGAGGAAATGGAAAGGAAGAAAAGGGGCATTTGAAACCTTTAAGGCCGAGGGAACGGAAAGGCCTTTAGGATTATAAAACTGTAACAAGGATTGTAAGAAAGCAAAGCTTGCTTAGATTAATAATGAAGTTAAGACAGCTGAGCAAGCATCACTAACCCTAAACAATTTTTTAAGTATATTAAAAGATGAGGACTGAAAAAAAATTTTCCTTCTGTATTCACTATAGAAATACAGATAGCATCTGTAGTCTAGTAGCAATAATGGTATAAAAAGATGAGTGCACTCTTGGTTAACCGAGGATATGGTGGCAGAAACAACTAATTAGGCTTAATATTAATAAAGCTCCTTGAACGGATAAAATATATCCTCAGGTCTTAGGGGCATATATAAAAGTTCGCTATTGCAGGACATCGCAATGACAAATAGCGCTATTTTCGCCTTATTTATAAAACCGCTCATTTTCGCTTTTGCCTTTGCGGAAAAGTATCGCTGAGGCGATGTGTGGTGATAGTTTTCGCCTTATCATTGCGTTAAGTGTGTGTATCATTTGCGAAAAGAGAGATTGCTCTCTAGAGTAATTTCATTATCTTTGTCACTTTTTTATTTAAAGCTATGTATAAATAGGTAATTTTCGCCTTTTTTGCCCCTTTTCTCCCTTTTGTTGCATTTTTTGCAGTTTTACCAAGAATTTTTTGTCGCCAAACTCATTACTTACTGGAATGTTCCCTTAACATGACTATTTCTTACACAGCACTATGGTATGTTCCCATATTAATGTAACTGGTTTGGTAATTAGCTGTAGTTTGCTAAAAAAAAATGCAATGCTAAAAAATTGTCCTATTAATAAAATAGAGAAAAATCGCCTTTTGAGTTAACACTATTTATCGTATCCTATTAATTAAATAAAGAAAATTCGCCTTTTGAGTTTTTGCTATTTATATCTTTGGCTGAAAAAAAAACACAATTTTTTATTTTAATAAAGAAAGATAGATTGTCACAATGGGCTGCTAAGTGGCAGATGAGATGAAATGTTGATAAATGGTGAAGCATTGTGGACTTAAAAATGCTTCTGCTGCTTATACTATAAATGGCTCTGTGTTAAAGGAATAGTTCACACAAAAAGTGAGATAAAGGACCTATTCCTTACCTTTTGTTCTTCAATCACTTGAAAGTAAAAATCACTCGAAAGTAAAAAGTATATTTACCGCAGCGTGCTATAATGAAACTAAAGCAGGAAGAGGTTGGGTCTTATCATCTAAGCCGCGGTGGATTATGTGCGAGGTAAAATACTTACCTACGATCCTGGTCAAGTGATTGAAGAACGAAGGTAAGGAATAGGTGCTTTCTGAGAGCTGTCCTCTCAGAGGCTTTTGGCTTGCTCAGAGCAGCCCTTCATTTCCTCCCCCCCCTCCCCTCTCCCTCCCTCTCCCACCCGTTTTGTTCTTCCTCCCCCTGGTGTAAATCCCCTTAGGCACATAGTAGGGCTTCCACCCTCAACCGCTATAATAGATTTTTCAGAAAGTCCCCCGAACTCTACTTACCTTACTTACCGTGGCCCATGCAAGCAGAAGGCCGGGCAGTGCGGCAGAGGAGAGAGGGGACTTTCTGTAAAATATATTATAGCGGTTGGGGCTGGGGGAACAAGCCCTAGTATACTAACAAAAATTAGAAAAAGGGGTAGACATGCCCTTTAAATCTGTTTTTTTTTTTCTTCTTCTTGACCTTCCTATCCCTTGTTTTTTAGCTCAGGGAGTTTTACTTTTTAAAGTGGGTGGGCACATCTAGTCATTAAAGAACTGTCATCACCCAGCCCCTCCCCCTGGCACACTACAAGTAGAAACTATCCATTCGATAAAAGTAAAGCTTATTTCTCGTCACTGCATGGCTAATTGATTCAGCATTAAATCAGAAAAGGATAAGCATTAACTGTTTCTCTGTGCTCTTTCTGTGCGAAAACACCCAATTATGCAGTTAGCTGCTGTCTGTGTTAGTTAAGTTCCAATGTAGCACTATACCTAAAGAAATCAATTACCCAGTCGCCCCCCCACACACACACACCACCTTCAAACTCCTACTCTACACTAAAAGAAAATTTACTTAATTCAAGCAGGGATTACAGCTCCCAGTGCTGCTTACCTTCCCATAGCAAAGCAGTTTCACTTTACTATAACACATCAAGTTCCTAACAGCACTAAAATATAGAATGATAAAGGCAAGTCATTTTTTTTCATGTTTAGTGTCCCTTTAAAGTTAGCAAGCAGTGCCCAGCAGCAACAGCTAGAGCTAGAGATATTGTCTGGTATAAAGAGAGGTATGGATTCAAGGGAGAAAAACGTTATTTTTCCCTTTCGTTTTAACCTTGCTTAATCTGACGTTTCCATGCTGATTATTACTTTCCAGCAGGTTACAAGCCGCAGGAGCAGAGCACACTCGTAACTGGCTCTTCCGGGTATGGAAGGTACAATCTTCCAGGGCCCCTTCCCGTTATGACCTATTATCCAATCTAGTGAAGATGAGAGGAGCACCACACTGTAGTGAAATTAGAGTTATTCTACAAAAACAAACGTTTCAGGGAATTACCTGCCTAAGGAAGGGGACGGATAGCTCCCCGAAGCATTGTTTTATTTTTATGCAAAATACATTTTTTATAAATCCAATTTTTAGAATGTCTCAGTTCTGGACAGACAATATTAAAATAATGATTTGCACTGCGAAAACACTACACATCATCACTTGACTAAACTGGCCATACAAGTCTGTGGCATATTAAAAGCATCGTTAACGTTTCCGGCCCGTTTTCCCCGACCTTTCCGCATAAATCGCGTTTCACTCGATTTATTAATGTTGGTAAAACGGCTGCAAAGTTAACGAGGTGTTTAACTCTTCGCGTCGATACTTACCTGTTACTCGCCGCTTCTATTCATAAAGCGCGGTAACTGTTTCGCATTGCTAGTATCGGCTGTTTTGCTTCGCCACCTTCAAGGTGGCGCACCCGCCCAGGAGGCACGCCCACCCCCGCCCTCGCCCCAGGTGGCGGCGGTGACCACCCCCCCGCTTGCCCACCGTTCCCAGCAGCGCGCCCAACCCTTTCCCACGCCTTCCCCGCGTCGCGGCAATCTCTGAACAGATTCTAGAGGGGCTGCTGGGAAGGGGCCGCAGTTTATTTTTTTATAAATATGCCCCTTTATGTTACACCAATGCAATGGTTAATTGTAATGTGATTTTTTGAGGGCAGTAGAATTGTTACCTGCCAACATTTCCCTGCGACTTTACCGCTGGATCTGGTTTGGAATTAACATTAGGGCTGTAATGTCAGAACAAATGATCAGATCAGAAAATTTGCAGAAACAGGAAGCTAAGATGCACTAATAAGCACGGTCAGATTTAGCTACCTTCTGCGATGGTTCCTGTTCCTATTGCTTTCCATACACTCCATGTTTCACATGGGTAAGTTTAGCATTGTCCTCAACATGCACAGGGATATTTTCCAGTATATTACTGAATTAAATTAGGTGATTCTCCTTAGAAGAATGCGTATTTCCTGGTAGATTTCAAACTATTGTTTATTCCATCGATTCTAGGCTTCAAGACGTTTTAAGTTCGTCCGTATGGGGTAAATATTTCCTAACAGACAAAATAATTTACAGTCTCATGCAATCATTTTGAACAGGAAACTTGTATCCAGTAATTAATTCTCATAGCACATCACTGAAGCAAGACAGAGGATATGGCGAAGGAAGGACCTGCTTTAATATGCCCAGTGGAATATTTTCCGCAGTCATCACGCAGAATCCCATATCGGCTTGTAAGATTGGAACTATAAGACTGCAGATCAGTAATGATTCACAGATTAAACAAAAGAACTTGATGTCCCTTGCAGAATGTATCTAAGTCACCTCAGGGGAATAATTCCAAATTGCAAACACTGATTGGTTTTTCTTATTGAAAGCTGTGCAATAAGACACAAAGTAAGACAAAACCAAGAAACACATTTATTATAATAGGAAACTTATTTTAAGAGCGATTAGATTTTTAATCTATTAATAATACACACTAACTATCATGAATATTCGAACAAGAAATAGTAATTAGTCATCAATTTCAGTATTAGAAACCCTGGTAGTTGATTTTATAAACATAACATTTGTTAATATACTCTCTGTAAGCGAAGAAAGTTTTATAAAAATACATAGAATCGCAATAGAACAAACTTGATGGGCTTGTATGATGAGTTGGATGTCACGCAAACCGTAAGATATTTTATATTGACATTTTTATACCTGCTTAAAGAGGAACTAAAGTCTCCAGAAACATATTGCCCCAAAGAGAAAGCACATTCAAAAAGATACCAAAAAGTGGTGTCTCACCTCTCCTTTTCTGTTTTTATGAAAGTAATTTAGAAATTACGGGGAAGTGTCCACCCCGCTGGGCAAAAATTGTGGCAAAAGAGCCCCAAAACCTGGACTTTGTGTTGTTTTCCATTGTTTCCATTAAATCTTCTTACAGCAAGGGATTTTATACTATCCACCGCGCCGCTCCTGTCTCTCCACTGTGGATGCGTGTTCTTTTTGTGCTCTCGACCAGCCGCAGCGGAGACTGCTCCGGAATGCAGTCAATGATTGGCTGTGATGTCACTACTGCCTTACTCGGAAGTGGAGAGCAGATTGGCATAGCCGTGGCAGTGGATCGCGGAGCTTTTAAGTATAAGATCTATTGCTGAAGCAGATTTAATGATTGTAACACAATTAGTCCAGATTTTGGAGTTTTTGCAACAACATACTAATTTTTTGCCCAGAGGGGTGGATAGTCCCTTTACTGTGGGTAGTAGTTGGGTCAGCTCCCCTAACTCAAGCCTTAATCATGACAAACCCCAGAGTTTCACAAGTGCATTTTTTTGGTAAACACATTACAAATGTAATGGAGTTATTCTTCTGGGGGGGGGACAATAAACTCAGGTAGTAGACTCATGTTGTATTGTTTAATAAGTAAACCAGAGGAATTTAAACTTTTGAACATGTCTTGAAAACACAGCATTTACAAGGTGGGCCACCAGCAACTCAACAATGAATATAGGTACATTTAAAAATGCTATCTTTTGCTAGAAAAAAAGCGAGAACTACTTAGAGGCAGTGAAATCCTGGGGTCAGAGGGCGTGGCTTTTTGAAGCCAACATTGGCTATGAGTTGTACTGTCAACAACAAGGAAGCCCCTTTGTACAGATTCTATTACTTATATTTACTAAATGCAACTTACTAGAGAAGAATCTTACAATAATTTACAGATGGTTTATATTGTATCAGGCACCAAACTGTCCAATTAGATGCTTCTAGGGACTATGGTACCTGCCTGTTCTAGGTAATAATGAAGATGTATCAAGGTATAGTATTCCTCGGGACTGTACTTTCTACATAAGAAGGAAGTATATCTAAATAATCTCCCAATGTAAAAAATTGCAAACAATAAAAAAAAAGGAACCAAGCTTCAGATACGAGGTTATTTACCTGTTTAGAAATGCTACTGGCTACTTGATATGGGGACCAGTGCGGCTGCACAGGTTGCATTACCAGGGGTTGCCGACCAGGAGTTTTAGGTCTTGGACCCGTAGGCCAAAGTTGTGTATCATTGCCACAGCCCCCCAGTATGGTCTGGGCAGATCAAATGTTGGTATCAGCACCACCCAATACAAGCCCCAACACATGTAAAACTGAATAGGTTAAATTGTGCACACAGCAGACATTAGCAAAATGATATAAGATCCATTTACCAGCATTCCCACAGCAAAAGTAACTGTCAGTATCGCTAAATGGAATCATTAGCAATGGGGTATCTTGGTTAAACTAGCAGGTACTTAAAAAGCTTGTATGAAATATCTGCTGGGAAAAAAGAAATTTGCTGGATATAAAACTGAATGTATGTTGTTGGTTTTGTAGGTTTATAAAAGGTTGGTATATAACATCACAAGAAGATCTACCCAGAGCCGCAGTTTTCTCAGTTCTTCTTAGTTCTCGTGGTATTTAATAACCTTCCACGACATTAATGTCAGATATTAGCTGGCATTAATAATTTGCTAAAAAAAGCCACAAGCCAGTATTGAATACTGATACTGACACACGCTCCGCAAGTAAGGGATAAGCTTGCGCTAACCATTGTTGAATTGTTAGTTTTCCGATTGTTGTGACTTTCCGTGCGGCCAGCGGTGAGTTAGGGTAATATGATGTTTGATTTCCATAACATGGGAAAAAGATGGTTGTGGAAAATGAATGGTCTCTTGGTTGCAGTATTAACAGTAAACTTCAACTCTCAAATATACAGAACGGTGTTATATATAACATCAACTATAACCTAGAAAAGCATGAGTATGAAAAAAAACTGTTGACCTTAGTAGCCTATTTCTTTCTTTTTTTTCATTCTAATCTACTAGAATAATAGGAAAGTTATTCAATGGTAAAATATTGTTATACTGTTTTAATATTGTAGGTGCAGCCTTGGTAGACAGCAGGGATCAGCACAGAAGAATATGGAAACACCATGTGTTTGGGTTAACAAAAAGGTAAAAAAATATTTAGTCCTGACATCTTTGCCATTCTAATTTTAAAGAAGAAAATGGTATACAAAACACTGCACTGCTTGTGTGTCTAAACCCTCAACTTGGGTCCCCCTTCTGAGAACATGCACCACTTTATTAAACTCGGCCAGGGGAGCTGATTGTGCTTATGTCCCACATTCAAATCCTGGCCTGACTTGAAACAGATAATGCAATGGCAATCAGTTTACAACCATGCTGGGCCCAGATCCCAGGGATCTGAGTGAAAACAGCCATTTCTAAGCTGCACCAATTATTAATTGGACCATTTTGCCCCAAATCCAGACCAAATCTGTGCAGGAATAGTAAAAGGGCCCTAATTCTGATTAAACACTCTCACACTATATGTAGTAATAATGTACCGAAGTACATGTTGTTTGTTTAATGCTTAGTATACTTCACTCATTCATTTTATATTACTCACCGGGTCGGAAGTTGTATGAACTTTATAAAGGCTTCATTGATATTGCTAGGTTCACCCACACTACAAAAAACTTATTTTATAGGTGGAGATAAACAATTGAGAAATGCGGGTAAGGATACAGCATCGATAGTAGAAGGAGATACGTGTGTGTGGCCCCACTGTCCCATGTTTGTGTGTTGGGCCAACATACTTTTTAAACATTAGCAGGAGTTCAATACAATACATACAATTAGCACAGTTAAAATGGTGCTCATTTTGCCCAACCAGTCAGATATTATTTAACATGAAAGCTTCATCTGATTGGTTGGGGCAAATTAGAACCATTTGTAACTTGTATTGAATAACCCTGTAATTTTTTACGTATCTCTGGCTTCATCTTCTAATAGTAGGCTGTAGCCTTACCCTCCTTTCTCATATTGTTGGTTTCTTTCGGAGGTCAGTCAAACCGGGATCTTGGGTCCGGAACTCGCCAGGACCCAATGAAGATAGAAGGCAAGGCGAGTGGATATACCTACTTACTGTCAATTACAGTATAGCATAACAATGAACATGGTTTCATTCTTTTGTAGGAAATTATAGAGTCATCTTACATCTAAACTGAACATGACAAGGCTCATTGCAAAATTATTACTAGGATTTAAAAAACTAAAGGATGTTATTTTGTATGTATTCATAGTACACACAGTGTATCTTACAGTGTATATTACTTGATGATTCCTGTTTAGTCAATTACTATTAGCTGTGTAAATGTCCAATGTAACCCACCCCTCCCATGATCCCTACGTTGCCCAACTACAAAGAAAATCCTTATTAGTAGAACCCCCTGGAAACTTTCTGTAGCGCACAAGGAATCATATCCAGAATCATCGGCGAGGGAAGCCAGGTTTTGTGTGTCAGTCCGGTATTAAAGCTGATATGTGAAGGACTGCAACAAACACCAACACTGGTTCCCGGGTAAATAGTAGGGCAATCTCATTATTAAGTTTACATATACATACAAGCAAAGAAAGCTTGTGTTGACGCGTTTCGTGCCAAAGGTGGAACTTCATCAGAGACAAAACACAAAATATAAATTTCATCCTTCTTAAATAGGTCACACATTCCCAAACACAGACCAACGAAACATCAATAAAACTCCAGCACCCTAGGTAACAGTACACCCATCAACAGCATCGATACAAATAGATACAAACGCTAGTATATATACATTGTACATAAAACACAATTTAAAATAGTAAATATTATATTATAAACAAACCTGGTTATAAGTAGAGTTGTTTCAAAAGTGTTTTGTTTCCGTTTTTCGAATTTTCAGACATCGAGTGTTTGATTTTCGAAAATCGTCTACACTTTCGATTTTGATTTAAATTTGAAAATCCGGGTTTCCGTGAAATTGGGAGTTTAAATTCGGACTTCAAAACACTCGATTTAAAACTGGGTTCTATTTGAACCCATATTTCTCTCCTAGGAGAATAATGTAATAATAAACATTGTAGAAAATGCAGTAAGAATGCACAATATTACAACACTGAAATGGTAACAGTAAATAAAGGTAACATGGGGCAGGGACAGTGACCTATAAGAACCAGAAATGTTCATAGATCTATGTATAAGTCGTCAATATAGCAAACCCTAAATTCTCTTTGTATTCAGGATCTCAATGTGTCAATAAAACCACTCTATGGTAAATGAATAAATTGAGCAGGTGATATAGATAAAATCTATGATATAAGATATGTAAGATCAATAGTAAAACATGTCAATTAGAGATAAGTTACAAATCAGTAAAACCAGTATATTCGAAACTGAGTTAAGGCTTTAATCCCCCTTGCCTCTTAAAAGTGCACCCACACGGTCGCCCCCCCTATGTGGAGGGAAGACTCGTTGGATACCTTGTATCGAGAACTTGGTTACATCTGAATCCACTGCACTCAACAAAATGACGTGCCACTGGACTAGACCACAGACAGTTTTTTATGGAACACACACTCGTACACAATGCCTCAATGGACGCATCGAGCAAGCGACATCTACTGGATCTGACATTTCACACAGGTAATTAAATAAACTATAAAGTTGGTACTACAATAAAAAATGTTCTTTTAATTTAATAGGTTCTGGTTGTCACGTGACTAGAAAATCACTGCCCCATTTCCAATAGTGGGCACTTGTGCACCTAGAGCTCCCACTTTTTAAAGTTACCTGTGGCATTGAAGCCACGTAAGGGTTCGATGACCTGTTCTAAAGGTACTTGGAGTCAAACAGTTCCCAATAGTTTGGAGTTTTTTTTAGGTACACATATGAAACCTTTATCTTTATTCAGAATGTCAAAAACAAGGGAGGTTCTCCATATAATACCGGTATATTTTTCTTTATAATGTCCACTATTCTATAATATTGGGGACTAAATCTGGTTGAGAAATTTCGGAAGAGATTCCCTCTGGTGGTGTTTTGTTTGGGACTGCTCTTTAAATTGCTTTTCATAAGTAGTTCAGATCACGGGCAACTTGATGCTCTTTAAAGGCATCCTCCACATTCTTGGGTGAGTATCCCCTATTCCTAAGTCTCAATTTCCGTTCTAACTGCTCTTTGATGGTATCTTCTTCCTGTCCTACAATTCCTTCAAACACGAAGGAACTGACTTTAGTGTATACCCCTAAAACGGGGGTGGAGTGACTGGAACTGGGCTTTGAGAATGGTATTTCCTGGGCATGCTTTCCGATACAAGGTGGTATTAATCACATAGTTTTTACGTTTTTAACGAATATATAATATATCCAACTGTCCCTGCCCCTTGTTATCATATTTTTATGTATAATTTAAATGTTGTCAATTTGTGCTTCTAACTGCATTTCATACATTGTATTACATTTTATTATTTATAATACTAGCAAAAGTGGTGCTGTGGTGCAAATGGAAATTATGTGTGTGTATGTTTTGGCTATGTGTGGTATAGTGTATATAGAATCTTAACACAGTTATATTAAACTGTACTAGACATACCAGCCTCCAGAGGAACCAAATAGGATAATCCTGCAGGTCTGAGAGTAGACCCAGGCATCCTGCCACACTGTTGGTTGAAACTAAACATGTTAGGTTAATACTTATTAGTATTCACCACGGCAATGGTGATTGGTACCTTCATATATTAAATAACAGAAGTACCTCACAGCATCATGTATTAAGAATATGCCGTAAATAACTCAACGTATAAACAAACATTTTTCATTACCAGTTTACCTAAAGAAATGTTTATCCTTATATACTCTTTTATACCGATGGCTAATTGCAAAAAAAATAGCTTCAGAGCAATTTTTTAATAACTGACTAACTGCTTTTTAATTTTCAGTATTACAGTAAATCCTTGGTATAACTAACCTGCCTGGCTTTACCACTTAAGCAAAAGGCTAGGAACTTGTCAACGTGTCACCCTTCACTCACCCAACCATAATAGTTGCTGCCATCAAATGTTCTAGCCAATCAGTCCACTACTCTAGTTACCCTATAAAATGACATCAGGTTTTAAAAATAGTTTGGGCAATTGGCCTGGTAGAGATTTCATCTCTACCAGATGTCCTTCCTGCAGTACAAGGACAGTAGGATTTAAATCCTTACTATCAGTAGCTCCTCCATATCTTAATACTAGAAAAAACTACAAAGAAAACATGCCGCTGTATATTTGTGTGTCCCTTGTAAGTTTGGTGGTACACTTATCTGTTGCCTCAGAGTCCTGTATCCAATACAGGTAAATTTCTGTCCATCAATCTCTTCAAGCCACCACCACAAATTCTACTTTTCGCTTTCTATCCTCCTAGCCATAAGAGCAGGGATGTTCTTGTTCTTTTATTACTGCAGTGATAGAGGCGGGTATATAGAGACCTTGGTGGATATATCCATTACAATACACATCACAATCTGGTTAGCAGACAAAACCTTTTTGGAATACACTTCTTTTCCAGGCCATAAGAGCAGAGCACAGCCGGGTGTGTGTAACCTCCATTTTGACCATTCCATGTTGAGCATAGGGTCTCAGCTTTGTAATAAAGTTATGTATTTTGTAATTTTTTGTGTTTGTACCTAGTATATAAGTCAGTGCTAGTACTTATATACATTTACTGTGGTCATTTAATGGAATAGTGAGATAGTACCATCATCATATACACCTCTTCCTATTTTAAGCTCCTGATAAACCCCTCACCATATTGGTAGCTCCTAAAACTCAATGCAATCTCCTATAAGATTAACATAGTATATATATACAGTGATAGGACTTTAACTATTTTAAATATGTGTGTTTTAGTACAAATTTATATACTGGTTTTTGTATCTCTTTTTATTCTATGCTGTGTAATGGGTGTCTGTTACCTAGGTGCTGGAGTTGATGTTTCTGTTTGGTCTAACGCTTTTCCCCCACCCCTCCTGGAGAAGAGCTGTGTTTTTTTTAACAGGTTATTAGTGTAATGTGCACATTTAAGTGATTGAACTTTTATTATTGTTTGGTGTCTCTGAAAGTGCCCACTTTTGTCACGATGGCGCAGAACAAGCTTTCTTTGCTTGTTAGTATAATGTTAACTAATAAAGGATATTGTTGGCCTACTATTTACCCGGAGACCAGTGTTTTGGTGTTCTTGTTGAGTCCTTCACATATTGGCTGTTTTCATTTGGATCTTGGATTTACATTGTTGCTGCTTTGATTTACAAACTTGAGCCCTCACGCACTGGAGTGATGGGTCCAGGGGGGGCTTGTCCATCCAGCTGAAATTTCATGCTCCACTGAATATTCCACGAAATTAAATGGGGAAGAAACCAAATGCGTTCCCCTTGATCTTCGAAACTTCACATAGGAGAGCCTGTTATGTGTGGACTATATCTTATTGTTATACTTACCTCACCTCAACCCTTTCCATCGGGGCCCGATGTACTTCTCCTTTTTTTTTGTATTGATGCGGTATTAAGGCTCATAGATCAGGAGCGAGCAGTAAATATATGTACCCACTACTGTAATTATAAGTTTTAAAGTCACGCGATAGGTTCCCATGACCTTCCCTTTCATTTAAAGGCATTCCGGTCTATGCTCCCTGGTCCCCGTGGTTCTTTTTGTGCAGCCACAGGCTACTGTATAAGTTTTACACGGCTAACTCCCCCAACACACACACCCCTTTAAACTTTTCATACAGCTCAAAGACCCCAGGTCCCTTCACAACCCCCTCACACACCAAACTACAAAAACCAACCCTCTTCCCATTTCTGGACAGTTTGGTGAGGGGGGGGGGGGCCATAGAGTGATAGAGGACATGTGGCCTCAAAGTATGGAAGTAAATTAATAATCCAAAAAAATAATCTAAAAACTGTATGTTTTACACAATGCAGGAAGTCCTGGCTAGAAAACTGGGGAACTAGAAACTAACCGCATGGCTAAAATGATTCACATGACTGTGCAGTAAATATGGATGGATCCGTCTTATTTAGACCATGACGAGTTAATAAGAAGAATGGGGGAGTATGTATGTACCTATAAGCAGATTGAACCAAATCTAAAAGACTGGATATAGGGGGGTATAAACAATAAGGCCGCATACAATATGGGTGGAGCTGTTAATAGAAGCAAGATGTGGTGTGTAAATTAATGTGTTGGTTTCTACTCTAAGACGGACCGCCAAATGCCAGAGCAGGTGAAATGAATCTCTATATTGCAGGTGGTGAAGGCTGCTCTTATGGGGCATGTTCTGGGCATGTTTCTTGGTCATGTGGGATTTTCAAATTACATGGACATAGATTGAGTAGGGACTGCCAGAACCCTCACAACGATCAAGTACATCCCATCTCAAATGGCTGCCCGCCCTGTAATGTCCCTCGCAAAAAGTCCCAAAAACTGGACCACAGGGCTGTGGCCAGTCCATATAGGCACTCTGCCTCCTGTCTCTCCTCGTGGAGATTTTTGCCATGCTGACGCAGCCACTACACCTTCCCTCTCCCTGCTCCCTCCCTCTCCCTCCCGTTTTGCTCTCCTCCTCACTAGCCATAAAACCCCTTGGCGTAGTGTTAGGGCTTCCTTTCCTCCCCAACCCCACCGCTATATTCTTTTTCAGAACTCCCCTAAACTCTACTTACCTTATCCTCTCTCCCCCAACGTTCTCCTACAGCTCGCCGGCAGTCTGCGTCCATGATTGGCTACCTCTAGCCAATACGGATGCGTCTTCGGGTCCACCCCCTGCTTGCTAGTTTCATGCAAGCAGAGGGACAGACGTACGATCGGAGGAGAGAGGTAAGTAGTAAGGATCGGGGGGAATTTCTCTAAAAAGTATATGGCAGTGGGGCTGGGGAGGGAGCCCTACACTACAGTACAAGGAACAATAACAAGGGGTGGACATGGCCTTTAGGAATAATCATAGGGGGGGATCACGATCGTGATACTACTAGACCAATGGTTTTTCATCATTTTTCAGATTCCACATTTGGTCTGGTGATGTGCTGGTTGGATTTGGAAAAAAACAGCCAATGTAATACCCAATGGATTCAAAAAGGGTAGTCATCATTCACAGCCGGTAAGTATATACCAGGTAAGCCTAAACTTAGTGGTATGAAGATGCTGGAAAACTTTGTTTAGATCATCTCTTTGACTTTTTTCTCCAAACTGATCTTCTTACTACTAATATGTTGTAGTAGTCAGCATGATTTATGAGAAATATATTGTTCAGACAAATCTACTTTTAGTGGATGTAGTAGACTTGGATATTGCTAAAAAAGCTTTTGCTGATGTTTTTTGAAGCTCTGTGCTAAGTGAATCTTAATAAAAGAGTTTTTGGGAAAAATATTCCCACGAGACTTAGCTGTAAGCAACAATGCCATGACAAGTCACCGTGCTAGAGCTAGCAATGCGTTATAGATTTGGTCTAGTGATAAAGATGGGAAGCTAGATCAAGGGAGAAAAATATCTTTTTTCTCCCTCTTTAGAAGGCACTGGTAGGCCGTGCATTTGAATATGTCTGTGGCAATTTTGGAATCCCATATACAAATAGGATACTTGTAAATGGAATGGCCCTAAATAATAGAGGGAATTGTATGTCGGCTTTATGATGCCGCGATTTTATTAGTTAGGGCTGTTTTCATCTGGAGACGCGTGTTTGCATAGGATGTGATCACTTTATACAATATATTAATGGGCCATACAATAACTCTCTGGCAGCTTGCTCACAATAGGTCATATCAGAGGACTTGTGGTACATCCTTTAAGACTAGAATAAAAAAGTTCATCTTCAGGTTAGGAAAGGTTGCTTTTACATTGAGAATAGTGGAACTGTGGGAACTGTCTTTCTGCTCTTCAGATGTGCTTGGAAGGCAAGTTCATGAATATGCTTTACAAGTGGTTGAATAACTTTTCTAAAAATAAAAAATTTGAGGAATTACTGGTATTAATATGTAGTCCCTGGTAATCCAGGGATACTTTCTCCTATTGCCGTTTGTAGTCATCAGAAGGAATCCCACCCCCCTTCATTTTAGCTGTTTTTTTTTGTTTTGTTTGTTTTTGAGAGGGGGGGTTCATTCCTCTTCCTGATCAACTGTAGGTGACTTAAAGAGGAGGGTATAAAGATGGACAAATGGTGTATTCTTAATTCACCCTCAATTACTATGTAGTAATGTTTCATTTCAGTTAAGGATAGGAAAGAAGTGAACAGAATATGCTCACTCTATAATGGTATCTGGCTTCTCACTTATGTGGCATTGCTTTCGCAAGCGGAAACATAATACACTTAATATTATCCCCTGTTTGTATTCAATGAGATTCAACTGGACTTGAAGTTTTAGTTTCAAAAAATTGAAGACGTTTCGCTAGTATCATCCGACTGGCTTTCTACAATTCAGAATGACTTGTTACAGAATCTGTGGCCAATTATGTACACCTGTGAAAATCCCAATTAAGGTACATAATTGCCACATGATTCTTGTACAAAGTCCTTCTGAATTGAGAAAGCCAGTCGGATGACTAGCAAATGTCTTCATAACTAAACGTCTAGTCCAGTTGCTCTATTGAATACTAGTAAACCCAAATCAAAGAAAAAGTAATCCCTCATAACTATTACCCCTAACTGAATAACATTAGTTAACACGCATACAGAATTAAATTAGACTTTATTAGATATGCACTAAATAATCTATATAAAAAAAAAAAACTAGGAAAGAGTAGGATCATCCGTTGCAAACAGAATGAGTGTGGGTGGAGGTAGTTAAATATCATTATCATTAATGTACGACAGTGGCCATAAATGTAAGTCCACGATCATGCATTAATTTACATTAATTTACGAACACTCAGCTGTATAATACCATGCTGTAGTAAAATATCGCAATGGTATTCTAGGGGGGGATCATAAATCTATGATTGCAGTCATAGATTTAAGATTGATATCGGACATTTACGATTGCTATTGTAGATTTATGGTAGCCATTGTAAATTAACAATCGTTTTAACAACCGTTAAAGGCGTGGTATCGCTAAAAAGTGATAGCGCGCCTTTATAAATGTGGTCCAAAAAGTCTTTGTTAACCCAGTGCACTTTTCCTTTTGATAACATACACTAAACGATACTACTTTATGGATTCACTATTCCCTAAGCTTCCAGTTACTTTTATATCTATAATATGCTATATCTATAATACGTTAGATATTACCAGATCTATCAGAGCTCATTTTTTAATAGGAACTTCAACCACCTGTGAGCGAAAATTATCCTGCACTAAATTCAGTAAACCAATTACCCATTTCTGTGTTGGCACTATGCCAATCAATGTCAGGGCACATTGCTTACCTTCTGGGCTATCTATCCCTATGAGACTGATATAACCCTGCCCCCCAAACCTAGTTTAAAATCTCCCCCAACCCTTTAGCCATCTTCTACCCCAAAACAGCTGCACCGCCATTGGTGAGGTGCAACCCATCACTACTAAAGATTCTGTAACCGAAAAGTCTGCCCACTTCTCTAAAAACCCAAACCCTTACACCATTACTCATGACTTTGCTTTAAACTTAGCCACTAGCTCTCAGAAATCTTTTTTAAGGACCTTTCCTCCTCCTCTAACTTTGTCATTGGCACCAATGTGAACCAATATCGCCAGGCCAAACCCAGCCCCACCCAATAATCTGTCTACAAGATCCACCACATGCCAAACTCTAGCACCAGGCAGGCAACACACAGTTTGGTATGCAGGGTCTTGGCGGAAGATGATCCTATCTACCTTTCTAATAATGGAGTCCCCTACTACAAACACCTGCCTAGCCTATCTGACCCTAAGTTCTTCCTCTCTTGAGCACCCAGGCGGTCCCCTAGGTGCTCAAGAGAGTAGCCCACTCCATACATGCTAATTCTGAGCTGTCCTCCTCCATCACCTAAGACTTCCCCTAGTAACCCCCAAAAAACTACCTCCCCTACTCAACCTTCTCTGCTCCACTTCCACCCAGCTCTATACTAGCCCAGGTTTTCCAATCCCTGCAATTCTGCAAGTAGCCCCCTTAGACTCTATACCAGAGATTCCAAACAGGCAACCCCTGACACAGGTGTGGCATAGGTCCCCTAGTAAAATTAGATTGGTCAACCTAGAAGAACATTTCTCTCTGGGAACACCCAGTAGCTTAATCTAATTGCAACAATCCTTATATTAACCACACTGTCCATATATAGCAGAAAACAATCTCCTCACACAACCTTACACCCCATACACTCTTATGGCTCCATTATTTTTTAACCTGGAGTTTCCACCGGGGGTTGAGTTGGGAGGAAAGGGTTGGTAGTTATGCACAAGAAAAGGGATAACAAGAGTAGCACATGTTATAACCATTTCTAGGCTTGTGACCCGAGAAGAAGTTAATTTAAAGCATAACTGTGGTTATACAAGTATTAAACAGGGTTCTTTCATACCTTTCAAACAAGGCTGGGATGGTGTCTCTAGATTCTCTGGATCTTAAGTTATAGGCTTGTAAATTTACATTTTCTGGTCTGTCAGGTATTTCTATCCACTGTTTGTCTGAGTGTCTGTGGCAGTCACATGATGTTCTGGTTAACCCCCAAAAATCTTTTCTGAAGCTAGTTACAATCCTGCAACCATTCTCTATCATTTGCTCTACCTATGGGCACCTTAGGGAAAGAAAAAGTTTTCTTTTCAGGCTTTTGGCTTGCTTTAATAATGATTTAGACATTTGGGGGCGGGGCTTATGATACAGCTAATGATGCTCTGTCCTAACAGTGGGCATGCTCCACTAAACTTGGAGATCATAGTGCTACAGTAGCAAGAAAAACTACCCTTTATACGCTGTAACTTTGGATAGACTAAGATATAAAGCAGATTCTGAGTCCTTTTACAAGTAGGAGTGTGCACTTTTAAATAAAGGGCACACTCCTACTTTTAAAATGACTCCAGAATCTTGCTTATATCTTTAGTCTATCCAAAGTTACAGCAGTATAAAGGGTAGTTTTTCTTGCTACTGTAGCACTATGATGTATACAGACCACTGTTCCCCTTTAAAGTAGCTCTATGATGTATACAGACCACTGTTCCCCTTTAAAGTGGCTCTGCCAGCTTCTGGTTTCATTATACCCAGGTCTCCCATTATGCTCAATCTATTTTAAAACAGACAGCCCCCAGAGACAACATAATAGCATATTCCTTTGGTTTACAGACAGTTCTGCAGACCATTCATGGTGTGGATCAAGCAAAGGGTATGGGGCGGTAGGTATTTCTATCTCCCGTTGATGCAATGTTTATATATATGACACTGGGAGAAAAGAGTACAAATAGCGATAGGTCCGGGGTATATACACCTGGACCCAATGTACAAAAGTGTGAATATCACATTTCCTATACTATCACGCTCTGTACAAATTAGGGAGGTAATCCAACTATTACACATAAGTAGACTAACTTATACACTGTAAGTTCTAAGTTAATTTCCATCCCAAGAGATAACATCTTTCGAACAAATCAACCACTGGGACCTAAATTGATAACTAGCCTATATGATATAATCACCACTAATAAATACTCAAGCAGGCTGCCGGTTCAAGCCCAGTGGGAGGGTTGGATTGGTGGTACACTAGCTGATGACAAATGGCAGAGCATTTCAGAAGATACTCTATCAACATACTAACTGAACAGGATAACACCTGTTATTCCCCCATTTTGTTTTAGGAATTGAGGCCAGATAGCTGATACCTACCACTGCTAGGTTTTTTTTTTGTGAAAATATGGGAAAGCTGTAATGCAATTATTAAAGCCTTTAATACTCTGTTAACAAAAGACCCTTTGGTGACATTATTTACTTGAAAATAGTCTGAATAAAAAAGGCAATTAACTATAACATTTACACCTTATATGTGCATCAAATCAGTATATAAAGTACCTCCCTGAAATGAGTCTTTGCAGGGTGGGATGTCTGCATTACCATCTGTACAAAAATTAGAAGCCTAGTGCACATCCAATTAATTTGCTTACATTTTACTTTACCATTGTAATGCAACTTAAAAAGCCTGCCCTTCTCTTTAGGTATAAATTAAAGCAATTAGTTTTCAATAACTTGGCAAATTATTTTAAGCCCAGCAACCACTTCATGGTTTGCTTTATTCTGCTGGGTCCTAACTTTTAACCTATTTTACCTTAGTAACTTTTCACCTTCTTAGGAGACGTAATTCTCAAACTTTGTCTTTATATCAGTACCTGCCTTTTATGAGATGAAAGTCCCTGCTGCTCTTTTGCTGCTTTCTTGGGAATAACTCTCCAGCTTTCAGTACTTGAACACATGACCCACTATGGGTGGAGTACACATTTCCCAGAGGCTTGGTCAAACCCCCAATGCAACAAGCAATATATATATAGAAATGGGATAGTATACATTACCATCTGACACCCTCATGCTGCCTCTATAAGCTGGAAAACAATAACAGAACTGAATCTAGTGTGAAGCTGTTTTTCAATATTATTGGAAATATCCATTTGTTACTGACCTTTTAAATTGAACTGACGCACTGTAAAAAAAACGTGCTGTATCTATTCAAATTACCAGACAGATATGTGCAATTGGAAGATTAATAATAAATAAGTATTTGCCTTGTCTCACCTCTCCCTTTGTGCTTGATGCTGGGTTATTAATGAAATTGACCTGTGAATACTAGGGGTTAGCTCCCATAATTAACCTCGTACGCAGTACACTTTACAGGAAGATGGAGACTTGCTTCCTGGAAGCTGACAGCCAATCATGTTACAGCTCAGAGATCATTCTTCCTTCGGACACAGAACACAGATTTTTTTCAGTTTTTGTGTTAACACATTGCAAATGCTCCTGTCCCTAACAATGGTTAATTCCTTTGCTTTTTATACAAAAAAGATAAGTAATCTTTGCAGTATATTTGTTTGCTAGCGTTGACATAAGAAAAAGAATATTAAAAGAATAGTTCACTCAAAAACTTTTCCTTTAATGTATTGATTGAAGCCTGGGAGGTTAAGGTGCTATTACTTTCCTTCGTCCCTGGCTCCTGCTCAATTGTTTGAAGAATAGGAGGTAAGGCATAGCTCCCAAACTTCCCGGGCTTCAGTCAATATATTAAAGGAATAGTTCACTTTTTGAACATGGACATCCTTTAAGACTTGAAGAAAAGAAGTTAAGTCCTCAATTTCGGAAAGGGTTTTTTACTGTAAGAACAGTAAAACTGTGGAACTGTCTTCCATTGGATGTGGTGATGGCAGGTTAATTGGATAGTTTCAAAAGAAAGCTGGATGAGTTTCTGAAAACAAGGATTGTTGCAGGTTACTGGTATTGATACATAAAGTGGAGTTGATCCTGGCATATTTTCGATTGCCATTCTTGTCAAGAAGGAATTTTTGGGGTTTTGTTTTTCTTCCTTTAGATCAACAATTATGGTGGCTATAGACGCCTAGATTCCGGACGTACAATATCAAGATATCCTGATATCGTATGATGATCGGATTGTGTATGGATGATCATTAAAATATCTTTCAACGTTCTTCCAATAATTTCCCAACCAGGCCAGTTAAAACATTTTTGGCAGACTGGCAATCCAATCGTACGACCCGTGGATTGTAGAATCACATTATAGTGGCCACCATAAGGCAGGAAATGTGGGTATTGCTGAATAGGTTGCCCTGAATGGGCATACGTCTTTATTCAACTTCAAATACTATACTATAGTTTAGGGTGTTTCCATCTGCAGTCTATCCAAGTTTACAGCACTATACAGTAACGAGTAACCCAAAAAAACTACCTCCCCTACTCAACCTTCTCTGCCCCACTTCCACCCCCTGCTTATGAGCTGTGACATCACCAGCATCAGCAATCCCTTGGCTAAAGCATGCCCACCTGTATCCTACTGCATCAACTGCATTATAAGCCCCCCAAACTTCTTTATAATTTTTGGAGCTAGCCACAAGCCATAAAATATTTTTTTTCTTTTCCTATGGTCTCCATCGGCATAGGAAGGCACATATATTGATTGCAGGCCTGTGACTAACTTTAGAAAACATTCAGGGTTATTCAATAAAAGTTCTTATTGTTAAAAAAGGTGCTAATTTTGCCCCAACCAAAACAAGTTAATTTACAGGTAAAACACATACCAGAAATACAAACAGGTAAAATTGTGTTTACAGAGGGAGGAAGATTGGTTCAGCAGATGAAAATTCAAATACCACTTTCTATTTGTCCACTAACAATATAACAATATACTGAAAAGAAGTGGACTGTTTTTGAAGGGATTTTAAACCATTTTACTTCTAAATTGGGAAATAAATGTAAAAAAATAAGTCCACACCCATGTAGCTTAATTTTGATGTAAAGAGGGAAATGGAAAGGAAGAGGGTGGCATTTAAAATCTTTAAGTCAGAAGGAACAGGACGGGCCTTTAGGACCTATAAAACTGTGACCAAAGTAAGACCACAAGAGAGGAGAGACCACAAGAGAGATGAGAGAGACAAGATGAACCCTTAATTGGTTAATCAAAGGGGCGCCATAACTTCAAATGAAGCAATGGAGTTGTAAGACTTAATTGGCCTCAAGGTTGGCTTCAATTTGTGGGTATAAAAGCAAGCAGGTTTATAGCAACTCCCTCCCATTTCCTGGTTACAACTGATAGTTTGACTCATTGGATAGTATTGGTACTGTACGATAACAAACCTTTACAGTGGTTAGAAAAACTAACACTAGTAGTGTTTTTTTTTTTTTACCACAGTATTACTTTTTGACTGCGGTGAAAATAAGTTTCTGTTTTTCCAACAGCTAGGTTTGTTATCGGACATTACTCATAACTAACCTTTATAAGTACCATCCATAGGGAAGGGTAATCTGGCACAGATTTTTTGTGTGCGATTCCTCTTTGAAGGCTGCAATATTTCAGCCCGATCGACCAATAGTTCAGTGTATCGGTCAATTGAGCCGAAATAATCCCGACTGTTTGTCCCAATTGAAAGAAAGGATGATCTGACATTGCGGAAAACCACGTCCAATCACTCGGTCACGGTAAACTGTTGGCTTTTTATACAATCCAGAGATACCAAACTTGATATATTTACGAGTTAGTATGACCAAGAAGTAAACTATCTTAAGTTCCCCCTGTGATACCAATCTATAAAAAATATGCACAGATGTGCCTTCGTTCCAGCTGGGCCGTTTCTAGCCATCTTGGTGCCCTAGCATTATCAGATCTCAATCCCATTGCGCTTAAAAACGCAGTAGTGTGGCCTAGCTCCCCAATCTAAGAGTATTGGCATTAACACTTTCAGTGCCAGCACTTTCCCAGGGTATTGCCATTAATCCTTTAGTACCAGCACACTTCCCCATAGTATTACTATTACCACTTTCAGTGCCAGCAGAGTATTAACATTAACCCTTCAGTGCACGAAGACTTTCCTATTAAAAATGTCAGTGGCAGCACTTTCCCAGAGTATTACCATTAACCCTTCAGTGCCAGAACTTTCCCAGATTATTGTCATTAACACTTTTGGTGCCAGCAAAATATTTCCTTTAACCCTTTCAGTTGCCAGCATTGACATGATAGCATTGACAGTATGTACATGCTTTCCATGTCTCCTCCATGAACTTGAGGGCTGTCTATCACTGGGTAATAAACTGGAGGGCTGACTACACTGGGTAATGAATTGGAGGGCTGACTAACACTTGCTAATGAACTGGAGGGCTGTCTTAAAACTGGGTAATAAACTGGAGGGCTGACTAACACTGTCTAACGAATTGGAAGGCTGACTAACACTGCCTAATGAACTGGAGGGCTGTCTAATACTGGGTAATAAACTGGAGGGCTGACTACACTGGCTAATGAACTGGAGGACAGACTAACACTGTCTAATGAATTAAAGGACTGACTAACACTGCCTAATTAACTGGAGCCCCCCCCCCACACACACACTGTCTTTTTTCACTGTTTAACATGGAACTATGTGCTGCCTTACTAGTTAATGTTAAACAGTGACAGTGTCTCCCAACCTACACACCTGCCATCACCTTCCATACAGATGACACTCCATCCTCCAGTTCTTGGCAATAGTGAAGTTTCCTACTATGCTGGGCTCCTCTAGGAGCCCTACTGGCTGACAGTGTCAGGTATGAATAAAGTTTTGTTGAAAAAAATGGAACTTCCAATTGTTTTAAACAAAAATGTATTTAAACCTGACACTGCTGGCTGGGACAATGGCCAGAGAAAACAAGCCACTAATCCAGGACACTCAACATGCGGTCCGAGACAGCGGGATTCAAGGTGAAATCCGTGCATGTCCTGGAAAATCCGAGACAGTTGGGAGGTATATGACATTATTTGGGAAAATATGACATAAATCCTTTCCTTGAATTATTATGAAACATGAATTGAATGTGAGCTGGCATCTGTTTTTAAGCTTTTCTTAAAGCTGGGCCTCCTGCTGCTATCGCACCTGCCAGTCTTTAGCTATCCTGGTTGCTGCTGGGATTATTGTCCTTTTTGAAGTAGATACCCTGCTGAGTCAGATCACAAACGGAGATAGGGGAATAACACTATACTCCTACAAATGGTCAGTCAGAGATTTTATTAACCCTTTGAGTACTTCTGGGTTGAAATAGGTGGGAGCTGCTATATTGATTGATACTGCTAAGAAAGTGAAATAAAATGGAAAATTACTACTGCCAATATAGATATTACCTTTGGGAGGACAACTGCAACTATAATAATGCCAGGAATTCTTATTAAATGATGAAACTATGTTTTCCCCAGTGTAAAATTAGTACTCTGTATATATAAGGAAGTAATCAAATAAAGATTACCAAATTAATAGAAACCTGTAGATACCAGATTGTTTAATAAAGCATCCTGCTTATATATAGTTATTAAATTACACAGTAAGTATTATAAACTTGAAAATCATTCTATAATTTTAATAAAAAATTTTAGCTTTTCCTTATGACTAAGGGGCATATTTATAAAAAAACGGTATTAGAGCAAAAAAATTACATCACAATTAAAATCACATTGCAGCCGCGAAAATAGCGCTATCGCCGTATTTAAAATGGCGAGCGCTATTGCTGCGATATGTATCGTGGCCGTGATGTGTATCATGGACTCGATGTGTTGCGGTAATTTTAAGTCCCTTCCCAACGCCTCTGCGAAGGGGGCAGGGCATACACCCACCCCGCCCTCGACCCCCCGCGGCGGATCCATATACAATAGAACACATAAATGTATTCGGTCATGAACCTCCAACTGGGCTTGTTCAGTGGTAACTCATTTAGGAATCCTCCCCTTGCAAATCCTGTGCTTGCCACTGGCAATAACTTTGATAAATCGTGTAAAAATCACCCAAGCAAATTTTCTCTATTTTATTAATAGGACTAATTGTTTAGTATTGCTTGTTTTCAGCAAACTGCAGCTAATTATCAAACCAGTTACATTAATATGGGAACATACCATAGTGCTGTGTCAGAAATAGTCATGTTAATGGAACATTAACATGAGGGGGGGGGGGGGTTCTTCCCTCCTTGCTGTGAGCTAATCAATCAAATCCCTCCCAATAATATAACATTTATCAGCACACAGCGGGGGGGGGGCTCTGTAATCACATGGATCAGCAGGCAGCAAGGAGAGAGAACACCTTACATTACACCTCATCACCCCTAACCTTCCCCTTCCCTAATCACCACAACCAGCTCTCACACACAGCAAAACTGCAAACAGCAGTGATTTACTTACCGATCAGCAGACTGAAGGAGAAAATCTCTTAATCAATAGAGCTCAAGTTACCTTGCTTGAGAAAGTCCATTATTCCAACACAGTGAAAACTGCTATGCTGTTCCAATTGGAGGAAGTTACTTAGAGTAGGCAGAGCAAGCAGAGTCCTTCTGTGAAACAGCAGCTTACACATAAATGGACATGTAAAGGGCATGTTGAGAAGGGGCTGGAGGCAGCAACATTTGACAGGGATTTTTAACCCTGCTCACTGCTTTACAGCCAACTTTAGCCATCAGTACTCGGGAATGCAGGCTCAGATTGCAGCAAGGAAAGAGGCATTGAACAGGTAATAAAGCAGCTAAAACATATTAGAATATCATTTTTAGGGTGGACATGCCCTTTAAACCAATTGTTAAAATCCATTTATGTTCTCACACCTTTTTTAAAAAAAATAGTTTTTACAATTTAGAGCCCCAATTTTACTGTTTCTCCAAGACCTTCCCCTTTGATGTTGCACAATTGGATTGGAGTAAGGGAACGGCCAGCACCTCAAAAGGTATAAAGTTCTTAAATTTCCTATATGAGCATTTTCACAGATGGTAGAAGTTACTACTAGACAGAATGCGTTGTTGGATCTGGTGATATCTAATAACCCTGAGCTCATTTTGGAGATAAAGGTAATGGGAAGCTTAGGAATTAGTGACCATGGTATAGTGTCATTTAATATAGGTTGCAAAAAACTAAAGTGCACTGGCTTAACAAAAACTTTTAACTTTAGAAAAACTGATTTTGTGCTGTTAAAGGAATCACTCCTGCTCACAGACTGGGTGGAATTGTTTCTAGGTAAAGATACTGAGCAAATGTAGTCTACTTTTAAAGGGATATAAACTATTACATTTCTAAATTTGTACCTTTAGGGAACAAGTGTAAAAAAAGTAGGTCCTCTCCTGCATGAGGACCGAGAATGTGGGACCATTAAATAATGGGGCTGAGATGGTTGTAGAGGATACCAAAAAGGTTTTCAGTGTTGAGAATCCTAGTCCTTACAGCAGGGATTGTAATAATATGCAGGGGAGAAACGAGGAGTATTCACATTGGCTGAAGGAGGATATGGTACGGAAACAATTAGACAAAGTTAATATCAATAAAGCCCCAGGACCAGATGGAATACACCCTCGGATTTTAAAAGAGCTTAGTTCAGTTCTATCTAGACCACTGTTTCTTATCTTTTCAGATTTACTTTGGTCTGGGGATATGCTGCTGGATTGGAAAAAAGCCAATCTAATACCAATATTTAAAAAGGGTAGTTGTTCACAGCCTGGAAACTATAGACCTGTAAACCTAACATCAGTGGTAGGGAAGGTGATGGAAACTTTGCTATGGGATCTTATCCTTGACTTTGTCTCCAGAGCTCATCTTATTAGTAGTAGTCAACATGGATTTATGAGAAATAGATCATGCCAGACAAATTTAATTGGTTTTTATGAAGAAGTAAGAATTTGGATTCAGGCACAGCAGTGGATATGGTATACTTGGATTTTGTGAAAGCTTTTGATACTGTTCCACATAGGCGACTAATGTATAAACTTAGGACTGTTGGCCTTGAAGAAAACATTTGTTTGAGAATTGGTTATTGGATCGCAAGCAGAGAGTGGTGGTCAATGGAGCTACATCTATGTGGGCTAAAGTTCTAAGCGGAGTGCCTCAGCGTTCTGTACTGGGGCCCCGTCTGTTTAATCTGTTTATAGATGACTTAGAAAGGGGCATTGAGAGCATGATCTCTGTGTTTGCTGATGACACTAAACTATGCAGAGCTTTGGAAACTTCCAATGATGTGCAAGTGTTGCAAGCAGACCTAGATAGATTATCAAAATGGGCAGCAGAATGGCAGATGAGATTCAATGTTGATAAATGTAAGGTGATGCATTTGGGATTTAATAATCCCTGTGCCACCTACACCATAAATAACTCTGTGTTAAGTGCATCTGTAATGGAAAAAAATTTGGGGGTTCTGGTAACAGATAACAGACTGGTTGTAGCAAACAATGCCAGGTAGCAACGACTAGAGCTAGCAAGATATTGTCTTGTATAAAGAGGGGAATAGATTCAAGAGAGAAATATATTATTCTCCCTTTTTACAAGGCACTGGTAAGGCCTAATTTGGAATATGCAGTGCAGTTTTGGAATCCCATATAGATCTTGGAAATGGAAGCAGTTCAGAGAAATGCAACTAAATAATACGGGGAATGGAGGGGCTTGAATATGCAGGCAGATTAGACAAGTTAGGGCTGTTTAGATTGGAGAAGCGACGTTTGCGTGGGGACATGATAACCTTATACAAATATATTAATGGACCATACAATGAACTCTCTGGTGCATTGTTTAGGTCATATCAGAGGACTCATGGACATCCTTTAAGATTGGAAGAAAAGAAGTTTCATCTTCAGGTTAGGAAAGGTTTCTTTACAGTGAGAACGGTGAAACTGTGGAACCGTCTTCCAGCAGATGTGGTAATGGAACGTTCATTAAATAGCTTTAAAAAAGGCCTGGATAAGTTTCTAAAACTAAAAAATATTGAGAATTACTGGTATTAATGCATATAGATCTGGTTGATCCAGGCATACTTTCCAATTGCTGTTTGGAGTCAGGAAGGAATCCCCCCCCCTTATTTTTTGCTGTTTTTTTTTTTGCCTTCCTCTGGATAAACTGTTAGGTAGGGTTAAAAAAAAAAAAAGAGGGTGAATAGGTTGGACTTGATGTCTTTATTCAACCTCAATTTCTATGTTACAATGAAAAAAAAGACACATAGATATCAAGGTATGATTATCTATTTTTTATCTCCAGAACCTGGAATGAAATTAGTGGCAACAATTGGTTTGTGCAACATGGGTGGCCACTGTGTACCATGAAGCAGACTTTAGGGTTTATCTCTGTTTTGGGGGCTGGTCTCACTGTTCTGGATTGATTAACACTGTTTTGGAATAGCCAGGGTCCTGCCCAGTTCATCTGAGATTTACTTTGATTTGCCTTAACCCTCCTAAAACCTGCCATTTTTGCAATGGGAATTGAGGGTAAGGCCAGCCCTGTATTAAATGTATTTATTAAAGAGAGAAGAGAGAACTGCTGCAAAGTAAACAGAATCCAGCGACTGTGCAGTTCTATTTGCAATTTATCTTGTGCTCTAACAGTAGGTAGCATGCCTGATATTTAACTCCTTGTTCTGAGAGCAGCACAACCATGTTGTTGGGTTTTTTTTGTAATCATTGCAATCACACAGTATTTCTACAAAATATATTTCTCTGTGAGAATGTAGCAGTTCAGTACTAAGTAAGACTGTTCTCTGTTTTCCAGTAAATTGAAATCCAGAACATGATTAGCTATAAGGTTTGTAAACATCTTCCTCCAGCCTTTTCATTTTCATCTGCAGGCTCCAGCCTCTTTTACTCATCTGATTATATTTCTTCTTTACAATTCAGATTTGGAATGAGATAGAATGTGCTCAGAATGAGTAGAAGGATGTAATAGTGCTTGGAATACTAAACTACACAATAATGGAAGTATGTGAAAATAAGTCTAGGGGAAAAAAGCCATAAATGTGACTAGGTAAGCAGCATTTTGAAGAGAATTTGCTTCTATTCTTCCTTATCGTAAATGACTAAAAGTGTATAATAGGAGCATGGTGGCTTGGGAATAGGAGGATGGGGGATCGTATAATAAATACAGGGGTGAGGTGGTCAGGGAGTCTTAGGCTAGGTACACACAAGCAGATATTTAGTGTTGACTGGCTCAACCAATATTTCGTAATTTAGGGCAATTGCCCCAAAATTTTGATGGTACTTAAGTGACTGGGACTGACCGTTGTCTGTTGTTCTTTCATCCAATTGGGACAAAAGAATTAGACATGTTGGTAAATCATGGCCCATCGTGTGGTATTCTATAGACAACATGATCAGTTGCACCAAAATATAAGCAAAGTCATTTTTTTTCACTTAACGGCAAAAACAGCCTGAAATTGTGCAGTCCAAAATCATTCACCAGCAATGTTCCTGCCTGCATAGTCCTATTAATAGTCTATTAATAGCTTCTGGGAGATAGTATTGCCTTTATTTTAAGGGATTTGTATTTGTTTATTCTGCTCTATTTTATTTTCAACCCATTATAGATGTATGGCATTGTAACCAGTCTTATTGTATAGGATAATTAAACTCATTATCTCCTGCTGTGCTAAATTCAAGCTTTTCCAAAATTTCATGTTGCATATATAGCACATCTTAATTGTTTAAAGCAAGCTGAACATTCATGGTTCTCTATAACACATGGTAAAGGTATAGAGCAGGGAATGCTGGGAGAGATTGTTTGCAAACATGTGTCCAATTTGCACATTCCCGGTGTAGAGTCCCACCTATGATTTGAATAGATATGAACATACCCGGTTTACCAATTAAATACTGTAGATGTTATCCTGTCGCTTTTGTGTGATTCAACAAACAGCAATTGACCACAATCAATAAATATGATTTAGAAGCATTTTTGACACAAACCCATGCACACAAGGCACAATTCTATGAACGCCCCTTACAGTTATGGACAGTGTCCTATTAGCAGGAACATTGTTTAGAGTCAATATCTGCCGCTGGAAGTTCACTTTTCGCTGTATACGCCAACTTTTAATGCAGTTGTAATGAGCAATTAAGCCCAAATGATGGAAGACTAGCTTCAATAAACAGCTTCTGTGCAATGAAAGGTAATGAACTAATATTTATTATGAGCCTGGTTATTGCCTTTTCACCACTTTGTTATTTTGCCACTGTGATATATGAACTAAGGAAAGATGATGCATGAGGTTGGTTTATTGTCTTCCCACATTGGGAACACAATGTGTCAAACCCATTTAACTGCTTTGCTGCTGATAACATTAGTAGCTGAGATAAAATTCACTCTCTGGATTTAAAATGATTCTTACATAAAATCACTTTTAATTTTTAGCACATACATGTAGACAATGTTGTAGGAATTGAAATGCTGAATATAAGTGGAAGGTTTAATGCTTAATTCTGTGTTTATATTTCATTATCCTGTTTATTTTGCGAAACACTGTAAACCCATTGCCCCTATCCAAACAAATATATATAAAGTATATGAATTCTCTCAGGATAGGTACATTGTAAATAAGATAGGTAATTTGTCAGATATTTCTTACTACTATGGGGTGGCTTCTCATCAAGCAAAGAATAATATTCAATACCCTTCTGTTGACCTTTATATCTCTATAATCTGCTGCACCTCCCTACTTATCTTCTCTATTGGCCCTATATACTCCTGGCCGTGCCCTCCGTTCCTTACAAGGATATCTCCAGGAACCCCTAATGAACACTGCCTCCTCCTGCCTTAAACCATTCACTCTTGCTGCTCCCTACCTTTGGAACGCTCTCCCTCTCTTGCTCCGCCAGGTAACATCCATTAATGCTTTCAAATCTAGACTGTTATACCTACCTTTCTGAGCACCAGCACAATAAACAATTGTTAGCCACGTCAAGCTTTGTACCCATTCCCCCACTTGTATTTGTATGTTGTCCCACCCACTCTTCGGGGCAGGGATCTCATTCGTAATGTGTCAAGGGATACTGCACTTATATCAATTTATCCATTATTTATATAGGGTAACCCTTTTAAAATAAAATAATAACAAAAGTGGTATAAAGGTGATATAAAGGTTATATATATATATATATATATATATATATATATATAAAAAGAAAGGTAGAACGGTGCACTCAGCCGGATTTCTTCAACACATTTTATTTGAGTGAAAATGATCAACATATTTCGGCCATCTTGGTTAATGTATTTAAACACAGTAATCATATCCCCACACAAGCGCCTTTTCTCCAGCGTACGTAATTGTAACTTTTCCAGTCTCTCTTCATATTCAAGCTCCCCCAATCCCCTTATTAATTTAGTTGCCCTTCTCTGAACCCTTTCCATTTCAAAGATGTCTTTTTTGTACACAGGATTCCAAAATTGCACTGCATATTCCAAATGAGGCCTTACCAATGCTTTGTAAAGAGGGAGAATTACATTTTCCTCCCTTGAATCCATACTTCTCTTTATACAAGACAATACCATGCTGGCTCTGGCTGTTGCCGTCTGGCACCTTTAAGTTTGTTATCCACCAAAACTCCAAGATCCCTTTCCAACAGGGATTCACTTAAAACGGAGCCATTTATAGTATAAGTAGCACAAGGATTTTTAAGTCTAAAATGCATCACCTTACATTTATCAACATGGAATTTCATCTGCCACTTAGCAGCCCAATGTGATAATCTATCTAGATCCCCTTGCAACGATTGCACATCCTCTGAAGTTTTTAATGGTCGAAAAAGTTTTGTGTCGTCAGCAAACACAGAAACCTTGCTGACAATACCCACTTCCAAATCATTAATAGATTAAATAGAAGCGGCCCCAACACAGAACCCTGTGGCACCCCACTTAGCACTTTAGTCCATAGTCTACTGCTATGCCAGAGTCTAAATTTTCTTCTTACTTCCTCATAAAAGCCAAGCAAGTTAGTTTGACAAGATCTATTCCTCCTAAATCCATGCTGGTTACTACTTATAATGTCAGTCCTTGAAACATACTCTAAAACATGTTCCCTTATTAAACTTTCCAGGATCTTCCCCACCACTGAAGTTAAACTTACAGGCCTGTAATTACCCGGCTGTGAACGACTACCCTTTTTGAATATTGGAATAACATCAGCCTTTTTCCAATCCAGAGGCACACCACCGGACATGAGGGAATCAGCAAAAATAAGAAACAATGGACTAGATAAAACTGAACTTAGCTCCTTAAGTACCCGAGGATGTATTTTATCCGGTCCAGGAGATTTATTAATATTAACCTTCTTTAGTTCTTTCTGTACCATATCCTCGGTTAACCAAAGTGCACTTGAATCTTTTATACCATTATTGCTACTATACGCTATGATATCTGTACTTGGATCTTCTACAGTGTATACAGAGGAAAAAAAAAAATAAGATATTTGCTTTATCGCCATCCTCCGTAACTAACTTATCCCCATTAATTAATGGTGCCACATTCTCAGTCCTCATCTTCTTACTATTAATATACTTAAAAAAAATGTTAGGCTTAGTGATGCTTTCTTCAGTTATCCTAACTTCATTATTAATTTTAGCTAATTTGATTGCTTTCTTACACTCCTTAGTACAGTTTTTATAATCCCTAAAGGCCCTTTCCGTTCCCTCGGCCTTAAAGGTTTTAAATGCCTTTTTCTTCCTTTCCATTTGCCTCTTTACATCAGAATTCAGCCACATGGGCGCAGATTTATTTTTTTTACATTTATTTCCCAAGGGTATAAATTTAGATGTGAACTGGCTTAAAATCCCCTTGAACACAGTCCACTTCTGTTCAGTACATTTACCTGATAATACATTATCCCAGTTGACATTCTGAAGAGCTGCTTTTAACCTGGGAAAGTTTGCTTTCCTGAAATTAAATGTCTTTGTTAACCCAGCACACTTTTCCTTTCGATAACAAAGTCCAAATGCCACTATTTCATGGTCACTATTCCCTAAGCCTCCAGTTACCTTTATATCTATAATGTGCTCCACAATGTTAGATATTACCAGATCCAACAGAGCTCCTTTTCTAGTAGGAAACTCAACCACCTGTGAGAGAAAATTATCCTGCAGCAAATTCAGGAACTCATCGCCTTTTTCTGTGATGGCAGTTCCACCATACCAATCAATGTCAGGGTAATTGAAGTCCCCCATAATGAGCACACTCCCCAAACTTGCAGCCCTTGCCAACTGCATATGAAGTTGACTCACCTCCTCTCTGCTAGCATTTGGCGGCTTATAGCAGACACCAACAATGACATTACCCCCTTTCCTGTTGCCTAATTCCACCCATATTGCCTCCACTTTATCATCCATATCACCAGTTATCTCTTCTTTTAAATTTGGCTTCAATTCTTTTTTAACATAAACACATACTCCTCCCCCTTTCCTTTTTTTTCTGTCCTGCCTAAACAAGGCATATCCTTCTATATTTACAGCCCAGTCGTGAGAACTGTTCAACCACGTTTCTGCTATACCTATTACATCATACTTTTCATTCAATGCCATCATTTCCAATTCACCCATTTTGTCAGCCAGGCTTCTCGCATTTGCAAACATACATTTTAGATTATGATCCTGTAATTTATTCGTACACTTTAATACACATGCCTCCCTATCCCCTATGCTAGCCCCACCCCCCTTTCCGCCCACCACTGGCCTATCTACGCCCTGCTTTCCTCCTGGACTATGTATCCCAGTGAGACTGCTAATACCCTCCCCCCCAAACCTAGTTTTAAATCTCCTCCAACCCTCTAGCCATCTTCTACCCTAAAACAGCTGCACCACCATCAGTGAGGTGCAACCCATCCCTACTAAAGAGCCTGTAGCCGACAGCAAAGTCTGCCCAGTTCAGTTCTCAATAAACCCAAACCCTTCTTCCTTACACCACTCTCTTAGCCACGCATTAATGCTCCTAAGCTCCCGCTGTCTCCCTGGCTTAGCACGTGGCTGCGGTAGTATTTCTGAAAACACTACCCTGGAGGTCCTTGCTTTTATCTTGGCCCCTAGCTCTCGGAAATCAAACTTTCACACACACCATACAACCATCAAATGATTAAGTGTCCTTCTTTTTTTATGTCCTTGAGAGCAAGGTCCTTATGAGAAAGGGACACTCACTAGTTTGTTTCACTCACAGGAAACTTCCTTTTGTTAGGTCCAAACCACAGGCCCAACAACTGTGAATCCATTTAACTAATAGGCCCAACCCCCACACCAATTAGTGCAAAGCCAGAAAGAGAGAAAAAAAAACCACTTATTAACACTTTCACACCTGTTTGTTATTACACAGGTACAATACTAGAATATAGAATGAAGTCCAGCACACCCCTTTACACTGGAAGAAGAAAGATTAGTCTGCTTACTGCACACACAGTCCTGCACACATAGTCCTTAATAGTACAAACAATCCTTATTTTCAAACTTTCACACACACCATACAACCATCAAATGATTAAGTGTCCTTCTTTTTCTATATCCTTGAGAGCAAGGTCCTTATGAGAAAGGGATACTCACTAGCTTGTTTCACTCACAGGAAACTTCCTTTTGTTAGGTCCAAACCACAGGCCCAACAACTGTGAATCCTATTTAACTAAAAGGCCCCAACCCCCACACCAATTAGTGCAAGAGCCAGAAAGAGAGGAAAAAAACCCACTTATTAACACTTTCACAGCCTGTTTGTTATTACAACAGGTACAATACTAGAATATAGAAGTCCAGCACACCCCTTTAACTGGAAGAAGAAAGATTAGTCTGCTTACTGCACACACAGTCCTGCACACATAGTCCTTAATAGTACAAACAATCCTTATTTTCAAACTTTCACACACACCATACAACCATCAAATGATTAAGTGTCCTTCTTTTTCTATGTCCTTGAGAGCAAGGTCCTTAAGAGAAAGGGACACTCACTAGTTCATTTCACTCACAGGAAACTTCCTTTTGTTAGGTCCAATAGTTTTGGTCCAACTTCCTTTTGTTAGGTCCAATAGTTTTTTTGGAAATATGACTTTAAGTAATGTGATGGTAAATTTGTTTCTGTGCTGTGGTATTTTATTTGATTTATTCCAATTGGCTGATTTTCCTATGTATGCTAAAGGAGCATTTACACATTAGGCCCAGATGATGTGTCAATGTCAATATATAGTTGTTTGACCTTTACATACACCCAATAGAACCATGACGAGATACATTATATGTTGTTTACAGATTAGCATAATTTCAAAATCCAGTCAGTGGGAGTCAATTATGATCAAGACACTCAAGCACTGTAGTTCTAAAACCAGTTCAAATTGGCTCTACCATTGACAACTTGCATTATCCTGTAGTATCTGCAAACCATAACTGCACATTGTATTCTGCAAACTGACAGTATAATAATATTAACAGTCAGCCAGGAGAAGAAGGAAAAGGGATTTTTAGATATTTACACAGAAATGCGCAGACAGGACTTAAAGTTAAACAGAGTTAAGATTTAATAGTTTAGACTGTGACCTATAATCCAGCAAGTTCTTTCTAAGTACAAGATATCTGATTAGCAGAAACTGAAGGTTTATTCACCAAAAATGTGAAAAAGACACAGATAATAATGATACAATAATCTCCATTGGACAGGTGTCTTTTGTGGGTGACACACAGTTCATTTTACCTAAAGAAATATCTATATTTCTCCAAAATCAACATAAATAAAAAATAAATATAGGAGTTAAATATATATATATATATATATATATATATATATATATAATAATTAAGTGTTCAGTGTAACAAACAAAAGATTTTTTAGATTAACTTTACTTTTTAAAGAAAATGTAGTCTCAGACCAATATCTTGGTTGTGCTACAGTAAAATTTTTTGAATATGTGTTATTTAATTTACCAAAGGGTATTTGTATTTAAATGAGTCTTTGCCCCTCCCCTCGTATCACTACTCATCCACCTTTCCAAGCCCCACTTAACCTGCCAGGCAATTAAACTGAATGTGTCTCCACATTCATATATAAATATTAAAAGGGAAACTATAGTGCATATAAAGTTTTTTTTAAAAAACAGTTAAAATAAAAAGTACCTGAGGCAGGGAGGTAGGATTTGTGCTTTTTACCTCCAAATATCATTTCTATGAGGAGCAGCAGGGCGAAGAAAACTGCTTCTGCCAGTCTTCCTGTATGCTTCAGCACTATCTTTAATATAGAATGGCCCAGGGCCATAACCTGGCAGATGAAAACTGCATCTGCTGTAGCTCCTCAACAAAACATCATTGAGAGGTAGGAATAATCAATCCTATTTCCTTGCCCCAGGTGCTTTCATTTTTAAACAGTAAATTTTTACAGTGTAATTGTCCTTTAATGAGCTCATTTTAAATAAATAATTATGATTTATTTGTCAATCATGCTTCATTACCCAATTAAAATTATTGTTACAGAGTACAGTATCTGCACATCGGTAGAAGCATGTTTCAAGAAAAATTTTCTCTTTAAGAGTTCACCTTAAAACAAAATTTTTCCTGACAAAAGCTGGCCATATACCTATCGATGGCTGAACAATGGTGAAACCAGTCAATCCTTTCTGATCAAAATGCAATTAGGATGTAGCAGTTGAAGTAGTAAAGAAATTTTGGGATTAGTAGTTTAGTAGTTCTACAACTAGTGGTGAGTCAAGTGTTGCCTAGTACTATCATCCAGTAGATGGAATAAATAATATAGCATTTCTTTATGCATTATCTTAGGACAGAGAGACTTTTGACTTTCAACCTATTTTACAACACAAAATATAAAGTCTGATCTTATATAAATAATGTTATCTTCTTGGCTAAATATATGGTATTATGTCCGAAAGATACCTAGCCCACTGGTGATTATTGCTTAATTACATCTGGATTTTATTTACATTATTATCACAATATATCACACATGCTGATGATAGGGATGCTCCTTTTTTCTTGTATAGGAAGTACAATAAAAGGCACATGATCATTTGTTGTAGGAGTTGTGTACCAATCTGCAACACAATATCTTCCAACAGAAAGTATTTTCACTTGACTTTCATTGTCATTTTCTGCTGGCTCTTTCCATTTCCAAACCTCCAGAAGATCTGAAGGATGCTGTCCATTTAATGAAAGGCAACCCACTTGGTGGATAGCTCATTATCATGTCATGCTCAGTGGACCTTAAATGGCCTCTTTCCTGGATTTATATAAAGAACCATAACCTTGCGTACATCCAAGACCAAAGTTGAACATCCCTTCCTGTTAAAGACATCAATTCCGCCCATGTTTTATCCAGTTTCTAATAATCCATTTTTGTCCTGAGCATCTCTGCACTACTAATCGAAGCCCAAAATTAGCATCCTTGGACATTTCAACTTCAAGGCATCGGCCAGTGTCTCTGCTAACAATGGGGCTGTTCTGTAAGAAGGAATAGACATATACACTTATAAAAACCAACTACAGCTTACAATAACTTTTTATACCAAAAACAAGAACAGGTAGAAAAAAAATAGACCCTGTTTGTATAATATGGAGATACCATACTGTATGTTGTGTCCTATTGGAATAGAGCCTTACTAATAATTTACCTGCGTAAAATCCCAAAGTTTTTGAGCTGGTCTGATAGTGTCATCACATTTCTTTAGTGTGGGAGTCCTTCCTTTTCCATCATCTATCAGACACTTAGTATCTGGTAAAAAGGATGTAGATCCTAAGGGGCCCAGCTGCAGTAAGCCCTCACTGCTGTAACGTACGAGCTATGGAAAACAGAAAGGAAACATAGTTAGAAATAGATATCAGAGGCATATATCATAAACTGTATATAAAAAAAATGTATTAGTCACGAAAAGAGATGAAGATCAGGTCTGATTTGAACTGTTCTGAACTTTTGGATTTTGGAACTTTCCATACAGTATTTTTGGGAACCCTTTAAAAATACAGAGCTACTTTAGAGGGTTACCAAGGCTACTTTTGAGGTTTACCGAATATACAAGGCTAATTTGGTATCCCTCAAAAGTAGCTTTGCATCTTTGGAAAAACCCTCGAAAATAGCCTATGGAACTTTGAAAATAGCTTGTGTGTACAGTTTTGGTTATATGTACAAGTTCCCCAGACCATTTCCCAGTGTAATTTACGATAACACACTATTGCTATTTATACCTTAAATGTAATCAGAACTTTTAGATTTTAATCTCCCATTGATTTCTATGGGTCCATTTTCAGATTTTTTTCCAGAATGGAAACATCTCTAGTCAGGGATAGAAATTTTCTAGAAAAAATATTTATTCTAAAGATGGAACCATGTAAAAATGAATAACATACAATATATATCCAGCCAATTATATACCACTACACTAAATAATAAACATGCATGTTAGTAATAGCAACAGAAAGCTTTTCACCAGTGAAACGTGTAGTGACGTCAGCACCCAAAACTATTTCGGTGATACGGAGGAAGAAAGTCAAGTGAATGAACACCACACCACACAGGGTAACCTGATAGTGAAGGCTTTTTTGCTGAAAAAAGATTAAGTTCATAAAAAGGGAAGACCTACACCATACCCATGCCTGGATCACAAGATCAGCGTCCGGACACAAAGGAGGTGACAATTTTACAAGTCTGGGGGACCAGAGGGACATGTGCCTAATAATCAACAAAACTCTACTAGTAGTGTGGTGTTGTATTGTATTTGAACACATATATAAGGAGTTAACTAATTTTAATTCTGATTAATCTTGGGAAATACCAGCTATAACCTGGATTTGGATTAACTTTGGGACCTACAAGTCTCCTATACAATATATACTTATTAGTATAACTTGCTACAACTTCCAATAGAAAAAGTCCAATAGAAATATATATAGGAGTAACTTTATTTGCATATTTATGAATTTATAATATACATATTTTTTTATTAGAAAGTATTATATAATCATCTTTTTGTAATCTAATAATGTACAGCGCTGCCTCCCCAAGTGGGGGATCTAAATATATACATACATGGAACGTTTTTTATGTAGATCTGAAATAGTGCTGTGTATGTTTATTTTGAATTGTTTATTGGGCTGGGGACCCTAAGTAAGCTGTCGGGGAACAGCCAGCAATAGATGAATTTTATTTTCTACAAAAATACGTAACAGCAATGAATAAAATTGTGAAACATTCATGACCTGAAATTATCTATTTCCAGTTCCTTAACATCAAGCACCAATCCATAGACATGTTTATGGCATTTGTAAAATGCATCCCGTAGTCTTGGCCACAGAGCCTCTCTTACTGCTATAGCACAATGAGAAAGTGTAGTTGGGAGCAAAACTACCCAAGCTACTAGGCAATATTAGCTCCTCAGCCCCATCAGAAATTAATGGATTTACCCCCACCAAACCCCCAGAAAACAAAAAGAAAACATGAAGCCAATCCAGGATATTGGATTGCTGAAAGCAAGGATATACAACACTTAGAAGTAGAATTTAATTTACTTTTCAGTATAATTGTGTTTATTCATACAAGTGGAAGCTCCCTATGTGTTTTTTTTTAATAAAACAGTACAAAAGATTCTGTAATCTCTAGTAAGGAAATTTAGAATAGTTGCTTGGGTTGTTGATGTTTACAAAAAATGTCTCAAAGGCACAACAGTGTCTGTTCCTTCAATTAGCAGAAAATTCTAGAAACTAATGTTCCTCTATTCATTAAAACCCTTGAAGTCAAAAGAACAAATGTATTTATTTCTTGCCCACTATCTACACCAGATGTGCTGTTTGTCTTTCACTGTACTACTTATCTGAAAAATATTTTTTTTCTAAGCAAATCTATGCTGTGCACAAAACAATCCATGCATTTTAATAATATTCTCATGTAGAGATTCAATTAATACACTGCTGCTTTAAGAAAAACATGTTTACATGATTATTATTGAGTTTTCACCTAAACAATTAACTGTAGATTCTGTCCCCTGCATGGGTTCCAACTTTTCTGACACTGACTTTTCTGGGGGGGTTTCTGCCGGCGCTGGTGTAGATAGTTCCTGTCCATTCTCTGCACACACTGTGAATTGCTGATCACCATTAGCGGTAGGGGGAAGCTCAGCAGGCACTGGACAGAAACAGAGTAACTTGATGCCTCCTGCCATTTTTATTTAGAGCATTCATGCAGAGATGAGACTGTTGGTGGTTAAAGGAAAACTATTGGGGTGCTAATTGTTTTGGGGTTGAACAGTTGGAAATCTGAGCACTGAAAAAAAGGGTCAGAAGCTAGATTTCTTTTACACTCAGAATGTATGCCCTGGCTCAACATCATCGTTCTATATTCTAACCAATATCATAACGGCAAAACAAGAAATGTACAAAGATAAGTTTATTACCAAGGCACAACCAATAATGAAAAACATGCTTTTCACTTCTATGAAATAAAAATGGCACTTGATATTGTTAGATATTATTTTTATTATACAATTAGGGAGATACAATGCGTGCCCTCTTATCTTAAAGGGTATTTCCACCCTTGAAATAATTTTTTTATATGTCATTCCCCCTGTCCCCCCAGCCCCAACCACTCTATTTATTTTATTAGAAAATGCCCCAAACTTTACTTACCTTCCCTCTTTCCTCCGCCGCACTGCCAGGCCTCGCTTGCGAGAAAATGCAAGCAGAGGGGGGGGACCGGCAGTGCGTCTGTGATTGGCTGAGCGGCAGCCAATCGTGGACGCGGCTGCCGGGAGTTCATGTGGTGGAGGAAAGAGGGGAGGTAAGTAAAGTTTGGGTCACTTTCTAATAAAATAAATAGAGCGGTTGGGGCTGGGGAGACAGGGGGAATGTTATAGCAAAAGGGTTTAATGGTAGGGGAGGGAATCCTGAGAGGGAGGGAGAGGGAGGGGAGAAGGGTGCAGTACGCATTCCAAACTTCTCCCGGAGGCCAGGTAGGAGGCAGAGTCCTATATGGACTCTGCTATCCTCCTGGTGGGCAGTTTTTGGGACTTGGGGGGGGGACTACAGGAGAACCTTATGGAGCTGGGATGTGAGGTAAGGATATAACTACACTATACATGATGGGCCAGTAGTGGGGGGGATTATAGTTTTGGGGGTGGACATGCCCTTTAATGTAATATACAATTACGTCTGGTATGGCATCGCAGGACATTGTAAAGGTATATCATCCCCCATTAAGTTTTGGGCTACCTTGTAGTTCAAAACTTAACTTTAGGGGAATTGTATCAAGAACGCTACCCTGTTTCCAAAAAAATAAGTATAAATTCCATGTTAAACAGATATTACCAGATATCACGTTACATGATTTTTAGACTTATAGTTGTGATATTCAATCTCCCTAATAATATATAAAAAGATGTAAATTAACAGTCATCAAAATTTTAATATCATTAATATTTGTACAATACTGCCCTCCTATATAGATTTTACCTGATACATTGGGGCATATGTATAAAGACATAAACATTTTTTTTAAGTCACTTCCTTATTTATAAAGACACTTCCAAACATCATATTCACCCTAACTCACCGCTGGCCGCATCGGAAAGTCAAACTAACAATTCAACACTGGTTAGCGCAATGCTTATCCCTTACTTGAAACTAACAATTCAACACTGGTTAGCGCAATGCTTATCCCTTACTTGCGGCAGCTGTGTCAGTATCAGTATTCAATACTGGCTTTGTGGCTTTTTTCAGCAAATAAGGGTTAAGTAATTGGGGATATATATATATAGTAGAAACACAAAATCCACAAAATCAAGAGAAAAAAGTATCCCCCTCCAACTATTACCCTAACGATATAAACATTAGTAACACGGCGGTACGGAATTAAAATATAGACTTTATTAGATATGCACTAAATATATATAGAAAAAAACACACACTTAAAGGACTAGGAAATAGTAAGAATCATCCAGTATGCAAACAGAATGAGTGTGGTGGAGGTAGTTAAATATTCATAAACCTCCCCCCCTAGACATATAGCTGGTATGTAAGTATATACAGTGGGATTCAATCAGATAGTTTTAAAACTATGATATTAAAGGTACACAATCTATAATTTTTAGGGCAACTAGCAGTTCAAATAACAGTAGGGAATTCTGGTTTGGATCCCTATGTTGGATATATAGATTCCCCCAAGAAAGATAGAAAAAGACCCGATCCCAAATCTAGCACACACACAGAGCTTCTAGTTGAAAGCTTAGGCAGGTAATATGCAATAGGCGGGTGCCTGTATACACCCCCCTCAAAACACAAAAGAGGCATCTTGAGGAGGATCAGCAGCAGAGGTTGTGAACAGGATCTAGTAGCAAAAGTGTAAAGATTAAAATTCCATATCAAAGAAAAGCCCCCGAGGACTCCCACTGTATATACTTACGTTACCAGCTATATGTCTAGGGGGGGAGGTTTATGAATATTTAACTACCTCCAACCACACTCATTCGTTTGCATACTGGATGATTCCTACTCTTTCCTAGTTTTTTTGTTTCTATAATTTTAGTGCATATCTAATAAAGTCTATATTTAATTTGTACTGCGTGTTACTAATGTTTATTCAGTTGGGTTAATAGTTATGATGGGGATACTTTTTCTTTGATTTTGGTTTCTAGTATTCAATTAGATCAACTGGACTAGAAGTTTAGTTCTGAAGACATTTTGCTAGTCATCCGACTGGCTTTCTCAATTCAGAAGACTTTGTACAAGAATCTGTGGCAATTAGTACCTTAATGGGATTCCAGGGTACATAATTGGCACAGATTCTTGTACAAGTATTCTGAATTGAGAAAGCCAGTCGGATGACTAGCGAAACGTCTTCAAGAACTAACTTCAAGTCCAGTTGATCTAATTGAATACAAACAGATGTACATATGTGTATTATTGTTTCCCTCTGCAAGCATATGCCACATAAGTGAGAAGCACCATTACCATATATAGGAGTGTGCATATTCTTGTCACTTTCCTATCCTTAAATGAAACTATTACTACATAGTAATTGAGGTTGAATTAAGATATACACCCATTTAGTCCAATCTTTATACCCTCCTCTTTAAGTCTACCTAACAGTTGAGGCAGAGGAATGCCCCCCCCCCCTCAAAAACAAACAAACAAAAAAAAAACAGCTAAAATGAATGGGTGGTGGGATTCCTTCCTGATGACTCCAAACGGCAATCGGAAAGTATCCCTGGATCTACCAGGACTACATATTAATACCAGTAATCTCAATATTTTTTTTTTAGAAAATTATTCAGACCACTTGTAAAGCTATTCAATGAACTTGCCTTCCCGCACATCTGCAGAAAGACAGTTCCACAGTTCCACTATTCTCACTGTAAAGAACCTTTCCAACCTGAAGATGAAACTTTTTTTATTTCTAGTCTTAAAGGATGTCCACAAGTCCTCTGATATGACCTATTTGTGAGCAATGCTCGAGAGTTTATTGTAGGCCCATTAATATATTTGTATAAATGATTCACATCCCTATGCAAACGCTGCTCTCCATGAAAACAGCCCTAACTATATAATCTGCCTGCATACTAAAGCTCCTCAATTCCCCTTATTATTTTAGTGGCCATTCCATTTCCAAGATATCCTTTTGTATATGGGATTCCAAAATTGCACAGCATATTCCAATGAGGCCTTACCCGTGCCTTCTAAAGAGGGAGAAAATATTTTTCCCCTTGAATCTATTCCCCTCTTTATCAGACAATATACAGATTGTAGCTCTAGCAAGTGTCTGTCTGGCATTGTTTGCTACAGCTAAGTCTGTAATATTTTTCCAAAACTTTTTTCATTATAGATTCACTTAGCACAGAGCTTCAAAAAACATCAGCAAAAGCTTTAGCAATATCCAAGTATACTAATCCACCTAAAAAGTAGATTGTGTCTGACACAATCTATTTCTCATAAATCCATGCTGACACTACTACAATTAGTAGTAATAAGATCAGTTCTGAGAGAAAAAGTCAAAGAGATTGATCTAATAACAAAGTTTTCCAGCATCTTCCCTACCCTAAGTAGGCTTACCGGTATATACTTACCAGGCTGTGAATGACTACCCTTTTTGAATATTGGTATTACATTGGCTGTTTTCCAAATCCAACAGCACATCACCAGACAAATGTGAATCTGAAAAGTGAAAAACATTGGTCTAGTTAGTATCACGATCTGTGATTAGATATTAAAGGCCATGTCCACCCTTTTTATTGTTTCTGTAGTGTAGGGCTCCCTCCCCCAGCCCCAACTGCCATATTACTTTTTAGAGAAATTCCCCGATCATTACTTACCTTACCTCTCTCCTCCGACGTACTGTCCTGGCCCTCTGCTTGCATGAAACTGCAAGCAGGGGGTCGACCCGAAGACGCATCCGTGATTGGCTAAGAGGTAGCCAATCATGGACGCAGCTGCCGGGCCAGTAGAGAACGTTGGGGGAGAGAGGTAGGTAAGTAGAGTGGGGGGTTTCTGTAAAAAGTAATATAGCGGTTGGGGTTGGGGGAGAAGCCTCCTACACTACAGCAAAGGGTTTATGCTAAGGAGGAGGGAGAGCAAAACGGAGGGAGAGGGAGGGAGGGGGGAGATGGGGTGGGAGGGCTGCAGTGCCATGGCACAAATTCTCCCAGAGGAGAGACAGGAGGCAGAGTCCTATATGGACTTGGCCAAGCTCCTGTGGTCAGTTTTGGGACTTTGGAGGGACAATTACGGGGGCAGCCTTTGGAGCTGGGATGTACTTGATTCGTTGTGAGGTTCTGGCAGTTCCTTACTTCAACTATGTCCATGTAATTGAAATTCCCACATGACCAGAAACATGCCCAGAACATGCCCCTAAGAGCAGCCTTCACCACCTGCATTATGGATCATTTTCACCTGCTCACTGGCATTTGGCGGCTTAGAGTAGAAACCAACAATTAATTTACCCACCTTCTTGCTTCTATTAACAGCTCCACCCATATTGTATGCGCCTTATTGTTTTATACCCCCTATATTCATCTTTTAGATTTGGTTTCAATTCTTGCTTAAGGTACATACATACTCCCCCATTCTTTCATTAACTCTGTCATGTCTAAATAAGGAGTATCCATCCATATTTACTGCCCAGTCATGTGAATCATTTAGCCATGCGGTTAGTTCTAGTTCCCAGTTTTTTCTAGCCAGACTTCCTGCATTTGTAAACATACATTTTAGATATTTTTTAGATTATTATATTTACTTCCATACTTTGAGGCACATGCCTCCCTATCCTTATGGCCCCCCCCCCTCACAACTGTCCAGAAATGGAAGAGGGTGTGTTTTTGTATGTTTGGTGTGTGAGGGGGTGTGAATGGGACTGGGGTCTTGAGCCTGTATGAAAAGTAAAGGTGTGTGGTGTTGGGGGTTAGCTGTAAACTTATACAGGAGCCTGTGTCTGCACAAAAAGACCACGGGGACCATGGGAAGACCAGGAATGCCTTTAAATGAAAGGGAAGGTCATGGAACTCCTCTGTGACTTCTAAATCCTTATAATTTACAGTAGGGGGTACTTATTATTTTACTGCTCGCTCCTGATTCTATGCAGCTTTAATACCGCATCAAAATACAAGAAAATGGAGAAGACATCGGGCCCGACGGAAGGTGAGGTGAAGTATTAACAATTAAGATATAGTCCACACATAAAGGCTCTCCTATGTGAAGTTTCTAATATCAAGGGGAACGCTTTGGTTTCTTCCCCATTTAATTTCTGTTGAATTTAGTGGAGATGAATTTCAGGGATGGACAACCCCTGGACCCAGTCACTCCAGTGCGTGAGGCTCAATGTAAACTCAAAGCAGCAACAATGTAAATCCAAGATCCAAATGAAAACAGCCAATATGTGAAGGACTGCAACAAAACACCAAACACTGGTCTCCTGGGTAAATAGTAGGACATACCTTTATTAAGTACATATACTACAAGCAAAGAAGCTTGTGTCTGACGCATTTCGTGCCAAAAGTGGCACTTCTCAGCGACACAAAAATAATAAAGTTCAACCTCTTAAATAGGTGCACATTCCCTAATCACCTGTTAAAAAAAAACACAGCCTCTCCTCCAGGGAGGGGTGGGGAAAGCTTAGACCAAACAGAAACATCAACTCCAGCACCCTAGGTAACAGACCACCCATACACAGCATAGATAAAAAGAGATACAAAAACCAGTTATATACATTGTACAAAACACAATTTAAAATAGTAAACCTTCCCTATATTATATACATAATTTATATCCATAGGAGATTGCATTGAGGTTTTAGGAGCTACCAATATGGGAGGGTTATAGGAGATTAAATATAGGAAAGGTGTATATGTATGTGTGTACTATCTACTATTACCATTTAAATGACCATCAGAAAGTATATAAGTATAGCACTGACTTATATTAGGTACAACACAAAAATTACAAAATACATAAACTTACTACAAAGCTGAGATCCCTATGTCAACATGGAATGGTCAAAATGGGAGGTTACACAACACCCCTGTGTCTGCTCCATGTGAAAAGAAGTGTATTCCAAAAAAGGTTTCTGTCTGCTAACAGGATGTGATGTATTGTAATGGATATATACACCAAGGTCCTTATATACCAGCCTCATCACTGCGTAATAAAAGACAAGAACATCCTTCTCTATGGCTAGGAGGATAGAAAGCGAAGTAGATAAGTAGATTGGGTGTGTGCTTTGAAGAGATTATTGGACAGACAATTTACCTTATTGGATACAGACTCTGAGGCAACAGATAAGTGTACACCAACTTACAAGGACACACAATATACAGGCCTGTTTCTTGTATGTTTTTTCTCTGTATTAAGATATGGAGGAGCTACTGATAGTATTGATTTAAATCCTCCTGTCCTTGTACCTGCAGGACAGGAAATCTGGTAGAGATGAAATCTCTACCAGGCCCAATTGCCAAACCTATTTTAAACCTGATGCATTTATAGGGTAACTAGGTAGTGGACTGATGGCTAACACATTTGAATTGGCAGCCACTATTAATGGTTGGGATGAAGGTGCACGTTGCAAGTCCTTAGCCTTTTGCTAGTGGTAAAGCCAGGCAGGTTATATACACGGATTTACTGTAATACTGAAATAAAAAGCAGTTATCAGTTATTAAAAATTGCTCTCTGAAGCATTTTTTCAATTAGATCGGTATAAAAGAGTATATAAAGGATAAATCCATTTCTTTAGGTAAACTGGGAATGAAAAATGTTTGTTTATACGTTAGATTATTTAGGGCAATATATAATTAAACATGATGCTGTGAGGTACCTTTGTTAATATATGAGGTACCATCACCACTGCCGTGTGGTGAATACTAATAAGTATTAACCTAACATGTTTAGTTTCAACCACACAGTGTGGCAGGATTGCCTGGGTCTACTCTCAGACCGCAGGATATCATATTGGTTCCTCTGGAGGCTGGTCACTGTCTAAGTAACAGTTTAAAATATAACTGTGTAAGATTCATATCCACTATATCCACACATAACAAAACATACACACACATAATTTCCATTGTGCACCAACAGGCACACTTTTGCTAGGATTATAAATAATAAAATGTAAATCATATGTAGAAAATGCAGTAGTAAGAATGCACAATATTACAAAATTAAATTATAACAGTAAATATAGATAACAAGGGGCAGGGACAGTGGATATATTTATATATTCGTTAAAAACGTAAAAACTATGTGATTAATACCACCTTGTATCGGAAAGCATGCCCAGGAAATACCATTCTCAAAGCCCATTCCAGCACTCCACCCAGTTTTTAGGGGTATACACTAAAGTCAGTTCCTTCGTGTTTGAAGGAATTGTAGTACAGAGGAAGATACCATCAAAGAGCATTAGAAACGGAAATTGAGACTTAGGAATAGGGGATACTCACCCAAGAATGTGGAGGATGCCTTAAAAGAGCATCAAGTTGCCCGTGATCTGAACTACTTATGAAAAGCAATTAAAGAGCAGTCCCAAACATAACACCCACCAGAGGGATCTCTTCGCTAATTTTCTCAACCAGATTTAGTCCCCAATATTATAGAATAGTGGACATTATAAAGAAAAATATACCGGTATTATATGGAGACACTCCCTTGTTTGACATTCTGAATAAAGGTTTCATATGTGTACCTAAAAAATCTCCAACTATTGGGAACTGTTTGACTCCAAGTACCTTTAAGAACAGGTCATCGAACCTTACGTGGCTTCAATGCACAGGTAACTTTAAAAGTGGGAGCTCTAGGTGCACAATGTGCCCACTATTGAAAATGGGCAGTGATTTTCTAGTCAGTGACAACCAGAACATATTAAATTAAAGAACATTTTTATTGTAGTACCAACTTTATAGTTTATTTAATTACCGTGTGAAATGTCAGATCCAGTAGTGCTTGCTCGATGCGTCCATTGAGGCATTGTGGTACGAGTGTGTTCCATATAAAAAACTTTGTCTGGTCTAGTCCAGTGGCACGTCATTTTGTTGAGTGCAGTGGATCAGATGTAACCAAGTTCTCGAACAAGGTATCCAACGAGTCTTCCCTCCACATAGGGGGGGCGACCGTGTGGCTGCACTTTTAAAGAGGCAAGGGGGATTAAAGCCTTAACTCGATTTCGATATTACTGGTTTTACTGATTTGTACTTATCTCTATTGACAGTGTTTACTATTTGATCTTTATATATCTATATAAGATTTTATCTATATCACCTGCTCAATTTATTCATTACCTAGAGTGGTTTTATTGACACATTGAGATCCCTGAATACAAAGAGAATTTAGGGTTGTGATTATTGACGACTTATATAATAGATCTATGAACATTTCTGGTTCTTATAGGTCCAGCTGTCCTGCCCCATGTACCTTTATTTACTGTTACCATCAGTGTTGTAATATGTGCATTCTTACTGCATTTACATATGTATTATTACATTTATTCTCCAGAGATGAAATATGGGTTCAAATAGAACCCAGTTTTAAATCGAGTGTTTTGAAGTCCGAATTTAAACTCCCAAATTTCACGGAACCCGGATTTTCAAATTTAAATCAAAATCGAAAAAGTAGACGTTTTCGAAAATCAAAAAACACTCGAATGTCTGAAAATTCGAAAACGGAACAAAACACTTTTGAACAACTCTACTTATAACCAGGTTTGTTTATATTATAATATTTACTATTTTAAATTGTGTTTTATGTACAATGTAATATACTAGCTTTTTGTATCTATTTTATCTTGCTGTGTAGGGTGTACTGTTACCTAGGGTGCTGGAGTTTTATTGATGTTCTGTTGGTTTGCTGTTTGGGAATGTGCACCATTTAAGATGGATGAACTTTATTATTGTGTCTCTGATGAAGTCCACCTTTGGCACGAAACGCGTCAGACACAAGCTTTCTTTGCTTGTATGTATATGTAACTTAATAAATGAGATTGCCCTACTATTTACCCGGAGACCAGTTGTGTTTGGTGTTGTGCAGTCCTTCACATATCAGCTTTAATACCGGACTGACACACAAAACCTGGCTTCCCTCGCATATGATTCTGGATATGATTCCTTTGTGCGCTACAGAAAGTTTCCAGGGGTTTCTACTAAATAAGGATTTTCTTTGTAGTTGGGCAAGTAGGGATTCATGGGAGGGGTGGGTTACATTGACAATTTCACACAGCTAAAGCTAATTGACTAGAAACAGGACTAATCAATAATATACACTGTAAGATACACTGTGTGTACTATGAATACATACAAAAAACATCCTTTAAGTTTAAATCCACTAGTAATAATTTTGCCAATGCAGCCTCTGTCAGTTCAGTTTAGATGTAAGATGACATCATATATTTCCTACAGAAGAATGAAACCATGTTCATTGTTTATAGCTATACTGTATATACAGTAGTAGGTATCCCACCTGCCTGCCTTCTATCTTCCATTGGGTCCTGGCGAGTTCCGTACCCAAGATACCCGGTCTGACTGACCCCGGAAAGAAACCAAACAATATGAGAAATGAGGGTAAGGCTACAGCCTCAATATTAGAAGGATGAAGCAGAGATACGTAAAAATTACAGGGTTATTCAAACAGTTACAAATGGTTCTAATTTTGCCCAACCAATCAGATGATAGCTTTCAATGTTAAATAATATTCGACTGGTTGGGCCAAAATGAGCACCATTTTTAACGTGGTAATTGTATGTATTGTATTGAATCTCCCTGTTAATGTTTAAAAAAGTATGTTGGCCCCAAACACACAACATGGGACAGTGGGCCACCACACGATATCCTTCTACTATCGATGCTGTATCCTTACCCGCATTTCTCACTATTGTTTATCTCCACCATAAAATAAAGTTTTCTGTAGTGTGGGTGGACCTAGCAATATCAATGAAGCCTTTATAAAGTTCATACAACTCCGACCAGGTGAGTAAATAAAATGAATGAGTGAAGTATCTAAGCATTTAAACAAACAACAGTACTTACGGTACATTATTACTACATATATTGGTGATATGTGTTTAATCAGAATTTAGTGCCCTTTTTTACTATCCTGCACAGATTTGGTCTGGATTTGGGGCAAAATGGTCAATTAATAATTGGGTGCAGCTTAGAAATGGCTGTTTTTCATCAGATTCCCTGGGATCTGGGCCAGCATGGATTGGTAAACTGATTGCCATTGCATTATCTTGTTTCAAGTTCAGGCCAGGATTTGAATGTGGACATAAGCACAATCAGCTCCCCTGGCCGAGTGTTAAAAAGTGGTGCATGTTCTCAGAAGGTGGGACCCAAGTTGAGGGTTAGATCACACAAGCAGGGCAAGTGTTTTGTATTACATATTTCTTCTTTAAATTATGAATGGCAAAGATTGTCAGGACTAAATATTTTTTTTACCTTTTTGTTTAACCCAAACAATGGTGTTCTCCATATTCTTCTTGTGCTGATCCCTGCTGTTACCAAGCTGATCCCTACAATATTAAAACAGTATAAACAAATTTTACCATTGATAAACTTTCCTATTATTCTAGTAGATTAGAATGGAAAAAAAAGAAATATGGCTACTAAGGTCAACAGTTTTATTTCATACTCATGCTTTTCTAGGTATAGTGATGTATATATAACACCTTCTGTATATTTGAGAGTTGAAAGATTTTACTGTTACTGCAACAAGAGACCATTCATTTCCACAACCATCTTTTTCCCCATGTTATGGAAATACAAACATCATACCCCTAACTCACCGCTGGCCGCATCGGGAAAGTCACAACAATCGGAAAACTAACAATCAACACGTTAGCGCAAGCTTATCCCTTACTGCGGCCCCAGCTGTCTGTTGTCCTTGATGCCCATACTTATTTATATATTTAAAGAACAAAAGTCACAGTGATCGCACTCCATTCACCATATTGCGATGTCCTGGTGCTACTCCATACACATCAACCACTAAATCCAAAAAAGAGCACTCAAAGGAACTTCAACTGCAAACTAGAGATTAGTTTATTGCGCCTCTCTTGTTTGCAGTTGAAGTCCCTTTGAGTGCTCTATTTTGGATTTAGTGGTTGATGTGTATGGAGTAGCACCAGGACATCGCTTTATGTTGAGTAATGTTGTGTCACACTGAGTCCCCAATGGACGCTATATAAATAATGGAAGCTCCCTATGTGTTTTTTTTAATAAAAAGTACAAAAGATTCTGTAATCTCTAGAGAGGAAATTTAGAATAGTTGCTTGGGTTGTTGATGTTTACAAAAAATGTCTCAAAGGCACAAACAGTGTCGTTCCTTCAATTAGCAGAAAATTCTAGAAACTAATGTTCCTTATTCATTAAAACCCTTGAAGTCAAGAACAAATGTATTTATTTCTTGCCCACTATCTACACCAGATGTGCTGTTTGTCTTTCACTGTACTATATCTGAAAAATATTTTTTTTCTAAGCAAATCTATGCTGTGCACAAAACAATCCATGCATTTAATAATATTCTCATGTAGAGATTCAATTATACACTGCTGCTTTAAGAAAAACATGTTTACATGATTATTATTGAGTTTTCACCTAAACAATTAACTGTAGATTCTGTCCCCTGCATGGGTTCCAACTTTTCTGACACTGACTTTTCTGGGGGGGTTTCTGCCGGCGCTGGTGTAGATAGTTCCTGTCCCTCTCTGCACACACTGTGAATTGCTGTGTACCATTAGCGGTAGGGGGAAGCTCAGCAGGCACTGGACAGAAAAAGAGTAACTTGATGCCTCTGCCATTTTTTTAGAGCATTCATGCAGAGATGAGACTGTTGGTGGTTAAGGAAAACTATTGGGGTGCTAATTGTTTTGGGGTTGAACAGTTGGAAATCTGAGCACTGAAAAAAGGGTCAGAAGCTAGATTTCTTTTACACTCAGAATGTATGCCCTGGCTCAACAATCAGTTCTATATTCTAACCAATATCATAACGGCAAAACAAGAAATGTACAGATAAGTTTATTACCAAGGCACAACCAATAATGAAAAACATGCTTTTCACTTCTATGAAATAAAAATGGCACTTGATATTGTTAGATATTATTTTTATTATACAATAGGGAGATCAATGCGTGCCCTCTTATCTTAAAGGGTATTTCCACCCTTGAAATAATTTTTTATATGTCATTCCCCCTGTCCCCCCAGCCCCAACCACTCTATTTATTTTATTAGAAAATGCCCCAAACTTTACTTACCTTCCCTCTTTCCTCCGCCGCACTGCCAGGCCCTCTGCTTGCGAGAAAATGCAAGCAGAGGGGCGGGACCGGCAGTCGCGTCTGTGATTGGCTGAGCGGCAGCCAATCGTGGACGCGGCTGCCGGGAGTTCATTGTGGTGGAGGAAAGAGGGGAGGTAAGTAAAGTTGGGTCACTTTCTAATAAAATAAATAGAGGCGTTGGGGCTGGGGAGACAGGGGGAATGTTATAGCAAAAGGGTTTAATGGTAGGGGGAGGGAATCCTGAGAGGGAGGGAGAGGGAGGGGGGAGAGGGCTGCATACGCATTCCAAACTTCTCCCGGAGGCAGGTAGGAGGCAGAGTCCTATATGGATCTGCTATCCTCTGGTGGGCAGTTTTGGGACTTGGGGGGGGGACTACAGGAGACCTTATGGAGCTGGGATGTGAGGTAAGGATTAAACTACACTACATGATGGGGCCAGTAGTGGGGGGGATTATAGTTTTGGGGGTGGACATGCCCTTTAATGTAATATACAATTACGTCTGGTATGGCATCGCAGGACATTGTAAAGGTATATCTCCCCCATTAAGTTTTGGGCTACCGTTAGTTCAAAACTTAACTTTAGGGGAATTGTATCAAGAACGCTACCCTGTTTCCAAAAAAATAAGTATAAATTCCATGTTAAACAGATATTACCAGATATCACGTTACATGATTTTTAGACTTATAGTTGTGATATTCAATCCCCTAATAATATATAAAAAGATGTAAATTAACAGTCATCAAAATTTTAATATCATTAATATTTGTACAATACTGCCCTCCTATAAGATTTATACTGATACATTGGGGCATATGTATAAAGACATAAACAATTTTTTTTAAGTCACTTCCTTATTTATAAAGACACTTCCTTATTTATAAAGACACTTCCTTATTTGTAAAGACACTTCCTTATTTATAAAGAGGTGAATTCTCGTAGCATTAATTTTTGCCAAGGCGAAATCTGTTGTTATCATTAACAAAAATCTAAGGTTAATCTTGCTTGTATGTATGTTTGTATGTATATGTTTGGCAAGCTCTACGGGGCAGGGACCTCTTCCCTGAGGGTTCAAGCACTTGATGCCCATACTTATTTATATATTTAAAGAACAAAAGTCACAGTGATCGCACTCCATTCACCATATTGCGATGTCCTGGTGCTACTCCATACACATCAACACTAAATCCAAAAAGAGCACTCAAAGGAACTTCAACGGCAAACTAGAGATTAGTTTATTGCGCCTCTCTTGTTTGCATTGAAGTCCCTTTGAGTGCTCTATTTATATATTTATGTATTTGTTTATATTTTTGTCCTCCTTGTACGTCTTTTTGTATTGTAATATTGTGCAGCACTGTGTCCCCAATGGACGCTATATAAATAAACATATACATACAAACATACATACAAACAAGATTAACCTTAGATTTTTGTTAATGTAACAACAGATTTCGCCTTGGCAAAATAATGCTACGAGAATTCACCTCTTTATAAATAAGGAAGTGTCTTTACAAATAGGAAGTGTCTTTATAAATAAGGAAGTGTTCTTATAAATAAGGAAGTGACTTAAAAAAAATGTTTATGTCTTTATACATATGCCCAATGTATCAGTAAAATCTATATAGGAGGGCAGTATTGTACAAATATTATTATTAAAATTTTGATGACTGTTAATTTCTCTTTTTATTATATTATTAGGGAGATTGAATACCACAACTATAAGTCTAAAAATCATGTACGTGATATCTGGTAATATCTGTTTAACATGGAATTTATACTTATTTTTTTGGAAACAGGGTAGCGTTCTTGATACAATTCCCCTAAAGTTAAGTTTTGAACTACAAGGTAGCCCAAAACTTAATGGGGGATGATATACCTTTACAATGTCCTGCGATGCCAACCAGACGTAATTGTATATCATTAAAGGGCATGTCCACCCCCAAAACTATAATCCCCCCACTACTGGCCCCATCATGTAGTGTAGTTTAATCCTTACCTCACATCCCAGCTCCATAAGGTTCTCCTGTAGTCCCCCCCCCAAGTCCCAAAAACTGCCCACCAGGAGGATAGCAGAGTCCATATAGACCTGCCTCCTACCTGCCTCCGGGAGAAGTTTGGAATGCGTACTGCAGCCCTTCTCCCTCCCTCTTCCCTCCCTCTCAGGATTCCCTCCCCCTACCATTAAACCTTTTTGCTATAACATCCCCCTGTCTCCCCAGCCCCAACCGCTCTATTTATTTTATTAGAAAGTGACCACTTTACTTCCCTCCCCTTTTCCTCCACACAAGAACTCCCGGCAGCCGCGGTCCACGATTGGCTGCCGCTCAGCCAATCACAGACGCGACTGCCGGTCCCGCCCCTCTGCTTGCATTTTCTCGCAAGCAGAGGGCCTGGCATGCGGCGGAGGAAAGAGAAGGTAAGTAAGTTTGGGGCATTTTCTAATAAATAAATAGAGTGGTTGGGGCTGGGGGACAGGGGAATGACATATAAAAAAATATTTCAAGGGGAATACCCTTTAAGATAAGAGGGCACGCATTGTATCTCCCTAATGTTATAATAAAAATATCTAACAATATCATGCATTTTATTTCATAGAAGTGAAAGAAGTTTGTCATTTTTCATTATTGTTGTGCCTGGTAATAAATTATCTTTGTACATTTCTTGTTGCCGTTATGATATTGGTTAGAATATAGAACGATGATGTTGAGCCAGGGCATACATTCTGAGTGTAAAAGAAATCTAGCTTCTGACCCTTTTTTTCAGTGCTCAGATTTCCAACTGTTCAACCCCAAAACAATTAGCACCCCAATAGTTTTCCTTTAACCACCAACAGTCTCATCTCTGCATGAATCTCTAAATAAAAATGGCGGAGGCATCAAGTTACTCTGTTTCTGTCCAGTGCCTGCTGAGCTTCCCCCTACCGCTAATGGTGATCAGCATTCACAGTGTGTGCAGAGAATGGACAGAACTATCTACACCAGCGCCGGCAGAAACCCCCCCAAAAAGTCGTGTCAGAAAAGTTGGAACCCATGCAGGGACAGAATCTACAGTTAATTGTTTAGGTGAAAACTCAAATAATCATGTAAACATGTTTTTCTTAAGCAGCAGTGTATTAATTGAATCTCTACATGAGAATATTATTAAAATGCATGGATTGTTTTGTGCACAGCATAGATTTGCTTAGAAAAAAATATTTTTCAGATAAGTAGTACAGTGAAAGACAAACAGCACATCTGGTGTAGATAGTGGGCAAGAAATAAATACATTTGTTCTTTTGACTTCAAGGGTTTTAATGAATAAGGAACATTAGTTTCATAGTTTTCTGCTAATTGAAGGAACAGACACTGTTGTGCCTTTGAGACATTTTTTGTAAACATCAACAACCCAAGCAACTATTCTAAATTTCCTTACTAGAGATTACAGAATCTTTTGTACTGTTTTATTAAAAAAAAACACATAGGGAGCTTCCACTTGTATGAATAACACAATTATACTGAAAAGTAAATTAAATTCTACTTCTAAGTTTTGTATATCCTTGCTTTCAGCAATCCAATATCCTGGATTGGCTTCATGTTTTCTTTTTGTTTTCTGGGGGTTTGGTGGGGTAAATCCATTAATTTCTGATGGGGCTGAGGAGCTAATATTGCCTATTAGCTTGGTAGTTTTGCTCCCAACTACACTTTCTCATTGTGCTATACAGTAAGAGAGGCCTGTGGCCAAGACTACGGGAGGCATTTTACAAATGCCATAAACATGTCTATGGATTGGTGCTTGATGTTAAGGAACTGGAAATAGATAATTTCAGGTCATGAATGTTTCACAATTTTATTCATTGCTGTTACGTATTTTGTAGAAAATAAAATTCATCTATTGCTGGCTTTCCCCGACAGCTTACTTAGGGTCCCCAGCCCAATAACAATTCAAAATAAACATACACAGCACATTTTCAGATCTACATAAAAAACGTTCCATGTATGTATATTTTAGATCCCCCACTTGGGAGCAGCGCTGTACTTATTAGATTACAAAAAGATGATTAATAATACTTCTAATAAAAAATATGTATATATAAATTCATAAATATGCAAATAAAGTTACTCCTATATAATTTCTATTGACTTTTTCTATTGGAAGTTGTAGCAAGTTATACTAATAAGTATATATTGTATAGGAGACTTGTAGGTCCCAAAGTTAATCCAAATCCAGGTTATGCTGGTATTTCCCAAGATTAATCAGAATTAAAATTAGTTAACTCCTTATATATGTGTTCAAATACAATCAACACCACACTACTAGTAGAGTTTTTTTGATTATTAGGCACATGTCCCTCTGGTCCCCCAGACTTAAAATTGTCACCTCCTTTGTCGGACGCTGATCTTGTGATCCAGGCATGGGTATGGTGTAGGTCTTCCCTTTTATGAACTTAATCTTTTTTCAGCAAAAAAGCCTTCACTATCAGGTTACCCTGTGTGGTGTGGTGTTCATTCACTTGACTTTCTTCCTCCGTATCACCGAAATAGTTTTGGGTGCTGACGTCACTACACTTTTCACTGGTGAAAAGCTTTCTGTTGCTATTACTAACATGCATGTTTATTATTTAGTGTAGTGGTATATAATTGGCTGGATTATATTGTATGTTATTCATTTTACATGTTCCATCTTTAGAATAAATATTTTTTCTAGAAATTTCTATCCCTGACTAGAGATGTTTCCATTCTGGAAAAAAATCTGAAAATGACCCATGAAATCAATGGGAGATTAAAAATCTAAAAGTTCTGATTACATTTAAGGTATAAATAGCAATAGTGTGTTATCGTAAATTACACTGGGAAATGGTCTGGGGAACTTGTCATATAACCAAAACTGTACACCAAGCTATTTTCAAAGTTCCATAGCTATTTTCGAGGTTTTTCCAAAGATGCAAAGCTACTTGAGGGATACCAAATTAGCCTTGTATATTCGGTAAACCTCAAAAGTAGCCTTGGTAACCCTCTAAAGTAGCTCTGTATTTTTAAAGGGTTCCCAAAAATACTGTATGGAAAGTTCCAAAATCCAAAAGTTCAGAACAGTTCAAATCAGACCTGATCTTCATCTCTTTTCGTGACTAATACATTTTTTTTATATCATTTTTATGATATATGCCCTGATTCTATTTCTAACTATGTTTCCTTTCTGTTTCCATACTCGTACGTTACAGCAGTGAGGGCTTACTGCAGCTGGGCCCCTTAGGATCTACATCCTTTTTACCAGATACTAAGTGTCTGATAGATGATGGAAAAGGAAGGACTCCCACACTAAAGAAATGTGATGACACTATCAGACCAGCTCAAAACTTTGGGATTTTACGCAGGTAATTATTAGTAAGGCTCTATTCCAATAGGACACAACATACAGTATGGTATCCCATATTATACAAACAGGGTCTATTTTTTTTCTACCTGTTCTTGTTTTTTGGTATAAAAAGTTATTGTAAGCTGTAGTTGGTTTTTATAAGTGTATATGTCTATTCCTTCTTACAGAACAGCCCCATTGTTAGCAGAGACACGGGCCGATGCCTTGAAGTTGAAATGTCCAAGGATGCTAATTTGGGCTTCGATTAGTAGTGCGAGATGCTCAGGACAAAAATGGATTATTAGAAACTGGATAAAACATGGGCGGAATTGATGTCTTTAACGGAAGGGATGTTCAACTTTGGTCTTGGATGTACGCAGTTATGGTTCTTTATATAATCCAGGAAAGAGGCCTTTAAGGTCCACTGGCATGACATGATAATGAGCTATCCACCAAGTGGGTTGCCTTTCATTAAATGGACAGCATCCTTCAGATCTTCTGGAGGTTTGGAAATGGAAAGAGCCAGCAGAAAATGACAATGAAAGTCAGTGAAAATACTTTCTGTTGGAGAGATTGTGTTGCAGATTGGTACACAACTCCTACAACAATGATCATGTGCCTTTTATTGTACTTCCTATACAAGAAAAAAGGAGCATCCCTATCATCAGCATGTGTGATATATTGTGATATAATGTAAATAAAATCCAGATGTAATTAAGCAATAATCACCAGTGGCTAGGTATCTTTCGGACATAATACCATATATTTAGCCAAGAGATACATTATTTATATAGATCAGACTTTATATTTTGTGTTGTAAAATAGGTTGAAAGTCAAAAGTCTCTCTGTCCTAAGATATTGCATAAAGAAATGCTATATTATTTATTCCATCTACTGGATGATAGTACTAGGCAACATTGACTCACCACTAGTTGTAGAACTACTAAACTACTAATCCCAAAATTTCTTTACTACTTCAACTGCTACATCCTAATTGCATTTTGATCAGAAAGGATTGACTGGTTTCACCATTGTTCAGCCATCGATAGGTATATGGCCAGCTTTTGTCAGGAAAAATTTTGTTTTAAGGTGAACTCTTAAAGAAAAATTTTTCTTGAAACATGCTTCTACCGATGTGCAGAACTGTACTCTGTAACAATAATTTTAATTGGTATGAAGCATGATTGCAAATAAATCATAATTATTTATTTAAAATGAGCTCATTAAAGGACAATTACACTGTAAAAATTTACTGTTTAAAAATGAAAGCACCTGGGGCAAGGAAATAGGATTGATTATTCCTACCTCTCAATGATGTTTTGTTGAGGCTACAGCAGATGCAGTTTTCATCTGCCAGGTTATGGCCCTGGGCCATTCTATATTAAAGATAGTGCTGAAGCATACAGGAAGACTGGCAGAAGCAGTTTTTCTTCGCCCTGCTGCTCCTCATAGAAATGATATTTGGAGGTAAAAAGCACAAATCCTACCTCCCTGCCTCAGGTACTTTTATTTTAACTGTTTTTTAAAAAAACTTTATATGCCTATAGTTTCCCTTTTATATTTATATTGAATGTGGAGACACATTCAGTTTAATTGCCTGGCAGTAAGTGGGGCTTGGAAAGGTGATGAGTAGTGATACGAGGGGAGGGGCAAAGACTCATTTAAATACAAATACCCTTTGGTAAATTAAATAACACATATTCAAAAAATGTTACTGTACCTGTTACTGTACACAACCAAGAATTGTCTGAGACTACATTTTCTTTAAAAGAGTAAAGTTAATCTAAAAAATCTTTTGTTTGTTACACTGAACACTTAATTTATATATATATATATATATATTATATATATATATTTATTAACTCCTATATTTATTTTATTTATGTTGATTTTGGAGAAATATAGATATTTCTTTAGGTAAAATGAACTGTGTTGTCACCCACAAAAGACACCTGTCCAATGGAGATTATGTGTATCATTATTATCTGTGTCTTTTTCACATTTTTGGTGATAAAACCTTCAGTTTCTGCTAATCAATATCTTGTACTTAGAAAGAACTTGCTGGATTATAGGTCACAGTCTAAACTATTAAATCTTAACTCTGTTTAACTTTAATTCCTGTCTGGCATTTCTGTGTAAATATCTAAAATCCCTTTTCCTTCTTCTCCTGGCTGACTGTTAATATTATTATACTGTCATTTTCAGAATACAATGTGCAGTTATGGTTTGCAGATCTACAGGATATGCAAGTTGTCAATGGTAGAGCCATTTGAACTGGTTTTAAACTACAGTGCTTGGTGTCTTGATCATAATTGACTCCCACTGACTGGATTTTGAAATTATGCTAATCTGTAAACAACATATAATGTATCTCGTCATGGTTCTATTGGGTGTATGTAAGGTCAAACAACTATATATTGACATTGACACATCATCTGGGCCTAATGTGTAAATGCTCCTAAGCATACATAGGAAAATCAGCCAATTGGAATAAATCAAATAAATACCACAGCACAGAAACAAATTTACCATCACATTACTTAAAGTCATATTTCCAAAAAAACTATTGGACCTAACAAAAGGAAGTTGACCAAAACTATTGGACCTAACAAAAGGAAGTTTCCTGTGAGTGATGAACTAGTGAGTGTCCTTTCTCTTAAGGACCTTGCTCTCAAGGACATAGAAAAAGAAGGACACTTAATCATTTGATGGTTGTATGGTGTGTGTGAAAGTTTGAAAATAAGGATTTTTTGTACTATTAAGGACTATGTGTGCAGGACGTGTGTGGCAGTAAGCAGACTAATCTTCTTCTTCCAGTTAAGGGGTGTGCTGGACTTCTATATTCTAGTATTGTACCTGTTGTAATAACAAACGGGCTGTGAAGTGTTAATAAGTGGGTTTTTTTCCTCTCTTTCTGGCTCTTGCACTAATTGGTGTGGGGTTGGGGCCTTTTAGTTAAATAGGATTCACAGTTGTTGGGCCTGTGGTTTGGACCTAACAAAAGGAGTTTCCTGTGAGTGAAACAAGCTAGTAGTATATCCCTTTCTCATAAGGACCTTGCTCTCAAGGATATAGAAAAAGAAGGACACTAATCATTTGATGGTTGTATGGTGTGTGTGAATTTTGAAAATAAGGATGTTTGTACTATTAAGGACTATGTGTGCAGACTGTGTGTGCAGTAAGCAGACTAATCTTTCTTTCTTCCAGTTAAAGGGGTGTGCTGGACTTCTATATTCTAGTATTGTACCTGTTGTAATAACAAACAGGCTGTGAAGTGTTAATAAGTGGTTTTTTTTCCTCTCTTTCTGGCTTGCACTAATTGGTGTGGGGGTTGGGGCCTATTAGTTAAATAGGATTCACAGTTTTGGGCCTGTGGTTTGGACCTAACACAAAGGAAGTTTCCTTTGAGTTGAAACAAACTAGTTGAGTGTCCCTTTCTCATAAGGACCTTGCTCCAAGGACATAAAAAAAGAAGGACACTTAATCATTTGATGTTGTAGGGTGTGTGGTGAAAGTTTGAAAATAAGGATTGTGTTTGTACTTTAAGGACTATGTGTGCAGGACTGTGTGTGCAGTAAGCAGACTAATCTTTCTTCTTCCATTAAAGGGGTGTGCTGGACTTCTATATTCTAGAATTGTACCTGTTGTAATAACAAACAGGCTGTGAAAGTGTTTAATAAGTGGTTTTTTTTTTCCTCTCTTTCTGGCTCTTGCACTAATTGGTGTGGGGGTTGGGGCCTATTAGTTAATAGGATTTACAGTTTGTTGACCTAACAAAAGAGTTTCCTGTGAGTGAAACGAACTAGTGAGTGTCCCTTTCTCTTAAGGACCTTGATCTCAAGGACATAAAAAAAGAAGGACATTGAAACAAGAAGGGCAAATAAACAAGGTTTGTGCGTCACTGTGCTGGTGTGGTGTATTAGAAGGGACAGTTTTGTCGGGTACCATGCAATGTGCATGTCGCCACAGTATAGAACATGGAGCAGACGTTCCGGGAACCTATTCTGTGTCAGGTGTGAGTGGGTTGCCGTTTGAAGCTGGAGGTGAAGTCTAAGGGGGCAGCTTGCAGCATTGCAGAGATTGGCAGAACTGGGGGGTCAGCAGGCACTGGCTGGGCTAGTATAGAGGTGGGGTGAAGATGGACAGGAAAGTTTGAGGAAGGAGGTAGTTTTGTTAGGGTACTAGGGGAGTGGGGGACGGAAGAGTAGGGGGGCTTCTTCCAGTGTCCATCCCACAGATTTGCTGCCTTAGGTAATGAAGTGGAGGAGACACCTCGGAAATAGTGTGTATGGAGGGGGTATCCCTGAGCACCCGGGGACTGCCATCTCTGATACAAGGGAGGAGGAACGAAGGGTCAGGAATGCAAGCAGGTGGTAGTGGTAGGGGACTCCTTATAAGGAAGGTCAGATAGGGTATCTGCCGCCAAGACCCTACATGCCGAACTGTTTGTTGCCTGCCTGTGCTAGGTTTCGACATGTGGTGGATTGTGTAGACAGATTATTGGGGGGGCGGGTGTGACCCGCGTCTTGTTCACATTGGTGCCAATGACAAAGTTAGAGTGTGAGGTGAGGTCCTTAAAATGATTTCCGAGAGGGAGCTAGGGCCAAGATAAAAGCAAGGACCTCCAGGGTAGTGTTTCATCAAAATACTACCGCAGCCACGTGTCTAGCCAGGGAGACAGCGGGATTAGGAGCATTAATGCGTGGCTAAGAGAGTGGTGTAAGGAAGAGGGTTTGGGTTTATTGAGAACTGAACTGCAGACTTTGCTGTCGGCTACAGGCTCTTTAGTAGGGATGGGTTGCACCTCACTGATGGTGGTGCAGCTGTTTTAGGGTAGAAGATGGCTGAGGGTTGGAGGAGATTTAAACTAGGTTGGGGGGGAGGGTATTAGCAGTCTCACTGGGATACTAGTCCAGGAGGAAAGCAGGGCGTAGATAGGCCAGTGGTGGGCGGAAAGGGGGGTGGGGCTAGCATAGGGGATAGGGAGGCATGGTGTATTAAAGTGTACGAATAAATTACAGGATCATAATCTAAAATGTAGTTTGCAAATGCGAGAAGCCTGGCTGACAAAATGGGTGAATTGGAAATGATGGCATTGAATGAAAAGTATGATGTAATAGGTATAGCAGAAACGTGGTTGAACAGTTCTCACGACTGGGCTGTAAATATAGAAGGATTGCCTTGTTTAGGCAGGACAGAAAAAAAAGGAAAGGGGGAGGAGTATGTGTTTATGTTAAAAGAATTGAAGCCAATTTAAAAGAAGAGATAACTGGTGATATGGATGATAAAGTGGAGGCAATATGGGTGGAATTAGGCAACAGGAAAGGGGGGTAATGTCATTGTTTGTGTCTGCTATAAGCCGCCAAATGCTAGCAGAGAGGAGGTGAGTCAACTTCATATGCAGTTGGCAAGGGCTGCAAGTTTGGGGAGTGTGCTCATTATGGGGGACTTCAATTACCCTGACATTGATTGGTATGGTGGAACTGCCATCACAGAAAAAGGCGATGAGTTCCTGAATTGCTGCAGGATAATTTTCTCTCACAGGTGGTTGAGTTTCCTACTAGAAAAGGAGCTCTGTTGGATCTGGTAATATCTAACATTGTGGAGCACATTATAGATATAAAGGTAACTGGAGGCTTAGGGAATAGTGACCATGAAATAGTGGCATTTGGACTTTGTTATCGAAAGGAAAGTGTGCTGGGTTAACAAAGACATTTAATTTCAGGAAAGCAAACTTTCCCAGGTTAAAAGCAGCTCTTCAGAATGTCAACTGGGATAATGTATTATCAGGTAAATGTACTGAACAGAAGTGGACTGTGTTCAAGGGGATTTTAAGCCAGTTCACATCTAAATTTATACCCTTGGGAAATAAATGTAAAAAAAAATAATCTGCGCCCATGTGGCTGAATTCTGATGTAAAGAGGCAAATGGAAAGGAAGAAAAGGCATTTAAAACCTTTAAGGCCGAGGGAACGGAAAGGGCCTTTAGGGATTATAAAAACTGTACTAAGGAGTGTAAGAAAGCATCAAATTAGCTAAAATTAATAATGAAGTTAGGATAACTGAAGAAAGCATCACTAAGCCTACATTTTTTTAAGTATATAATAGTAAGAAGATGAGGACTGAGAATGTGGCACCATTAATTAATGGGGATAAGTTAGTTACGGAGGATGGCGATAAAGCAAATATCTTATTTTTTTTTTTCCCTGTATACACTGTAGAAGATCCAAGTACAGATATCATAGCGTTAGTAGCAATAATGGTATAAAAGATTCAAGTGCACTTTGGTTAACCGAGGATATGGTACAGAAAGAACTAAAGAAGGTTAATATTAATAAATCTCCTGGACCGGATAAAATACATCCTCGGGTACTTAAGGAGCTAAGTTCAGTTTTATCTAGTCCATTGTTTCTTATTGCTGATTCCCTCATGTCCGGTGGTGTGCCTCTGGATTGGAAAAAGGTGATGTTATTCCAATATTCAAAAAGGGTAGTCGTTCACAGCCGGGTAATTACAGGCCTGTAAGTTTAACTTCAGTGGTGGGGAAGATCCTGGAAAGTTTAATAAGGGAACATGTTTTAGAGTATGTTTCAAGGACTGACATTATAAGTAGTAACCAGCATGGATTTAGGAGGAATAATCTTGTCAAACTAACTTGCTTGGCTTTATGAGGAGAAGTAAGAAGAAAATTTAGACTCTGGCATAGCAGTAGACTATGGACTAAAGTGCTAAGTGGGGTGCCACGGTTCTGTGTTGGGGCCGCTTCTATTTAATCTATTAATGATTTGGAAGTGGGTATTGTCAGCAAGGTTTCTGTGTTTGCTGACGACACAAAATTTTCGACCATTAAAAACTTCAAGGATGTGCAATCGTTGCAAGGGGATCTAGATAGATTATCACATTGGGCTGCTAAGTGCAGATGAAATTCCATGTTGATAAATGTAAGGTGATGCATTTTAGACTTAAAAATCCTTGTGCTACTTATACTATAAATGGCTCCGTTTTAAGTGAATCCCTGTTGGAAAGGATCTTGGAGTTTTGGTGGATAACAAACTTAAAGGTGCCAGACGGCAACAGCCAGAGCCAGCATGGTATTGTCTGTATAAGAGAAGTATGGATTCAAGGGAGGAAAATGTAATTCTCCCTCTTTACAAAGCATTGGTAAGGCCTCATTGGAATATGCAGTGCAATTTTGGAATCCTGTGTACAAAAAAGACATCTTTGAAATGGAAAGGGTTCAGAAAGGGCAACTAAATTAATAAGGGGATTGGGGGAGCTTGAATATGAAGAGAGACTGGAAAAGTTACAATTACGTACGCTGGAGAAAAGGCGCTTGTGTGGGGATATGATTACTGTGTTTAATACATTAACCAAGATGGCCGAAATATGTTGATCATTTTCACTCAATAAATGTTGTGAAAAATCCGGCTGAGTGCACCGTTCTACCTTTCTTTTTATATATATATATATATATATACTTATAATTAACCTTTATATCACCTTTATACCACTTTTTGTTTATTTTATTTAAAAGGGTTACCCTATATAAATAATGGATAAATTGATATAGTGCAGTATCCCTTGACACATTACGAATGAGATCCCTGCCCCGAAGAGTGGGTGGGGACAACATACAAATACAAGTGGGGATGGGTACAAAGCTTGACGTGGCTAACAATTGTTTATTGTGCTGGTGCTCAGAAAGGTAGGATAACAGTCTAGATTTGAAAGCATTAATGGATGTTACCTGGCGGAGCAAGAGAGGGAGAGCGTTCCAAAGGTAGGGAGCAGGCAAGAGTGAATGGTTTAAGGCAGGAGGAGGCAGTGTTCATTAGGGGTTCCTGGAGATATCCTTGTAAGGAACGGAAGGGCAGCGCCAGAGTATATAGGGCCAATAGAGAAGATAATAGGGAGGTGCAGCAGATTATAGAGATATAAAGGTCAACAGAAGGTATTGAATATTCTTTGCTTGATGAGAAGCCACCCCATAGTAGTAAGAAATATCGACAAATTACCTATCTTATTTACAATGTACCTATCCTGAGAGAATTCATATACTTTATATTATTTTGTTTGGATAGGGGCAATGGGTTTACAGTGTTTCGCAAAATAAACAGGATAATGAAATATAAACACAGAAATTTAAGCATTAAACCTTCCACTTATATTCAGCATTTCAATTCCTACAACATGTCTACATGTATGTGCTAAAAATTAAAATGATTTTATGTAAGAATCATTTTAAATCCAGAGAGTGAATTTTATCTCAGCTACTAATGTTATCAGCAGCACAGCAGTTAAATGGGTTTGACACATTGTGTTCCCAATGTGGGAAGAACAATAAAACCAACCTCATGCATCATCTTTCCTTAGTTCATATATCCAGTGGCAAAATAACAAAGTGGTGAAAAGGCAATAACCAGGCTCATAATAAATATTAGTTCATTACCTTTCATTGCACAGAAGCTGTTTATGAACTAGTCTTCCATCATTTGGATCTTAATTGCTCATTACAACTGCATTAAAAGTTGGCGTATACAGCGAAAAGTGAACTTCCAGCGGCAGATATTGACTCTAAACAATGTTCCTGCTAATAGGACACTGTCCATAACTGTAAGGGGCGTTCATAGAATTGTGCCTTTGTGGCATGGGTTTGTGTCAAAATGCTTCTAAATCATATTATTGATTGTGGTCAATTGCTGTTTGTTGAATCACACAAAACGACAGGATAACTACAGTATTTAATTGGTAAACCGGGTATGTTCAATCTATTCAAATCATAGGTGGGACTCTACACCGGGAATGTGCAAATTGGACACATGTTTGCAAACAATCTCTCCCAGCATTCCCTGCTCTACTACCTTTACCATGTGTTATAGAGAACCATGAATGTTCAGCTTGCTTTAAACAATTAAGATGTGCTATATATGCAACATGAAATTTTGGAAAGCTTGAATTAGCACCAGGAGATAATGAGTTTAATATCCTATACAATAAGACTGGTTTACAATGCCATACATCTATAATGGGTTGAAAAAAAAATAGAGCAGAATAAACAAATACAAATCCCTTAAAATAAAGGCAATACTATCTCCCAGAAGCTATTAATAGACTTTTAATAGGACTAGGCAGGCAGGAACTTGCTGGTGAATGATTTTGGACTGCACAATTTCAGGCTGTTTTTCCGTTAAGTGAAAAAAAATGACTTTGCTATATTTTTGGTGCAACTGATCATGTTGTCTATAGAATACCACACGATGGGCCATGATTTACCAACATGTCTAATTCTTTTGTCCCATTGGATGAAAGAACAACAGACAACGGTCAGTCCCAGTCACTTAAGTACCATCAAAATTTTGGGGCAATTGCCTAAATTACGAAATATTGGTTGAGCCAGTCAACACTAAATATTGCTTTGTGTGTACCTAGCCTAAGACTCCCTGACCACCTCACCCCTGTATTTATTATACGATCCCCATCCTCCTATTCCCAAGCCACCATGCTCCTATTATACACTTTTAGTCATTTACGATAAGGAAGAATAGAAGCAAATTTCTTCAAAATGCTGCTTACCTAGTCACATTTATGGCTTTTTTCCCTAGACTTATTTTCACATACTTCCATTATTGTGTAGTTTAGTATTCCAAGCACTATTACATCCTTCTACTCATTCTGAGCACATTCTATCTCATTCCAAATCGAATTGTAAAGAAGAAATATAATCAGATGAGTTAAAAGAGGCTGGAGCCTGCAGATGAAAATGAAAAGGCTGGAGGAAGATGTTTACAAACCTTATGCTAATCATGTTCTGGATTTCAATTTACTGGAAAACAGAGAACAGTCTTACTTAGTACTGAACTGCTACATTCTCACAGAGAAATATATTTGTAGAAATCCTGTGTGATTGCAATGATTACAAAAAAAACCCAACAACATGGTTGTGCTGCTCTCAGAACAAGGAGTTAAATATCAGGCATGCTACCTACTGTTGAGCACAAGATAAATTGCAAATAGAACTGCACAGTCGCTGGATTCTGTTTACTTTGCAGCAGTTCTCTCCTTCTCGATCTAATTAGGAGTATAACATACAGATACATAGGGAGGTGTAGAAGTTCCAAAGTAAGAACTTGTGCAGTGTCCGTTTAATCTTGCAAAAATAGTCTAACTCCAAGGGTGATTTTTTACCAAATGGTGTAATGAGTCTGACAAATATTTTTGCCTTTTCTAAAAAGAAACCTTAAAAAAACCCCAAAAAACAGGGCAATTTTTTAAATTAATGTTAAAAAATAAGTATGGCTGAAACTCGGGGGTTTAATTCCGTTTTGGGATTTACAGAACTCGGAAAGTACCAGATGATCTGAAAATGGAACTTACGGTACTTTCGAGGGTTCGGAACGTATTAAAAATAACCCCGTACATTTGGTTACCCATCCCGAAATATGAACAATCTGCCCGGTTTTGAACGTTCGGATTTTGGAACCGAGGGGTTCCGTGCTGGGTCCAAGACAGACCCGGATCTCATCTCTATTAATGAGAAAAAATATCATGGGGAATTTAAAAAAAAAAGATTTTTAAAATCTATTTTCAGCCACGAAAAGATCCCCCAAAAATTCCTTCTCACGAAAAATCCTATTTTTTTCTTTTATAAATACCACTATGATTTTCACAAGGTTAAATGCCAAGAAAAGTGTGTTTGTCAAATGTGGTGAAAACTTCCTAAAGGAAGAAAAAGTGGCCATGATCCGAATTTTCGGCTTTTTATAAATTACAAAAATGTATCGCTATTGAAAATAGCACCAAAAAAATTGAGATACCTGCTTTATAAATATGCCCCCTTATCTATTCAATTTACAAGCTGTTCCTGGGCACACTGTTCTATTTTGATTTTTTTTTTAAATTTCAACATCTCTCAGGGCATCTTCATCTTTGTTGTCCTGATGAGACTTTAAAACGTTAAAATAAAATTGATATAAGAAAAAAGAACAGTGTTCCCATAATTGCTTGTAAATTGAATTGCTTGTACCTGCTTTACCTGCTTTAAATTTAGAACTGCCAGCAAATCTGACATATTTTTCATCTTTTCATTGAAAAATCGAATATTCCATTAAAAAATTAAAATTTCTTATAGAAAATTCCTATTGAAAATGTTTGTGATCGTGGAGGGTAAAGGGGTGTGTGTAAGGGTCCCGGCCTCTAATCCCGCGTGGGGGGCCCTGCAGTTACGCAGACTGCTAATTAGAGATGTCCGAACTTCGAAAAATCTGGTCCGCGCGAGGATCCGCGGATTTTCGAAAAAATCCGAAAATTCGAAAATCCGCGAGCGGACCCGTTAAAACGTATTAAAATGAAAGTTCGGCAAAATCCGCATTAAAAGTGGTCTAAATAGCCTTGGTAACGTACACTTAACCACTCAGGGACCTGGGTAATGGCCTTAGAAGCACGTATAAATGCCAACAATACCTAAAAAGTACAGTCCGCTAGCGTGACTTTAAAAAAACGGTATTTTTCGAAAATACGAGGATTCCCGTAAAAACGAAGATTTCCGTAAAAAAACGAGGCTTTCTGTAACTATGATATCTGCCATTGGCTAATTTGGATCATGTGGCTTGCTCCGTCTTGAAAATTTACACGAATTACTCGTTTTTACGAGTATTCTCGTAATTACGAGAATACTCGTAATTACGGGAATCCTCGTAATTACTCGTAATTACGTGAATCCTCGTAATTACGAGGATCTTCGGGTTTTCCGTATCCCGCAAGTATCGTAGACCCTCGTAATTACGGAGATACTCGTATTTTCGAAAATTTTCATAAAAAAAAAAAATCCGCAGTTCGGAAGTTCGGAAGTCCGGAATAATCCGCCGTTCGCGGACGGGAGAAATCCGCGGCGGATCCGGGTTCGGGTCCGCGAACCGGCCATCTCTACTGCTAATGAACAAGGTATTATTAAGAAAACAAATGCATACGTGCTGCTCTGCTATGTAGATGATCCTCTTTTCTACCATTGTAAAGTTGTGTTATTGCCTTTTCTGACAGTGAAATACTTCAATACTTCAGCCTAAGTTAAAGGCCCCATGATCACTATAAGGACGTCACTTTCACAAGCCCAGCAGTAGCTGTTAAAACATTTAGTCAACTTTCGAGGTTGTTATCAAGCCCATAAATAAAATAATAAAATGCGCAGCAATCTCTTATTGCAGTCTTTCATCACCGGCATGTGTAAAAGATGACAAATCCCATATTGCTCTATGAAGTCTTTAATCACAACAGGGTTGCAGCTGTTGCTAGAAAAACTTGATTGTCTATTCCATAACTTAAAACAATGTGCCATAATGTTAGTATTTTAAAAACATCATGTGTGAAATACGGCAAATCCTGTTCTGTGATGTGTGAAGGGACCAAGGGATTTGGATCACTGCCTTCTGTTCAGGTGTTATAGTGCTTTTATTTCTCTTTAATTGTGAAGGAAGTTAATAGTGAATACAGTTTATTAGGGTTCATTCATACTAGATCCGTTTCTGCCTGTTTCCGGACAGAAACGCTTGTTGTGGTCCAGTTTTTTAAAGTACCGCTGCATGCATTTCTGGAAAGAGACGCATTTTGATTTAAAATATATCAAAAAACGGTGCACTCAAAATGAACCAAAACAGACAAATACAAAATGGACTGTCCGTTGTGGTCTGTTTTGTTCTGTTTCTAGTGTGAACTTTGTAGGGCAAATCTATAAAGAGCATCTTTTAAACCAATAGAACATTTAAATTATTATTGTGAAGGTTCTCATTCATCTAGGTTATGGTATATCTGGAGTATTCAGTAAGATCAACCGGACTTGAAGTTTAGTTCTTGAAGACGTTTCGCTATTCATCCGACTGGCTTTCTCAATTCAGAATGACTTGTACAAGAATCAGCATATAACTGCCAGGTGTTAGGGACCTCCTAAATGCACAGTGGCTTAGAGGTGTTATCAAAACTGTCCAGGGTAATGTGTCAAAACATAGTTAAAATTATATACATGATGTTGATCAAAAATCAAGAGAACACATATTATCACCTTGTTAATACTATTATTAAGGGCCCAACAGGCATAATCTAAGCAGTGTGAAAATGGCCTCTTTCTGTCATATTGCCATACTGATTCTAGATTAACAGGACTTTTGCAATTATATGGTCAGGGTGTTTGAATGTGTTTAATACTGTTAACTTTGTCACTATTATTGGATGAATAAAGGATGGTTTTACTTTTTGTCATAATCTAAGCATGGGCTCTATCTTTGCCAACCATGCATTTAAACCCCCATACAATCATGAATTAAACATTTTGCATGTTGCTGTTTAACAAAGAGCATAATTATGTAATATTATGTTGTAACACGTGGAAGGTTTTGTTAAATTATGTGTTTGTATATGTCTTGCACGCACACAAACACATTAAAATGCAGAGCATCCTTTCCCGTATATGTCACAGTTCTTTTTTTTCTATTAAAGAATACTAAAGAGCAGCAAGAAATATTTGTTCCAAGAAAACGGCATTCACAAACAGCCATTACGAAAACAAAGAGTTTAGCTGAGCGTTATCTTAAATTTATTGGGCTGCGCTACCCTTGGTAATAGGAAAATTTATGCTTGGGTAAATATAGCTAAACAGACAGGAAATGCTATTAAGATTTGCTGGGACAATAAACAAGGGAATAGAGTATTCTTTTATCTGTAGAAGAATGCCCAAGATGGTGTTTTTTCAAAACTTAATTACCTAAATACACATATCTTTTCATTATTTGTGGCATAAAATACCATCTTTTTTATTAACTAGTGCTGCCTCCTTCATTGAAAGCCTCCATAAAAATAAATAAAGTTGAGGCAAGTAGGATAGATTTTCCTACTTCTCTGGGAGACAGATAGAACGTTTTAAACAAAAATCATCTCCTCCTCTGCACTGCAAGCCCTTTATATATATCAGAATATAGTACTTTATTTGCATTTTTCTAAGCCTGATTCCTTTTGTACGGAAGTGAGAAACACATTTGATTTAGGCATGAAACTTAATACTAAAATTATATTTTTATATAACAGGGCCATATAAAATAATTTTGTTCAGCATTTTGTATTGCAGATGGAAGGGAAACTGGTAGCAAGAAATAAACTGTATCTACAGTACCAACAGTAAAATTCACTGCAGTTCACTACATAAATCTATCTGAACAGCTTTCATATCTCATCTATATTCATGCACATGGGAGCAAAAAGGCCACTGCCCCGAAATAATTGGTTTACAAACTCCCTGTTGTTCTGCAATCATCTCTGGCATCCAGCTGGATGTCACAACTACTGGTGTAATAATCCATGGGACCCACTCTATTTACTTTGTCAGTGGCATTAATTGCAGTTACAGAATTATTTTGAATAAAGGTCTAATTTGGAGCCACAACTTGACAGGAAATATTTGTATGGACGAGGCCATAATAGCAAGTTTTAACGTGCAAGCCGATTACGCTTTAAAAAGTGCATGCTAGTGTTGGTCTGGTCACACTAGGTGCGCTGCTGTCCGTTGCGCTGCTGTCCGTTGCGCTGCTGTCCGTTGCGCTGCTGTCCGTTGCGCTGCTGTCCGTTGCGCTGCTGTCCGTTGCACTGCAATCCATTTTTTGGAGCTCTTTTGATCATTATTTTTTGTGCGTTTTGCTCCGATAACAACATTACCGGAATTGCAGCACAAGCAGACATTAACACATGCAAAATGCACGTGTGCGTGCTTTGCAGGAGTTGTAGTGTGGTCTCAGCCTAAATGCTTACTTTTCCCATGTAGTAAAGAATTTGTATATTTGATCACTTAGCATTCTTTCAATATTAATATGTTAGGTGACTTTATTTTTCCTTTAATGCTAGTGCACTACAAGATATGCAGAGCATTTTCAGTAGTACAACGCGGCTGTGTGATGACATCATCACGCCAATAGATGCAAGAGACCCATGACATCATAGTGCAGCCGTGGAATACTACTGGGAAAAGCAGATTGGGGGCACTTCTATTAGGTAAGTTGAGTTAAAGGGTATGTCCACCCTAAAAATGAAATTTTCATATATGATTGCCCCTGTCCCCTCAGCCCCAACCGCTATATTTATACTTTTAGAAAGTGCCCCAAACTTTACTTACTTCCCCTCTTTCCTCCGCCGCGCTGCCGGCCCTCTGCTTGCGAGAAAATTCAAGCAGAGGGGCGGGACCGCCAGTCGCGTCTATGATTGGCTGAGCGGCAGCCAATCACGGACGCGGCTGCCGGGAGTTCATTTCGGCGGGGGAAAGAGGGAAGGTAAGTAAAGTTTGGGGAGCTTTCTAAGAATATTAATAGAGCGGTTGGGGCTGGGGGGACAGGGGGAATCCTATATATTAAGGGTTATACGCTAGGGGGAGAGAATCCTGAGAGGGAGGGAGAGGGGTTTTTGGGACTTTGGGGGGGGGGACTACAGGAGAACCTTATGGAGCTGGGATGTGAGGTAAGGATTAAACTACACTACATGATGGGGCCAGTAGTTGGGGGGATTATAGTTTTGGGGGTGGACATGCCCTTTAAAACATTCGGGGCACCTGCCACAGATCTTCGGTAAGGTGCCCCGAATGTTTTAACGTAGGGATGCCATTGATAACTGTTAATTTAATCCACCATGTATTTTTCATGTATTTTTTTAATGCCCGTTTCCATTAACTTAATCTGCTTTTGCTGCTATTTTGCGTTTACAGCTAATTTTTCACCCTGCATGCCGCTAACTATTCGGGGACACCACTGCTAGTTTATTATTAGGGCCCTGGGGATGCCCAGGTTGGTTTTTCTAGACATTTTGTGTGGCATTTTATAGATTTTAGACTTTGTATTAATAAACTATCAGGGAGATTCAATAAAAGTTCTTATCGTTTAAAATGGTGTTAAGTTTGCACCAACCAATCAGATCTTATTTAACATTTTAAAGCTAACATCTGGTTGGTTGGGGCAACATTAGCACCATTTTAAACAATAAGAACTTTTATTGAATAACCCTGTATGTTTTTTATTATATGTTTCTGTCTGGAAGGTTTGTTGTACACCTACTTTATATTTAGTGTGTCCACCATAGTTGGGCACGTTATTTCCCTGTATTACGTCAGTTTGAGTGCCTCCAGATTATTCTGCTTCCAGGTTTTTTCCTGCCTGCCCAATGTTTTCTATATATCTATCTATTGACCCATAGCAACTGCATGTATTATCATGCATGACTTAATAGGGCTTACAAACTAATATTTCATATTTTGGATGGATTTAATTGCAGTATTTAATAATTCTCACAAATTTGCGTACATTTCCCCCCCTAGATTTTTAAAGGGTATGTACACTGTAAATATAACTTAATGTTACTGGATAGCTGTTGTTTTAAAGGAGAACTAAACCCAAAAAATCAAAGTTTAAGTTAGAAAGTACTTCCCTCAACATCCTTCTCAGCATGGAAGATTCCACTCAGGGGCCTTTTCTTTACCTCTTTGAGCCCATTTTAGGTTCTGTTTGTTCCCCAACTCTGAAGCTGACATTTTCCCTTGTCTGCCAGCACTTTTGCCTTGATTACATTTTCAGCACCTGTGTGATTTCCACTCCCACCTCTTAACCCCTATGATGTAGGAATATATTAAATCATCAATATTCAAATGGTGGTGCAGCTGATTAACACTTTCCTAGTAGCAGTGTTGTAGTGTGATGTATATAGGTTGGGTATCTAGTGTGTGGATATTGAAATAATTTATGTCTCACCTACGGCTTTCACTCCACCAAATCCGATATATAAAAAATAAATTGAAGGTAAAACATACAAAGACACAGGTCTGTAGCTGTGAATATTGAAAGTTTATTGCAAGACATGTGTGCTACATGTTTCAGACCCACTCAAGCACTTGAGGAAGGACAAGTGGGTCAGAAATATGTAGCACACATGGTTAGTAATAAACCTGCACTATTTACACTTGCAGACCTTTGTCTTTGTATGTTTCACCTGCAATGTATTGTTTAAGTGTTGGAGGGCCATATTTAAAAACTTGCAATACTGTGGGTTTTCGTTACTGTGCGATCGTGACAGTAGTATACCATGCTGTAAACTACCGTAATGATATTCTACGGGCGGTTGTAGATTTATGTTCGCTATCGTACATTTACAAGATTTCTGATAGCGGTCATAAAATAACGATCGCTAAAGAAGGTGATACCACACCTTTATAAATATAGTCCGTAGTGTGAAGGTCTCCCTATCAGTTGCAGCAATATTAGTGGTAAGTGTAGCTTCTTAATGGATGTTGGAGTGTAGGAAGAGTGTGTTTTTATAGAAACCACATGGTGTAGAACTGTAGGGGGAGGATAGTGAAGTGAACCTGATCTTAGCACAGCTTGGTGCAATGCATTTCTCATCAGTGTACCTTCCTAAAGGGGAATGTTGGAGGGTAGGAAGAGTGTGTTTTTATAGAAACCACATGGTGCAGAACTGTAGGGAGGATAGTGAAGAGAACCTGATTTTAGCACAGCTCTGTGCAATGTATTTTTCATCAGTGTACTTTCTCAAAGGGGAATGTTGGAGGGTAGGAAGAGTGTGTTTTTATAGAAACCACATGGTGTAGAACTGTAGTGGGGGAGTAGGGAAGTGAGCCTGATTTTAGCACAGCTCTGTGCATTGTATTTCTCATCAGTATATCTTATTAAAGGGAATTTTGGGGGTTAGGAAGAGTGTGTTTTTAATTTAGCTGTATAAAACAAACTGTAGTACAGAGCTAAGCTAAGAAATGCATTACACAGAGCAATGCAAAATCAGGGTAATTTGGTTTGGTTGGTGAATAAATCATTTGCAAAGTAAGTTTTGTGCCTTGGTGTCTTCATGTTATATAAAATTAATGCAGCAGATGGGCTGCCTGTGGGAAGTTTTGCATAAACAAAAACCCCTTTTCCATCTAGGGTTGCCCCTTTGCCTTTAAGACCTGAACACACATACAGGCCTATGTATAAAAGGTTCTTATCATTAAAAATGGTGAAAATTTTGCCCTAACCAACTTTTATTACATAGGCCTGATAATATCTACAAAACAAAAGGTTGTTAGTATTTCCTTTAGAAGCATGATGCAGGCTGATACAGTTTGTATTTAATGTAATGGTACTTAGCACTGCAACATGTTGATTTAATACATGTTTGGGTCTTAAAGGCAAAGGTGGCCTGTAAAATGCGGGTGATTTTTCATAACCCCTGCATCCAACGCTAATATGGAGTTAAATTCGTGCTAACCAGTAGTGAACCGGCTAGCACTCCATATATGTGCTCAGCGAGTCTGGGTAAATGAGCCTGAAAGTCTCTTGAAGAAATGCTCACAAATATAAAGGGTTAACAAGTTGCTTCCTTAAGACAGATAATAAGGGTTAACACTTTCCCCCACTCTGTTTGAGCAAGAAAATATTCACTGCTATCTCTGATGATTGACTGGGAGACACTGGCAGGTGGGGACTCTGAGTTCAACTGTTACATGCAAATTAGCATTAGGGGAGTGGGAAACAAACACAAGGTAGCTAGTTAGCATGTGCAGAAGGAGTTTTGGTACCTGGACCACCAGGAAGAGGCAACACTAGAAGCCAGCCGTGACATCATAGATTGCCAGTACTCAGAAATGTTTTATAAATGATTTGTACACTGAGAGGCTGAATTCAGAGGTGAGAAACTAATGGTTTTACTAAGTGACAGTTATAGAGTCTGTGGAGCAGCCTTTGTATTTTGGGTTTAGTTCTCCTTTAAATGTTAAATGCCTTTTCTAGCATCCTCCCATACCCTACCTTTACTTCAGGAAAGTTGCTGGCTTCCTCCTCCTGCATGCTCTAGTTTTTAGCTCCGCCCCCACCCCATAATACTGTTTTTGGCTGCAGAGCGTGCTTACCTGTGAGGACATCCCATGGCAAGGGTATAGAATGGCTTTGTTGTCATCTTCTGAGCCTTGATCTAAACAGTATCCTGTTGCTTTACTATTCCGGAGCTGGGAATAAAAAAAACATAGAATATCTATCAAGGCTCTATTTCAGGTTTTCATGTGAAACATTTTAAATATTACACCCTTATAGTAGCTATTCCCCAGAAGAAAAGAATGAATACGTGTTTCTTATTTATTTTTGGAGTAAATAAATATTATTAAAACAAGTAAATAATATATACATAGGAAGTCAGTCTCTAGTTTTCTGAATTACTGTTACATATTCTCTTCCATTTTGAGAAAGCAGCTGATTTCATACCATGTGCTATGCTTTGCTGTGGTTAAGTAACTGTCCTTTATCCTAGGATGCATACTTCCTTGGAATATCCCTTACAGTAGCTAATTTCTACTTATTGGCTGTGGGATGGGTAAAACTGCTCAGATCTCTACTGAGCAACTGAATCAACCCAGGGGCTGAGTCTAGGGCAAGACCATAAAAGACACTATTAGGGTTCCTGCAAAAAGAAAATCAGTATTTCAGAAATCTTTAACTATTTAAAGACAAAATGCGGGATGGACAGATTAAGGTTAGTGGAATGGGCATATACTCCCTTTTCTCCTAAAACTATATGTATTTGCACTGAATTTCCTCTTTAAAAATAAATTGCTTTAAGTTAATTCAAAATGTGCCTGCCAGTTCTATAGATTGTTTGTTTGTTACTTTGCTACAAGTTTGGAGCTTCCATACTTGGGTTACCTTGAAGTGTTTGAAGACTTTTCATTTTTACAATCGTACATTTGTAATTAAAAACCCTATGGTTTAACTGATTTACTGATTTTATGACATTTACTATGATACTATAAAGGGTCCAGGAATGTGAATTGCTCATATTTTGTATGTGCTTACCATCTTTGATATTGAAACTTACTAGTAGATAATACTAGAAATAACCCAACTTTCCCAGATATCTTCCAGAACAATGGAAGGGACAAGATCTTCTCTCTGGCACTTTCTCTCTCTATAGTTAGTTATTTTTTATTTTCTTTAGAGGGAATGTCCACCCGTACAAAAAAAACATATTGCATGTCCATTACATTCTGCCAGACTAGGCTGATTCCTCCCTCCATGCTGTCAATCAAGGCGGTGACTGCTGACATGACAAGCAGTTATTGATTGCTAATTCCCCTCCTGCCTCCTCTGCACAACCTCAAGCTTACAAAAAGCTCATTGAGCAGAGGAAAGGGGCAGATAACTTTTCCAGAACAGAATAAAACTGCGGGCAAATAAATTTGTTTAAGGTGGACATGGCCTTTAAATTTGAATATATATATTTTAATATATATATATATATATAAAAATATGTATATTATATATATATATATATATATAATATAAAATATAGATACAACTGAAAAATACCACATATGTTCACTTTTCACATTTTCCATATTTTTATATCTTATGATCACTAAATCTTCGATGCCAGGCTTTCATTGATAATTGTTTATTTAAAAACATTCCCTACAAGTTTCTCTATGCTCTATTGGAAATCTATAAAACATCCTGTTTCAATAAGGCAATCAGATCTGCTTGCAGAGTCTTTGCACAGTGTAGACATTCATACACTATTTTAATATTAATTTAGCTTCTCAATTTGTTTAAAGATATATGTAAACCTATGAGGATTGCTGTTCCTTAAAGCACAACCTTGAATGTTAGCTTTAACCTTTAAATATGTTTCCCACTACAAATCTTATGCTTACAGATCTATAATTACACTAATGGCACTGTATAATCTTCTTAGAACATTGAAATTATAGAAGGATTTCTGCAGTACATTGGTACAACCCAAGACAAATGGGAGATTAAAAATAATTGCCTGGATAAAATGGAGAAGTTGTATCTAAGAACTCTTGTGCTCTATCTGTCCTTAAAATTTTCCCAAAATGTTTAAGAACCACATCCAAAAATCCCTCCTCTTTGACACCAAATCCCACCTATTCAAAAGCAGGCTGCTCTGGTATAGAAGAAAACACAAGTTAGTGTTTCATCTTCTATCTTGGTATTCACTGTACTCTTTATAACTTCACCACACGTCTAATAAAGGTATTACATACACATTTTGGGTGCCACAGTTAAAAAAGGCAGTAAATATTTTTACAGGAAGGGCGAACAATGGCTGCTATAGGCAATGCAGATCTCCAAGTAATTCACCATTAGAAAGATAAAAGACTGACCTCTGTTTAAATATAATGAAAATATAATGGTATTGCTTCTCTTGACAATATGTAAAGCAAAAGAAATTAAAGAAGGGATTAGTGGATGTTTATACAAAATGTACTGTGACTTTTATCTTTTTGCAATGGATTCTTATGGTAATGAATGGAGAATATGGTATAGTTTAATGTCATTTGAAAATGATTGGCATACTTTTGTCTGTACATAATCATGCAAATGTAACATCCCTCTGGGTCATCATTTTTCAGTGCCTGCCATATTGGTATATCTACTATATAATGGCTCAGTGAGTAAGACATGTTACCCTGAGGCACACAATTCAGTGATTGAGTCCTGTGTAATATGATAAGGAAAGTCACTCCATGTTTCTATGTATTAGGTGCAAAAACTAGATTGCATGCTCTATGTAGACCGAAATTAGGTAATAACATTTTCTACATGAAGAGAGAAGCAACATCTATTTGATAGCAAAATATGAAAGATATAGTAAAACACCAGCCTGAGAAAAATGGTTTGGCTGTTCATACGTTAAACCTCATTTCCAGGGGGTAAACAGGACATAGCAGCTACTCTAAAGGGAAACAGTAAATAAAGTAAAGTAAAATATAGCAGTTGCCAGTCGAAATAATATTTCCTAATATTAACAATGTGTTTTCAGTAATTTGCCAGGCTAGAACATTTCTATGTTTGTTTTGTTACCACAGAGGTGCAAGACGATTGCAAGATTTTATATCACCCATTAGAGAGTCAGGCATGTGAGGATTCTAGAGAATTCTACTAGTCTATCCTATTTTTAATTGGCTGCACCAAACAGAAAAGTTACTTGTGCCTTTATCCTTCCTAGTTGGCAGAATTTAAAGCTGTTTTAACTCTTGTGAGGCACCAAAATGCACTGCATCAATGTTTCTATGCTCTTTATGTCCAAAAATGATTGTGATATGTAATGAATACTGTAGCATAAAGTCATGTACTACTATGAGATGAAGAACATCGGGGGACCAATATCTCTACCATGGACAAGATCCTAAGAATTATTGTCAATGCCTGCTGTATATAATGTCTTGTCAATGCCTGGGGGCAAGAATGCAGAAGGGAGAACTGAGTGTATCACATAACAGTGCAATACATATGAAATCTAAGCAGAAAGACATTCCTTGAGCCTCTTGCATATAACGTTTAACATGTTTTCTATTTTGACAAAATTTTTGCTTGCCAAGTTATCAGTCTGTATACACAGCAGATTATCATCAAATTCCAATGGATCTGTTGTTTAACTTGTGTACGCTTAGCTTTAGATTCTGCTCTTTAACATCGCTGTTTCACTGTGTGTCCATTGCTTTACTAATTATTTCTAGAAAGTAAAAGCCTTAAAATAATATACACTTTCACAGTCATTATCTTGAGTCAAAAGTTAATAAAAGTTGTTGAAGTCAGGTGCACAATAGGAAGTATCCAGCCTGGATACCTTACATTCCATTACAACTTCAATGGGACAATGTCAGTTCCAAGCAGCTAATAAGAAATACATAACTATAGATCATGTGCCCTGAGTTCTGAATAATAACATCTGTCAGATTATTCATCTCACCAGGTTTCCAGGGCAGAGCGCTGTCAGTTTGTTTCAAACATGGATCCCCTCCCTCAAGTAATCTAAAGGAAGCTACAGAACACGTTATGAATATGTTAATGTGCTTCTCAGTTATATAGAAGATTTCAAGGCAGGGATTTGAAGGCTGGCCATTTGTCTAGATAAGTTAATAGAAACAAAACATAAATTAAACAAAGAATACTACAGTGAAACTGTTTTCCCGCCCTCTTCTCCTGTTGCATTTCGCTACTACATGTATATGTATGAACAACAGTCCGCATTTTAAAGTATAATTGTGCCTTTGTAAGTTACCTGCTTGGTGCACTTGTCTTATTCTACAAGCTATGAAAAGTATTTAAATATCTTAAGAGAAGATATTGTTTTAAGGGGATACAAAGGGGATATCTTTCCGTTCAATAAAACGTTATGCCTTTAAACCGTCTATTTAAATTATCATTCTCTATGGTTTAACATGTTTAAAGAATTATCAGTACGTTGGCAGAATCCAAATATCCAAATTGATATTAGATGTTATTTTATTATAGTCTTAGTGCTGCTTCTCAGTCAGTTCTAACAATACCCCAACTCCCAGAATGTTTACTCTTCACTCTCATATTCAGATACAGTAACAGCTAGAAAAATATTTAGAGGGAGATTCAATAAAAGTTCTTATCTTTAAATATGGCGCTAATTTTGCCCCAACCAATCAGATATTATTTAACATTTTAAAGCCAACATCTTATTGGTCATTGGTTAATTTGTTTACAAAATTAGCACCATTTTAAACGAAAATACATTTTATTGAATCTCCCTGACTACTGTATGTTGTGGTGTCAATGGATCCTAAAATTCATTGCAGAACTTTAAACTTATAAATAAATTTTTCTGAAGAATATAAATGTGTCCTTTACCTGTCAATAATAAAGCTAATTTTGTTGTAATATGTCTCTAAGTACTTTAGTCCCTACAGGGAAATGAGCATTTTTTATTTTCAAAGTGTGAAAATGTTTTAATCTTGGATTATCTCAGTTAGAAATATCTGGTTTAACTGCAGTAATTTTAAAATGTGATAGTACATAATTCCAGATTGAAAATAAAGCTTTACAGATCAATTTGGGAAAAAAAAACCCCATCCAGATTATGTTGTTAATTTGGGCTGAAAAGGGACAACGCTCTACACACACAGCCCCCCCAACCCAACAAAAAAAGGCTCATCTATTTATATAATACATGCCCCTCTAGATATAACATGCCCACACAAGATGCAGTCACCAGGTATAACCATGGATAATCTGTCAGTCCAAGGAGCCACCCAAACCTCCTTTGAATGTATTAAGAGATTCAGCCAACACTACAATTTCAGGCAGAGCATTTCACAACCTTACTGCCCTCACAGAGAATAACCATTTACATTGCTTTTAACATAGTAACATAGTAATGGAGGTTGAATAAAGACATATCCTTTTAGTCCAACCATTATAGCCTACTCATCAACCCTATCTAACAGTTGATCCAAAGCAAGGTAAAAAAAAAACAGCTGAACATTTGAAAAAAATCCTTACTGACCCGAAATGGCAATCGGAAAGGATCCCCCATTAAGAACTTAATCCTGGATCAACAACTATCAACTACACCCCTGTGAGAGCAAAGATCCCCTGTTAATTGGCTGTAGTTCTCTCTACTTTTGGATTATCATATCCCCTTGCAAACACCTCTTTTGTAGGGAAAACAAACCACACTTTGACAATCTAGCTATATAACAGAAATTCTTTATTTTTTTTATCATTTTATTTGCCTATCTCTGTATATAAATCATGTATATCCTTTCTGTGGACTGTTGCCCAACTGCATACTCAAGATAATGCCTTACAAGGCATGTATACTATAGAGGCAGAATTATGTCATGCTTCTTTGACACTATGCCCCTTTTTAGACAGGAAAGCATTGTATTTGCTTTATCAAATACTGCTTAGAGCTATTAAGTCTATTGCCCACAATAACTCCCAAATTGTTCTCTATTGAGGTAACTTCTTAAGCCTTGTACACACGTACAATCTTACCAGCGAGGAACAAACCCTGACTGCGAGACACATGTGCAACGAACACAGTTTCGGGTGATAATCACATGTGTGCATGCATTCGGTTGGAGTCATTCATTGATCAGCAATGGCAGTTCAACGAACGTCCCCTGACTTACACACAGGCGATTATTTCCCAAAATGTCCATTCATCTAGAGTTATTCCCAGGCAACTGACATGAGAAGATGGGGATATCTGTGTGTCGTTAATATTAATAGTGAGACTAGGGAAGGGATGTGAGGGTGGGAAAAGGACAAGTTCAATCTTGTCCATGTTTAGTGTGAGGAAGCAGGAGGACATGAAGGCAGAGATAGCACTAAGGCAGTTGGGGACCTGGGATGTTAGTGTAGTGTAGAGATCCTGGGCAGAGATGTAAATTTGCATATCATCCGCATACAGGTGATACTGAAATCCAAATGAGCTAATGAGTTTCCAAGGCCATAGGTCTAAATGGAGAAATAAAGAGGACCAAGTACTGTGCCTTGCGGGACCCCCACAGGGAGGGAATGAGAGGTGGAGATAATTCTGGAGTATAAAACACTAACAGGCTTATTTACCCAGAGCCGCTATTGCTCTCGGTAAATGCTCCTTTCGTGATTTAATATTGCATTTTTGAATGTGGGTAATTCTCGGTAAGGAATTTACCGACTGTGGGACTTTAGTGAGGGCAGTTTCCGTCAAGTGGTTTGGACGGAAGCCTTACTGGAGGTGGTGAAAGAGACAATTAGTGAACCAGATCAGCATAGACATGTCTTTCCAGCAGTTTGGAAGCAAAAGAGAGAAGGGAGACAGGCCGTTAGTTGTAAAGAGCGGATGGGTCCAGGGAGAGTTTTTTAGGTATAGGGGATACTACCGCATGTTTAAATGAGGAGGGGAAAGTATTAGTGGATAGGGACAAGTTAAAGTGAGAGGTTAGAGCTGGTAAGAAGGAAGAGGAGAGGTGGGGAATGAGATAGGAGGGGATGGGGTTGAGGGGGCAGGTGGTGAGATGTGTCCTGGACAGGAGAGATAAGAGACCTTGTTCTGTTATAGTGGTGAAGCTCATTAGCGGGTAAGTAGAGGGAGTAGCCAATGAAGGGAGGCTAGGCAGTGCAGTGGTAGTTGTTGGAAGCTGTAGAGAGGGGCTAGGGTGAGCAGGAAAAACATTTCTGATGTTTTTTATTTTTTTCTGTGACATATGAGGCTATTACATCAGCAGGTAAACAGTGAGTAGATGGAGGAGGTGGCGGACACAGCAGTTAAACACTTTAATGAGCTGTTTGGGGTTATGGGATTGTGTGGATTTGAGTGAATAGAAGACAAAGCACTTCTGATCCGAAAAAGGCCACTTTTAAATTCTAGTCTTCATTTTATGTTGCTCTTGCGCCATTGTTGTTCAGCTACACGGGATTGCCTTTTCATCTTTTTAATCTGGTCCATAAGCCATGGTTGAGGGTTTTTAAGACTAAGGCAGCGGGTGCATAAGGGAGCAATAGAGTCTAGGGCACTGGAAACTGTTATTGTAATGGACAGCTACAAGGTCTGGGTAAGAGAATGAGGGCATAGAGATAAGTTGTTGAAAGGTGCCAGAGAGCAAATGGGGGTTGGGATTATGCAGGTCCTGGTTGGGACAGATGACACAAGAGTAAATTTTAGAAGATTTTGATCTGACAAAGGAAAGGGAGAGTTGGAGATGTTAGATATTGAGCAGAGGCAGGGGAAAACCAGACTGAGTGTATGCCCATTATAATGTGTCTGTGGACTATTGAGTAAGGCTAAGGGAGGAGGTAAAAGAGAATAGTTTAGTGGCAGCAGTTATTAGTATCGATGGGGATGTTGAAAAATATTTTTGGAGAGAAAAAGGGATAACCAAGCTGAGAAGTGATCAAAGAACAAAGTGGTTAGGCCGGGTGGTCGATAAATAACCGAAATCTGTAGGGGTATGGGAGAGTAAATACGGACAGAGTGGGACTCAAAAGATAGACAGAAGAGAGCAGGTAATGGTGTGAAGAGTTTGAAAGAATAGCTCTCTGAAATAAGAATACCAACTCCCCCAACGTGTTTGTTTTAGGGCCTAGGAGTGTGGCTGAAGTGGCCACCATATGAAAGTGAGGCAGGGAGACAGAGTCAGAGGGTGAAAGCCATGTTCCGGTAAGACCAAGAAAAGTAAAGAGTTTGAAATAAACAGGTCATGTACGTGTGCAAGTTTATTACAAACAGACCGTGCATTCCATAATGTACCAGATATGGGACCAAGGGTAGGGGGAAGAATTTGTGATATTGTGTGTGTTAAGGGTACTAATGGATGAAGGAGTGTTGCGGGCAGTAGGCATGCTCCAAGTAGCATTTCCCTGTCTTTCCCTACCTTGTATTTATATATTAATTTTACAGTGTGTGTGATAGGAAAATAACTGGGAATGCAGGTATTCAAGAAAGGGCTGGATCTGTTTTTTTACAATTGAAAAACACTGAAAATTACCTGTATTAATACATATACAGTACAGGGTTATTCAATAAAGTTCTTATCGTTAAAAATGGTGCTTATTTTGCCCCAACCAATCAGATGTAAGCTTTCAAATGATAAATAATATTTGATTGGTTGGGGCAAAATTAGCACCAATTTTAATGATAACTTTTATTGAATCTCCCTGATAGATCTTTATGATCGAGGGTTCTGTTTCATGGATTTCCACCCACCTCCTCAGCCCTCCCACTTCATACAGTGTTTTATTTTTTTTTCATTCCACTGGATCAACTGTTGCATAGGGTTCAGGGGTTGGTTAAAAGGGTTGAACTAGATGGGCATATGTCTTTTTATCTCCAATAATATGTATCTATATACAGGCTTATTCAATAAGAAGTTTTTATTGGTCTTTTACAGTTAGAAAAGATTTTAAATATCTGATTAGTTGCTGCATATTAAGAGCACGGGCAACATTTTGCACCTTTTGTTGAATAAGGCCCAAATTATGTGTTATGTCAGTTAGCTTAAAGGGGAAGTTCAGTGCAAATAAATATATACTTTTAAGAAAAAAGAGCAGTACTTTTCCACCCTAATGAGCTCAAGCTGCCCATTTAGAATTTTGTCTGTGTATAAATAAATTCTTCCAGAAATTCTGACCTATTTGCAGAACCCCTAATAGAGACCGTTATGGTTTTGCTCTTGACCCACCTCCTGGGATGATACAGTCAGTAGAGATCTGAACATGTTTGACCCATCCAACAACCAATCAGTAGAAATTAATGTTAGGAACATTCCAAGGATGTGGTGCATCCTGGGAAGAAGGACCGTTAGAACCAGAAATGTCAGCTCACTAATGTCAACAGCAGGGAACAGCAAAGGGTATGAAATCAACTGATTTTTTAAAATGGGAGTGAACATGTAGAATAACTAAGAAGGCATTACACAAACTAACAATTTAACAAATATTGATAATTATCAGTAAAAATAACTGTTAGGAACATTCCAAGGTAGTACCAAAATGGTATATGTAGAATAACTAGGTATGCATAATACAAACTAAGGGGGAGATTCAATATATGGCTTTTCCGTCTAAAACCAACGTTAACCCGAAATAATTTCGGGTTAACGTGGGTTTTAGATGGAATTTAGAGCACAGCGCCATTTCCAAATGTTTATGGAAACATCTCTGTGCTAACGATCCAAAATCCCTGCCGTTAAGGCTTGCGCTACCTCGTAGCATGAAACTTAACGGTAAAGGTTTGGGAGCATTCACGCTCCTTACCTTAGCCCGATCCCACTATACAATAACTGACGTAATCTCGTTTATATTGGATCTCCCAGTATGAATTTAAAAAATCATAATATTTACCACTGAACTTTCCCTTTAAGATACAATGTATAGTAGAAGTATGATACAGTATTAGGGCACGGCTACACTGCAACGCAAACGCAATCGCATGTTTCATGTGCGATTTTGTTGTGTTTGCGCATGCGTTTTTTCATTAAATATTGAAAAACGCATGCGATTGCGATTTAAAATGCGGAACGCAAATCATAATCGCAATGCATACGAAAAGGTGCATTTCCGGTGCGTTGCCGCGTTTTCAATGATATGAAAAAGCACAAACGCAAAAAAAGCGCAGCAGTGTGGCCTAGCCCTTATTCTGCATTTCTTCAGTTAGTTTGTTTTAACTATAAATGTACATTATTTAGACATACAAGTTTTGGGGATCTCTTACCTCCCCATATGTTATGGTGTTGTTGTACACTCGCATTTCTGGATACACGTTCTCCAGGTACCATTTAAAACTGCGACATTGTAGCTTCTGACGAAGAGCCTGTCTCTCGGAAACATCTCCAAAATCCACACCAGGGTTCTGAAAATAGACATCACTTTATGAAATGTACCAATCTATAAAAAGTCATTTCTGAAAATGCCTTTTGTAAAATACCAATTTTCTCTCATTATTTTGGAACAATATTAAGAATGGAGTTTCATGGTTTAATCGAGATAGCCAATTAATGCATTAACGTTGTTCAGTTGCTCGAAAAGCAATGTACTAATTTGAAATAAAATAGAAAAGAAACCTTAAAATGAGCAAGCGTTTTCTAATTATATATAACAATAACTACCGAAGCTCTTATACTATATCATCCCTTTCATCCAATACAAAGTGCCATGTTGATTATGGGCTGTGTTTCAGCATGAACCCACCTATATTTAAACGCTTGACCATGTCTGCTTTATCTGATTAGCATACTAATTGCTTTAGCTGCCATAGGGGATTTCATTATTTGTGGTTCATGAGGAATGTCATGCACGCAAGGCTTTTGATTGCCTATGTCTATATTGGGATGTATGTCTGGAAATTATTGCAAACCTCCAGGATACTGTAACTGGGAAAATGAAAGCATTTAAAGGAGCAAAAACGTTTGTTGAAATGTTGAAAGGTAGTGTGCCTTTCTGTGTTTCTGACATCAAACACTGCTGGGTTAAAGAACAGATGGGAATATATTTAGGTCATATCAATTCAGCTGTATGTGCACACACAGACACAAACATGTAAACAATCACTACTCTCAGCTAAAATGATCAGCGCTGTGCTCACACTGTTATACTGCTCTTTTCACTTCCATATATGCTGTTGTTTTTTTTAATCAGGTGACAGCTTAATTTTTGATTGAAATAATGCAATGACTGTCAAGGCCTCTCATTTACTTATTACATTTTATACTTATAGGGACACATCTATCATTTCACATTGTATTTATGGTGTCTGTTACCAGAGATGACAGATAATTTGTACAGATGAATGAAACTGGCGCGTTTCATTCCAACATCAGTTTTAGGGAACCTATTGAAGTTCCAATAATCTGATTAAAACCCAATTGAATTGAATTAACTTTTTTGTTTTTCGATCAGAATTTCGAGTTTTCAATAGCAATTTTCGAATTCTCAATAAAAAAAGTTTAATTTTCGATAGAAGTTTTTGAAACGTTCTGAGTTTCGAAACTTCCATCGGATCAACATATTTTTAAAAACGCTAGTTCTGAATCAAAACCAGGGTCGTTGTAAAACCAGGATTCAACACAAATAATTAGAAAACATATTGATTTATTTGTAAATAGCTGCAGGCATGAACCACTTGTAAGCATTACATGCCTGTAACGATAGGTTAGCCATACACATGCAATTTTGCCACAATTTTTCAAATACACTATAATGATCTACTTCACTAAGCTTAATACAGGAAGTGATTGTAGCATGACCATACAAAGAGCCGGATTTATACTTTTTTCTCCCCTAGGCCAACTAACTTGTACTGCCTGTGGGCCCCCTTCAAACACACACGCGCGGTCATTCATTGGCTGAAGTGGAGCTTTGTGGGAAAGGAACCTGCCGCCCCTAGCAAATCGGCAATTGCTGCCCATTTCACATTTAACAGAAACTGGTATGGCTCTGCTGTGTGCCAAGTAATGTTCGTTGTGCAATGCTGCCTAACTAAAACCCAATTTTTAAATTATTTTTTTTTGCCGCCCCTGGTTGCTGTGCCGCCATAGGCCACGGCTTAGGTGGCCTAGTGGGAAATCCGGCCCTGGCCATACACACTGTGATGTTATTGGCTCCGTCTCCTTTTCTGTCAAAAACTATATAACCCTATAATATCAGATTTACTGGGGTTTTTTTTGTACATTTGGGTACAACTGGATTTACTGATTCTCAACCAAGTATGACCAGCTCTTACTGGATATCAAACAAAATTCTTGGAAAATCATTGTGCACATTGATTGTGACTCTTTTTTTAGTAACATAGTAATTGAGGTTGAATAAAGACATACGTCCATCAAGTCCAACCTTTTCATCCTCCTTTTTAACCCATTTAACAGTTGATCCAGAGGAAGGCAAAACCCAGCTGAAAAGGGGGAAAAAATTCATTCCTGACACCAAGTGGCAATCAGGACGTATCTCTGGATCAACCAGAACGGCAGTATATGTATTAATATCAGTAATTCTCAATATTTTTTAGATTTAAAAACTCATCTAGCCCACTTTTAAAGCTATTCAATGAACTTTCACTGTTCTCACTGTAAAGAAACTTTTCCTAACCTCCATTCCCTTTATTATTTTAGTTGCCCTTTTCTGAACTGCTTCAATTTCCAAGATGTCCCTTTTGTATATGGGATTCCAAAATATTTAATGAACTTGCCATTACCACTTCTGCTGGAAGACAATTCCACAGTTTCACCGTTCTCACTGTAAAGAAACCTTCCCTAACCTGAAGATGAAACTTCTTTTCTTCCAACCTTAAAGGATGTCCATGAGTCATCTGATCTGACCTATTAGTGAACAATGCACCAGAGAGTTTGTTGTATGGCCCATTAATATATTTGTGTAAGGTTATCATATCCCCACGCAAACGTCGCTTCTCCAGTGTAAAACAGCCCTAACTTGTCTAATCTGCCTGCATATTCAAGCCCCTCCATTCCCCGTATTAATTTAGTTGCCCTTCTCTGAACTGCTTCCATTTCCAAGATGTTCCTTTTGTATATGGGATTCCAAAACTGCACCATATATTCCAAATGAGGCCTTACCAGTGCCTTGTAAAGAGGGAGAGTAATATTTTTCTCTCTTGAATCTATTCCCCTCTTTATACAAGACAACATATTGCTAGCTCTAGCTATTGCTACCTGGCATTGTTTGCTACAGCTAATTCTGTTATCTACCAGAACCCCCAAATCTTTTTCCATTAGAGATTCACTTAACATATATTTAGGGTGTAGGTGGCACAAGGATTGTTAAACCCCAAATGCATCACCTTACATTTATCATCACTGAATCTGACTTGCCATTCTGCTACCCATTTTGATACTCTATCTAGGTCTGCTTGCAGCACTTGCACTTCGTTTGAAGTTACCAAAGCTCTGCATAGTTTAGTGTCATCAGCTTCTAAGTCATTTATAAACAAATTAAAAAGAAATGGCCCCAGTACGGAACCCTGAGGCACTCCACTTGAAACTAGCCCACATAGATTAACCACCAACACCAACACTCTCTGTTTGCGATCCAATAACCAATTCTCTATCAATGTACAAAAGCAGAAAGCAAAAAGTCATGCAAAGGTTAGGACAGAATCAAAATGTACCAAGATCAAGAAATCGTTGTGCATCAGTGCATTGCAGTTGCAATGTAAGATCTATATTTACCCATCTATCTATCTATCTATCTATCTATCTATCTATCTATCTATCTATCTATCTTTCCTATGATTCCATTACTTTGCACATGGGTTCCTTATTCATCTTGCCACATTGCCTTGTTATTATTAAATCATCGCTCCCTTCTCTTGGCAGGGACACTAACTAATTTTGTTGTTTGCTGTTCACTAGTGCTTAATTGTCACATTACACTGCTGCTCATGCGTATGCGTAATCTTTCATCCCTGTCACCTCACATTCAACTTTGTTTCCAAGCAACTGCCTCCTCATTTATCTGTCCAATCAGAGTGATCCTGCCTAGAGCCCCATGAGGCCATAACAGGCTCATTGAGCTCTGTCGGAGAGTAAACCTGAAAACTGAAATTGCTTTCTAAAGTCACAACCACAGAAAGTCCATTAACAATCATAAAAGCACATTGCAAAAAGACACCACACAATTACAAACTAAACCATAGGTTAATTTGAACATATAGAAATAACAAACAACCTCCCGGATCCAATTCATACACACTGAGTCAATGCATTTATTGTAAGGAATCAGTTTTGATGTTTCTATCTCCAAAACCAGCCAGTCTCTAACTTCTATTTACTGATTCTTTGTTGCCTGCTGTTCTGAATAGGACACATTCTATTTCAAGCGGATTCTAACTAGTTTATCTATGAATGCTTACATGGGTTTACCTTTTCATAAACCCAAACTGTCACAATAGCAAAGAGATACACTACAGGATTTTGCATTATGGAGCCTTAAATGGTAGTAATAGATTAGCATTTGTCCACTCTAATAAGTATATTTATTTACAGAAAATATCAGAAACCGTAGACAGGCATGTTAACAAAAATCATTTATACACTGAAAGAGGAGACATCAACATTCAAATAATTCAATACATTATTGCAACTGATACTGGTTTATTGATTTAGTTATTTAGGACTTTTAACCCTGATTGGTTATTCGTATTATAGCTAGAAGGAACTCTGCTGTGGGCAGTTTTGACCTTGATAGGTCTGGAAGAGTTATAATGAAATACAGAAGGCACGTTTCTATCTCAATAACACTAGAGGAGCCCAAAGGCAGATTGTCTGGCTTTCTCACATTACTTTAATGACCTACACTTTAAAGCTACAGTTCCTTTTAAATCTCTCTTTATTTTTTATTTCATCTGTTTTATCTTAAATTATCTTTACTGTACTTAAGGGATTATAAATTGTCTGCCAGCTCTGGTGTGCTAGAGAAATTATGTATGATGTGATATTAATATATTGAATGGATGCCATGCTGCACACAGAAAATCCTCATTGCTGCAGGTATTCTATGTAATTAATCTCATGCTCTTAAAACATGTGCTTAGAACGGAGCCCCAGAGATTTAGAACATATAATGCCAGAACCAGATCAGTAATTTCCATTTATAAATTACAGTGATATTCTGAAGGCATGTGTATTAACTCATTTCCTACATGTATGATTTATTCTACTCATAGAGAATGTAAGATGTTGGTATTCAAATCAGACATGAGTAAACATACCAGAAACATGTCCCTCTGGGATATCCATTATACAAATGGGTTAGAGTGCAGTTAAAAATAGTGGCTAATAGTCAATATTGTGTATTACATAGAGAGCGGATGTCAGCCCTTCACCATCTCTAAGGCTAGCTATACACAGGCAGACATTTTTCTGATTGGATTTCTGATCAAAGGCAATGACCGGAAATATGATTGGAATAACAGCTCTTAGTTTCCTACCTTGAAGCCTCATTCTTTCTGCAGATTTCAGCTTGAAACCTGCAGAGAGATTTGGACAGATCTCCCCATATTCTGTCCAAAATTTCCGCCTGGCCTGATCTTTGTTTTTTCTGATAAACTGCTCGACATTGTCGAGTGATTGATCTGAAACTGAACTGAAATCTAACTAATCGACCAATACTTCCGCGTATTAGTCAGTTGGGCTGAAAAATTTGGGTTCCCTATGGGACCGCACAATTGGTCGCATAAACTGATGGCCGCAGCAACTATTGCTGCAAGGCTCCCGACAGTCATTTGTCCTGGGCTGAGTGCTCGCTAGTATCGAATGTTCAGTCGTGACAAAAATTCACTTCATGTGTACCCAGCCTAAGATATTATAGTTCTCAATTAAACTTTGTATTTTTTTTTATTAATTCTCTTTTTTACACATCATTAAAATATACTGTACACTTTGTAAATGAAATAAATAGACGGAGAATAGCATTCATGCGCCTGGGAAAACTAGTGAACACGATAACTTACTAATAAATACCTTAAAAGCAACTATTAAATCAGAATACATCTCTAAATAATAGGGTATGTGAAATGTCACTTACTGTCATAGGTATGTTCCATGCCATATAAACATGGGACTTGTATTCATCCATCCACACTTCTGCAGCTCGTAAAGCATTGCGCTTTGCATAGTAGTCAATATCATTGTTGTAAGGCTTCTTTGTGCGTTCAATATGTGCCACCCTGGAACATGGAAGGACCTCCATGCTTCCTCCACACTGCCATACCTGGAAGGAAGTTAAAGACATTTTTAAAATAAAAATATTAAGTAAATGTAAAAAAGTGAGAAATCTCTAGCAATGTTATCACCTGTTTTGAAGCATTAAGTGGGACAGTAGGAGACAACAGAAGCCATTTGCAATATGTGTCACCAGCTAAATAAGTGTCTTTTGCACTGTGGTAGATCGTATTGATGTAAATACCCATAAACAGATAAAATTACTGGTAAAAAATATAAAGGGGTACTCTGCCATGTAAAGTGAATAGGTAAGTTAAACTGCACAATAAAGGGTCAAGGAAAACTAAAGGCTCATTTTGCTATATATTTTTTCATAAAGAGTTTTCCCCACATGGTCTAAATAATTTCTGTTTAAAAATAAAATTAACAGCCAGATGTAAACTTACCTTCCGCACTACATTTTTGTGCAAAAATGGGGTTTGTTTTAGTGCTATAACGTAGCGCAAAAATGGGGGGATGATTTGCCAATATACAATTTTTCATTTTAGAGGTAGACTTGCCCTTCAACTTCTATCCTGTCCTAGACTATTTGTGTCTTTAATCTTAACAAACTCGTATACAAATTATTCTTCATATGGCTTTGTTGACATCATTAAATATAGGAAGGATCATGTTCATGTAACAGTTACACGCATTGTATTGTAACCTGAAAACATGTGGCTTGTGAGAGGAAAGGGAAAGGACTTTTACATTATTTTTTAGTGTTTCATTGTTAAAAACATTTACATAGAGTGTTAAGAGGGTCTATAGGTTGGGAACCATAAACTCCTCACTAAAATTGTTAACATTTTTATTTAAAGGGCATGTCCACCCCCCTAACTCAAATTAAAGGGCAACTGTGGTCTCAAAACAAGTTAGGGTTGAATGAAAGGCTGCAGTATTTCCTTTGAAATGAGCCAACAATCACTTCTCTGTCTGGAGCCTGTGAGAAATAACATTGGGGTGAATGTTCAAACTTCCTGCTTCCAGTAGGTTGAGTGAAATCACCTGACTCTGCCCTGCCCAATCGCCCCAGGGGAGAAGCATGCTCGCTTGAGACTTAATGCTGGGGAAATCAGGAAGTACCTGGGGAAAAAATTGACAGTTGAGAAGGGGAGCCTATTAATGCAGGCAGAGGGTGGTCACATGACTACAAGCTGGTCACATGGCTGAAAACAGGAAGTGTTCAAGCAGGAAGTAATATTGCTAAACTTTTACAGCAATAACTTCTCACAGATTTTATCTAGAGATGAGATTTAGGTTTTATTTTGAAGATACAAAGGAAGGCTTTTTATATAATTCTTACTAATTTGGAAGAATTCAAGACCACAGTTACCCTTTAAACCCACGACTGGCCCCATTGTGAAGTGTAAAAAAAAACCTTACAATACATCTCTGCTCCTTATGGTTCTCCTGCAGTGTTTGTCCAAAGTCCAGGAAACTGAAGAGTAGGAGGTATCCTTTTGGAAAGGTTTCTGCCTCCTCCCTGTCCTGAGAGGAGGAAGGCAAGTGCAGGGGAGCCCTTTCCCCCCTCACTCCATCCAGATCCCTCCATGGCTGCCCTTCCACCTTGCTTTAAAAAACTTTTCTAGTGTAGGCTACCCTGCACACCCCCAACCGCATTGTCGGATTACTAAAAAAAGAATCAGAACTCTACTTACAGCCCTTCACTCCCGTGGCACTCTCCATTGCTGCCAGGCACATCTGTGTTTGGCTGCCTCTCAGCCAATCACACATGCGGCTGCTGGTCCAGCCCCTGCTTGCAGGAGCGAGGGGCTGTAAGTAAAGTCCTGAAATTTTTTTTATAAATCGGATACAGTGGTTGGGGATGGGCAGGGATGCCCTTCAACATATTAAAAGTTTTATATTAGGGTGGAGGTGACCTTTCATCTACGTCTACTGTATAGAACCCTTCAAATCTCCTTTTAAATCCTACTTACAAAAGAAACAAGTCATTATTTTTAGGACACAAATAGCTGAAAATGGAGGTGTCGCCAGCCTCAAAGTTTTATAAAACGATGTACAGTATGGGAATTTACATTACAAACACTTATACAGAGACAATCCCAAGCTGAACTTTAAAGCTGGGCATTGCCAGTTTTACAGCAGAAACAACTGATCGCATGTCTGACAGAGCTTTGGAATCAGGCATTTTGGTATTTAGGGGTTTTAAAATAACTCATGCAGCCAATCAGGTTTCGTTAAGCTTATAGCTAAACCCATAGGTGCATTATCTATGTAAAAGAAAAAAAAACTTTAGGATGTTATAGAGAACAAGGAACTAGAATTGGCATCCTGAGAATGTCTCAATTAAGGGTCCAATTCCAGCTCCATGCGTGCTCTTTGAGCATTAAAATACAATTAACTTCAGGTCTCAGAATTCCACCTGATGGATTATTTATAAGAAGGGATGTACTAGCGTTTTGACCCAAAATTACTAGTTCAGTCATCAAAGTTTTGTCAGTCAAAACTATTGAAACTATTTTCAATGTCTAAACCATTTTTTGGCCACAAAATATTTCGGTTTTAATTCTGAACTTTGGTTTCAATGGTCAAAATTCCTTATTGAGACCTGAATTCTAAAGAATTCAAAACTCTTCTCTGGTTACATTTTGTGGAGCCTACAATAAAACCTGGATAGTTTGGCATATCAGAAAACATAGCATTCCGAGGATAATATTTAGAGGTACTTTATATTATCTGAAAAAACCTGACTAGTAAAGCCTTCACATAATTGTGAATAGTAATAAAAATCTACCACCAAACATTCTAATTTTAAAGAAAAGTAGCAACAATCGCAAAAGTTACAAAAAATCTCAGGTTTTCTTTGCAAATAATGTCACTGGAATCCTTATTAGAGATTTCTGGTTGATACTCCTGGTTCTGCATTCTAAATTCTGCTGGTTAAAATGACCACCAAAATTATACAGAGGAACCACCAAAATCTTGTCTGCCAAAACCTGACTTGGGGTGGTTTTGACAAGCGAAGTTCTGATTCAAAACTGCTATGTCTAAATCCATGCACCAAAAGAGAATAAAGAAGTAAAATGTATCTGTGCGAATCACTGTTGTCTGTTTAGAAATATACCCTAATCAAAACTGATTTTAATAAACAAGTAAAAATTGTAATTCTTTGGTTAAATTACTTTAGAATTATAGATAGATAAATAGATAGGCACAACAAATATTCTTAAATACAGACAGGTCTACAAGAACGTGAGGTTTTATCTTTAGCAGACATACAGTAAGGTAGTATATGCCATCAAGTAAACACCATCAAAGAGGTGTGTAGGTTTTCCTAAAGCTGTTTTTATGATATCTACAGGCATTGGACCAAAATAATTTGTAAAGAATGTGCATTAAGCTCTGCACTGCATAAGCCAGTCAGAATTTAAGATTTACTCCAGAGCATCGGTGCCTGTTTCAGGACCTCAGGATAATTTTATACAACTATGTTAATGGGCAAGTATGCATCTTTAATGATTTATCTTCAGGTGTGAAAAGGATTTTCATAGTATGAAAGCTAAATCTGTAAAACTGTATTCGAGTAGACATGGTTCTGGCAGATTCATTGAAAGTTACTGGTATTAATACATAAAGTTCTTGTTGAACTAGGGACTATTGCCACTTCCTTAAACTAATACTCCTCTGGGAGAAACAGTGATCCCCTTTATACCTTCTAGCCCTGAATAAATTATAAATACACTTTTAGGAGAGAACTTTACATTATTCCGTTATGAGAAAGTAGAATCACTTCTTAATAAAATACCATCTTAATATTCATCAGTTCTTCATTAACTGCAGTGTATCATTGTCACCAAAAAGGAATGTTGTACTGGTTATTACTTTCTTCGTAAAGCTTTATAATCTTGATGGAGAAGATGGCACTTGTGACAAAAAAGATCAAGTAGACAGCAGCATAAGAAGCAATAAGCTGACAAAATAAATGCCAGGAATTCCTCCATCTGATGGACTTTCTTAAGCATCAATTCAAACACCTACACAATCTCATGGGGCTGAAAGAGATGGCAGATTGTAATGGAAGCCTGCAAGACATTCTGATTTAATTTGTCTAAAAATATTCATGACAAGAGCCACTCAGCCTCTATGACTGACAAGAAATGTCAGTTCAACAGTGAAACCATGACGATAACTATTACAGGCAAGTTATTTGGTTCACTTAGGTCTTATAGCGCAGACAACGATATGACATTAACCCCTTTTGGTTAACAGATGTGCTGTTCTCTTAAAGCAAATATTAACCCTTCCACTAACTATATCATATAATATTTGACACAGCTCCAATCACAAGATTCAGAAAGGATAAATCATACCTTTGATGTGCATTACTAAATCATCATAGCTCAATACTAGGATATAATATTTTTGATGGCACAGCTACTGTCATTCACTGATAGGGTGGCAGAAGAAGACAAACCTTAGTATTAAAAGGTACATTTTGGCCTCCTTTTAAGAAAACTTTTTTAGTACATAATGTAAAGATTGCCATGCATTTTGGGATTATGTAGAAAGACAAAAGATATATAATTTTAAGTCAAGGAAAATAGTTTTTAGGATGGACTTCTCCTTTTAGTTGGGTAGCAAACATCTGTATTCCATAGGTAGTATTTTTTTGTTATTACACAATGTTATGCCTTTCCATATGCTGTAAGAGGCATGTAACCATCAACTGTGTCTGCCTTGTAGGTTAGTAGCCTCTATAGTGTTAAACTTACGGATTTGCAGGATGGATGTGGTGCAATCTCTCTTCATGCAGTAAATGAAAATATTGAACAACAGTGAACTATCAATCAGCTATTTGGCTTGGTCTGTGGGAAGCCTACAGAATAAGTGAGTATATTTAGAGCAATAGTGTTATATGTTAACAGTTCTATAAACACCTGGTAACAACATTTATACTGAGCAGATAAGCATACAGTGAGTAGAGATTATTTAAGTACAATAGTGGAAGTTCTGTGCTGCATACACAATGTTTATGTAAAGCAATGGGTAAATGAATGACAACAGCTTTAGAAGATATAGCACCAGGTAGCCATTACAGTTCAGCTGAGTTTAAACAGTTTATCAGCAGCACCATGTGAACAATCATGCAGAAATATCAGCCTGTGTGTTAAAACGTGTTCTTGCAAGCAGGACCACCATTAGTATTTTCTTTGCCCCCTCCCTGTCCCTGCCTAGGATGCAACTACTCATTTAAATTCAAAGAGAAGTATGTGAGGTACTTCCCAAGCAGGCAAGGTAGGCCCCCACCACAAAAATGAGGCAATCTGGGATGCACAGCAATAATGCAGCGGCTGCCTGTACAGGACCTCAAAGCCTCTAGCTGGTCCTGGCTGACCAGCAGATGACCAGGCCCAGTGTAGTAGTACCTCCTGTACCCCCCGTGATGGCAGTCCTGCTTGCCATCACAGGGAGTCTGGATTACCACGTGAGGCTGTGACTTTTCCAACGCTTTTGCTAATTGTTCATCATTATATACATAAATTTATATTAAATGCACAAACATATTACTCCATTGGGTGGCATATTAAACACTTAGTTAACACAAATGAAATAATTTAGGTTAAATGCACAGGTATTTAAACCTTTACCATATGTTAACAGTGTAAACAATTATCTGATTAGGAATTATTGGTTATGGACAGCAACTAACTTTAATATAGAAAAGTAAAAAAACATTGTCTGAGGCCCTGGCCGATTCCTGGACCGATGTTTTTATCAGATTAGCTGAGAATTGTTGGTAAACCGAGTTGGAGACTGATCAACTGCAAAATCAGTTGTATTTTGTTAAACCAAGTTGGATCTTTTGTAATTAAATAAGTAGAACTATCACTTTAATTCCCAACTGACATAAAAACATAACATAAAGTATTTTACATGTGAAATATTACTAACAGAAGACCAAGTTGGTGCATTACCTACCAGACATACAAAACACAACTAATGTGTTGTAAAAGGCTCAGATGCTTAATCAGTTAGTCACCCCTTTGCATAAATACATTGCATATATGTTAACACGCTAACAGAATATAAATCAAACTGTTATAACCTCTCTTGAGTTCAATATTAATCTATTTATCAGCAAACTTCCCCTTACTGGTTATAAATCTGTATGCTAAAAAGGAGAACACAACCATATATAAACATGGAATTATCGCTCTCACATGCACTGGAAAATTTAGATGAGAAATAGCCTATATGTAATTTTTCCTCTCTCTCTGCCTTTAATATTAATATATTGATTTGTATCCAGTCAAGAAAGCCCCTAGAGGAAGTTGTTTGTATGCTGTTTCAGTCCATAAACTATTCTGCTGTTACAGGGAAAGTTGCTAATGGATAGCATGTAGAAATCCTTACGGCTTTGCCAGTAGGTTAGAGATCTCTGACTGCTTATTTTATATATATAAACTTCATATTGGCTAAAGAATCCTGTGGAATAAAGATATTGAAAATCAACAGTTACTAAAGGTCTAATTTTGTACTGGACAGCTGGAAGGCTATGAGGATGACCTCTCCAGTGTAAAATCTTTAATAATGTGTCAGATCTCTTCTGTCAAGTTACTGGACCATGAAAAATCCAGGTTGTCCCACAGATAAGGATATTGGACACACATGAACACAGCTGAGGAGCTATGATGCATGGGACTGCTAAGGGAGATATGAGTTATGAAGGTTATATTCCTCATGCATCAATACCCAATAACTCATGAATGGCTCACGGCTAAATGAGATTGAGCCTTGCTACATTCAAACACAGTTCCCGTTATGTAATGATTGATTGTTGAACAATTTGCATTAATCCGTAGCAAAGGAAACTGACCACGTCATTTAGCTTCTCTCTGTGATGTCATTTTCTGTAGCTTTTCCTTTGAATGTATTGAATTTTCAGTTCAATTTGTTTTTCCTGCATCTCTAGATCAGTAAACAAATCTCGTTTTTAAAAAAAAAATATGTGTAATAAGTCATATGGTCGTATGTATAGCAACTGCTTTGCCTTAATCTACATTCCGCTTGTTTTAAGTAAATAAGTTGGCATTTTTTTAGGATTTCCTTACGGTTTGTTTTGTTCTGCAGAGCTGAAATATTTCTCTTTGTGCATAGAAGAAAGCTATTTGCATCTTTCTTTGGAGTGTGGGCATAATAATGGCATGTAAAGTGCTTGGAGACTCACTTAAATACATAAAATTCTAATTTTTTCTAGTTATCGGTTATCAAGAATTAAATTAAATCTAAAGAGTTTGGGTAAAGCCATTTGTTAATGCATGAGGTGCTGTGTGTTTAATGGAGCTATGTTTAAGGAGGAAAATGATCCATTTGTAAAGCAAATCTATTTTTCTTAAATTGCCAATTATTAGGACTTGTCTTATCTTGCAAACTTTATCGGGAATAGAGTCCCCTGCAAGGGAGTGACCCCTTGCTTGCAGTAGCTGCACCAGTATCACAAGAGACACTTGTGCAGCAACTGAAAGCTATTCACCAGCAGCTGCGGCTCTGTGTACATTTCTACCATGTGTCTTTTATGTGGATTGCATTTATATGTTTTAATGAGCGCATCTAAACTAGTAGGCTTGACAGAGGCAGACTGAATATCCTTCAGAAGCTTCGAAGAGTTTCGAAGTCCCGATGAAATTTCATGGAACCCGTATTTTCCGTATTTTAAATTTTTATTGAAAAAATAGATGATTATCGAAAATCGGAAATAGCCGATTATCAAAAATCGAAAATAAACAATTATTGAAATCGAAAATCAAAACCATGAAAATAACCCTCAAAAGTAATGATCGATTTCGGTAACCCTCAAAATTAGTGCTCGACTTTGGTAACTCTCGAAAATAGAATGCGAAAGCTCGTAAACAGCCCGATCGTGAGGAAAGATAGTTTTAAAATAAGCTTTGGTTATATTTACGGGTTCCCCAGACCATTCCCCAGGTCTCTGTGTCATTTACAGTAACCTACTATTACCATTTGACCCTCAACAAACTTTAAACATTTTTTCTCCCAGAGAATTCGATGGGTTAGTTTTCAAAATTTCGAATGTTAGAATTTTTCGGAAATTATCGAAAACGGAACGAAACTCAACAGTTTCAAACATCCCTACTGTCTATAGTAAACCTTCATACATACTTTTGCTCAGAGTTGGTGTAAACTATTGTGATTCCCTGTGCTAGCCCTCAAGAAACTTTCACTCTCAGCTACCATGGTTACTAAATTAAGCTAGTGCACATTACCCTGTGTGAATATCCTATTTATTGATATAGCGCACAATCATTACCTTAAGTTAGATATTTGTCTTTGGCATATACATGTGAATATCTATACAAGGTAAAAAGGGATCAGTAACATTTTTGTTCTGGACCTTTATTAATATATATTTTGAAACTTTGCACTATTGAAAATGCTCTACACAGAATCACATTACAGAAACTAACACTGGAGCGAGAGGGAACATTACAGAAGTATAGACTTCCATTGGTGGGGTAGCCAATGCCCTGAGAATTTTTTTTTCAACTTGCCTAATGGAGGGGGCACCTCTGCTTACACTTACAGCACAATTTGATTTAAGACTTCAAATGTCCTTAAAACATTGGGGGTGTGCCCCGACCTGCCCTTATTGGAATGAAACTTCTGCCCATAGATACAGTACATATGAAATACTGAAAATATAAATAGATCCCTCTTACTCATCACTTGATACACCACTTCATCACAGCTATCCTCACTCTGAAAACTAGATACCACTGCATCAAGTTAGGCCCATTCTGAGCATTTAGAATTATTGGTTATGATTTGTTCTTAAAAAGTAATATATTCACTAGATGTATTCAGACTGTTTTCATTTTTCTCCCACTCCTCCAGCTATTGTTATACCATTGTCTGTTTCATAATTATATTACATTCTTCCCTTGTATTCAGTATTCAGCTTGATTGTAAAGCGTTGAACAAACAAAACTGATGCTTGTTTTTTTATGAGGTCTGAACAATTTTGCTCTGAACAAGTAAAAGTAAATACTCAGTAATCTGGCTGACAAGGAAATATTGTAACGTTTAAATTCATTTGCCGCATCACACTGGCTTCTACGGTTCTTTATGCAAATCAGAAAAAAAAGATTGTTTCCTTTAATGTGAGCCACAGACTTTACAGACTGCAAATCAAAGAAAAATATTGAACTGTTTGGATCACCGAGAAACAAAATCACAATTGCACTCCATTTGTGCACAATTTTATTTTCTGTCAAGTCTTTAAGCAATGTCTTCCAGTCAATGAGCTTAAAGTGTTTCTCCGAGAGCTTATTCCTACTTACTACCATTTCCTGGCTCTCAGCTATTCAGTTGCTTGTTTATTTTTCATTTAAAATGTATGAATGTAAAGAAACCAGATTAAGAAAGCAGCCTGGATGATGAATGCGTTTTGGCATTCACTACTCAAATGTTTTGCCAAATTCAATATGCTGGATGTAGCTCAACAAGAGCTTAAAATTGCAGGTTTCTTAAAACCGTATACAGTATAGGAGATGGTATATTTGATCTTACTTTGTGGTGGCTCTAATATATATATATATATATATATATATATATATATATATATATATATTGGTGGCAGCGGGCACTCCACAAATTTAGCAGCTTGTCCCGATCAAGCGCTCGCTACAAGAGAGCGCTCGGCCAGGACAAATGTCCGTCGGTCGCGGCAAATTCGGCCCCGGACGAAAGTGCAAACGATCGATTATGCGGTCCCGTAGGGATCAAAATTTACCGACGCGTCCGATCGTCTGTTCGTCAGATATTTGCTAGTGTACCCAGCCTTAAAGCTTAGTGTCCATTCATTGGCAAAATAATTACAAGTCTGAAGACTGTTGACTAGTGAGAACAATAGTAATTGTTATAAATACTTTCAGAACTTGGAGTTTCCATCTAAAAGATTGCTTGGTCCTTTGGCAACAAAGAAGAATATACCTATATATGTCTGCCGCAGTGCAAAGGAAAGTGTTGGCAGGCAGCAGGCTGCATTTGTCCACTCTTGGATTCTCTGCCCCATCTAAACAGATGCTGACAATAAATATTGGGTGACTGTGTAATAACACAAGCAAACATGTGGTAAACTAATGGCAAACAATAGTGCAAGAAATCTGTTTGCAGTTACACGGGCAAACATTTGTTAATAACATTATAGATCTTGTCACCACAAAGGATTTAACAATTTAACATACAGTAGCAAACAGTAGTAAATCAAGTGTTTCCCAGTTTGCTAAAACACGGAAAGTTTAATTGAAACTATCAAATATTTTTAGGCTCTTCAAAGATCCAGAAAATATTCTCCACAATGCTCTGCACCCAATGTTAAAACAATAATGTATATAAACTTTCTATAGAGGTTTAATAGACCCTTTCTATTTCCCACATACTGTATAGGTTGACACTGTCATTGCTTTCATTTTCACAATTTTAAGTCTCGAGTTCAGCTAATCATGATTTTATAGTTTTATGACTGCCTCAAATACTTTTTCTTTTAAAAATAAAATGTAACTCTGTAAGTAGAAGTCAAATAATGACAAATCAACTGTAAATGTCTCTATTTTTGTAACATGCCGAAGGACATAATATAGAGAATTTAAACTTAAAGGGCCTAAAGGGTATGTTAACTGAAAAAATTACTTTGCCTCAACTTAATCTATAAATTAATTCGTGTAAGTAGCACATACTATGAGGTGTGTGTTGCTACCTGAGTTGCCAGATCATTTGGTCAAGTAGGGACACACTTAATACATATTAGCAATTAGCATGGCTGCACTGATTGCAATTAAACAATAGTAATTCTAACTCAGCCATGCTATATCTGTTTTTTATAGGTGTGCCTACATGTTTCACTGATCTGGCAACCCTGGAACTTGCTACATACATGTCCACTCTCTGAAAGTGAAAGCATGCTCATTAACCACTATGAGTCAGCGCTGGGAAAGGGGTTTTCTTACAATGCGTTTCACACATACACACTGTCACCCCTAACTGTACACAGCAAAACAGTTTATGATTAGTGATAGCTGAAATGTAAGATGCATCATATTCAATATCTAAAGAAATGCACATCTGAGGAAGTGACATACTTGTGACAAAACGCATAAGGTGGTGCCCCATCTCTGCCACCCTCCCCCCCTTTTACTGGCTCTATTACTAACTTCAATGCTGAGAATGTTTTTATTCTTAACCAATGAAGGTGAAGTTTTGTACCTCGCACATGCAGCCCACTACTTTGTATATAGATATCTAGAGAAATGTGACAGATTAACAAAAACTGGTACAATGGTGGCTAGGAAGAATAATAGTTTCCCGTAATGGGCAATTAATTTTTTTCCAGTGTAGATACCCTTTAAATAATATTCAGTAATAGTAAAAGTCTTTAGACTGTTATTTTCATACTGCTTGATTTTAACATTACACAATGTGAAGATCTTCTCTGGAGCACCATTGACTACAATAGAGCATTTCAACATTGACTTCTATTACACAGGATCACCACACCCTGAGGATTTTCAATCTGCTTCATGGGCTTGGCAGCCCTGTAGCTTCTTTATTGACATAGCTAATATAAATGCTTACTTAAGATGGCAGCATCTGGGCTGGTTAAATAGTTTGAACGTTCAGTTGAAATGGGCAAGAAATGTGAAGTTTCTGGTTTGCAACCATTAGTTAGGAGATTTATAAAATCTCAATTTAGTAACAGGTTTGTGGCTCTGGGTAAATCCCAATCAGCATGCACACTCTACAATCATTAATACCCCTTTTACAACCTTCCTGGCGTACAGTCAGCTATCATTTAGAAAGGTTACTTCACAAAATAAGGCACATGTGTAGGTTCATCCCTATCTGGTTTTTCCCATTGTGTGACTGTAATCCCAGCTATTTTCTGCCATTAAAAATTCATGCTTAAAGTGCTGGAAGAGCAATATTAAAGGGATTGGTTTAATTTTGGCTGCAGGGGTGACCTTCATGAAGATGAAACAATATTGCAGCGCTCTAACTTGAGAACTACAGCTCTTGGTCTCCACTAAGTGTTTGTTTTCCTGCAGAATAAAAAATGGGTTTATTCCTTAACTGGTGTCTTAAAGGAATTTTGAGAATGTTAGCTACATTGCGGCAGACTGTAGAGAATTGTTTCATTAGCAGTAAGAGTTTAAATGCAGGTGGTAGATGCAGATAAGTTATGGTTGAAACAATTTGGCAAACAGAGGGAATCTAAAACTAAAATGACCTGACCTGGATATAAATGAATAAATCATTGTTTGTATTTCGCAGTACTTGTCTTTTTACAAGTACTCATGTACTAAGGAAAAATGTAAATGGGAGTGCAATGGGGCCTTAGTATTTCCTGTAGCATGCAAATAATATCAGCACATTTCTCTTGCAAATCCAAATAAATGAAAGATTTTTTCCTCCAGTCAGATTACTCAGTTTGCACCGCATCTAAGAGACTTAATTAAAATATGCTAATTAAATTGTTGCTAGCTAAAAATCAGCATTTGAGATGAAAGGGGGAGGCTGACAGGACCAATCGGTATGCAGAAGGAAACCTCTTCACAAACTGGCTAATGGGAAATTAAGCAGAATGTGTTGCAGCTCCGCTGGTAACAACAATTAACTTTCAATTACAATTTGTGGGTTTTGTGCGAGTACGGTACAGGCAAAGGGTTAATTACATCTTGGGAACTATCGTGGACACATGAGTAGCCACATTCCACTCCCAAAGTCTGGGAAGTTTATTTCATTGGAATAAAAAGATTCTCAATTCCCACCAAGCTGCTAAGCTCCAGTCAGCTCTCCTACCTATTTAGACAGGTCATTTGTATTATACACTGGCAGCCTTTCTAATTTACTCAAGTATTCCCAGTGCTACGGTACTAGAAAGTTACATGTTTTTGAAACATTTGTGCTCTGAATTTTAATAAGGAGAGTACAAATGATTTAAAAATAAAATACCATCAAGGCTAAAGGTAAAGCAAAGTATAAAGTGCAGGCGCTAATAACATATTGCTGTGTGGGCATTTACATTTTCTGCAACCATTTCCTACTGGTTTCCTGAGTACTCCACAGAACTAATGTTGCCGGTTTAAAATAAAGCTTCTATATGAGAATAAAACAGGTGTTCATGGGCCCCATGATTCCTAGCGTATTGTATAGTAACAAACACAGATATTGGCTCAGTCTAGTTACCATCAGCAGACAATTTTTAGCAAGATATTATTAGGGACCCACACAAGCAACAATACCAATTGTACAATCCTGATATTGTATGATTAGTATTGGCTTAATAAATATTTTCTGTCAGGTCCGAAAGGGAACTAAAATCAACTTATTGTCAGCTGACCGGAAACACATGGTCTAAAAATGAATGTCGGAATATCCTGATATTGTACAACTGGGATTGACGTGTGTTGCTCCCATTAGACAGCTATACATGCTCATAAAAAGTGCTTATGCAACAATCTTTCCATCTGTGTTATAAAATGTCCATTCCCATTGATCAATAATTCTATGCATATTGTTTATTTTTTTAGAACTGTCCAAGTTTAAATATGTTGGTCTGTCATGTACTACGTGTGTCTACGTATGGCAGCCCTGCTGATAACCATAGAATGCTTTTGATAAGGAAAGTGAAGACATCTTGGATATAAAGTAATACCTATGGCTAACACGGTACAATTCTCTACTACTTTGATAAGGTAAAGAATTCCCAACATGCAGAAGGACATTCAAAGCAAAGGATGTGTTTGATTTAAGGAAGAACCTGCTGCCTATCAGTCTGCATGATAAATGGTTGAGAACAGTCTTACAATTGTAATCATTAGAGATTGGATTTCTGATAACAATGAACATTGCAGATTCAATTCCCAGAACCTAATTTTTGCATTGGTTATAAATCAACTAACGAGGTATAGAATGGATGCAGATGCATAAGCTATGCACACATGTTAGAACATTGTTGGTGTACAGTATGTAGTCTTTGTTAACATAGTTCTGCACAAAGTAAACCTAAACATTACAGTATAATATCTAGAAGTCTCAAGTCAAGCTCAGTCCAGGACCCTGGAGGCATTTTTCTTTAATTGGCCTTAAAATCTACCTCATTATCACTCAGCCTTGAGGCTTTTATATAACTAATGACAGAGAGCCATCTTTAAAATACCATATTGTTAGTTTTAATGAAAATTACTTAATTAGCTAAGAATATTAAGGTATGTGCTCCTGACCGCAAGGCCCACATAATGAGTTACTAGATGACACCATGAAGTTGCCATAATTAGTTAGAAAAGTGATAACAAATACGCATCATTAATGCATTAGGAGATCTGCATTAAGTTGTGATCTGCTCCCTGGCACATATATAGAATGACATGAAAATGCACAAAACTTGCTAGCTGTGATGTGGATCTCAGAAACGGATTCAGTACCTACCGGGCTGATTCACAGTGAATGTGCTAGCAAATGTTTAAAAACACATTTGGATAGGCATGCCAATAATAATAGGACTCAAAGACATTGGGTAAGTGTAAGCTCATACACCCAGTCCCTTTATTAGCCTATATTATTATTGTGGATTTATATAGCACCAACATCTTCCATAGCGCTTGACAATTACATGTATACATTCACATTAGGCCCTGCCCCAAAGAGCTTACAACTAAGCACATTTATTTGACACATACAACCTATCAGTATGTCTTTATGATTGTGTGGGAATTCGGAGTGCCTGGAGGAAACCCACACAAGCATGGGGAGAACATACAAACTCCTTGCAGATGTGTCCAAGGGTGGAATAAAACTCAGGACTTCAGTGCTGCAAGGCATCAGTGCTAACCACTGAGCCAACGTGCTACAGTAGATCTGCTTTTCTCTTGGTGCATTTATGAAACAGCAGGAGTTGTTAAGAACCACAAGCACACTTACTAATGTTGACTATTAAATTGTGAATTCCGCGTAAATAGGAAAGTAGCAGACAGTTTTACTTGAATCAACGGCTTACTTTTAATGCGATACACATACAAGGAGATTCAATAAAAGTTCTTATCCTTGTGAAGCTTCTAATTAATCCAGGTCATGGTATATCTGTTGTATACAGTTAGATCAACTGGACATAAAGTTTAGTTCTTGAAGACGTTTCGTTAGTCATCCAACTGTTCTTATCGTTAAAATTTTCGAAAAGTTCTTATTGTTTAAAATGTTGCTAATTTGGTTGGGGCAAAATTAGCACCATTTAAAAAAATAAGAACTTTCATTGAATCTACCTGATAATCTATTTAATTTTCTTTCTTTTTACACACACATGCACAGAAACAGACTGACATACACAACTTTAAATATTTTGGTTAGATAGCCAGACAGACAGATTGATAGAATGATAGACAAATAGAGAGAGACAGAGACTGAATGATCGATCTATAGCAAAATAGAAAGTCTGAGATAGGGAGAGAGTTGAGTTGCAATATACCATTTCTAGCTACAGCTACTCTGTTTTTCATAAAGGATATTCAAAAAAATAAACTTCTGAAATTTGCTAAGAAATGAATTTCAGAGATGTGCATCCTTTGGTTACATCTGGCAGATGTGTCTATTATTATTATTATTATGTAACTATTACAAACACAATTTAGATTCAATTAAGAAATGTGTTTTGTGTGTCAAGTAAACACACTTTATGATAATATAAACCACCAGGGAGTAATGCTATATGGATCTCTGCAATACAAGCTTACTATCATCTTCTTCCACAATGACTTCAATGTTTATAATGGATCATTATTTAAACCCAATAGTTCCATAGTAGCAGACTCATTCTATAAAGTCAGTTCATTGGTATTTTCTTACAATCTCAAGGTTGGGAAAAAGTAAGTAATAAAGTGATGCTCCCAGTCACTAGGGAAATCATTGTCTCATTGCAATGAGTTTCTGAAGGTGCAATTGTACTAAAGCATGCCCAACACCTATTCTAAGTAATAGAATGTGACATTTAAAGCTATTTAATGCATGGAAGTCTCTAGAACTGCACATTCCTTTGCACCCACATTATGTTATCTGACAGTTTCCTTTTACATTAGAACACACCACTAACAAAGCCAAATAAATGGTGGTTTCTAGTAAATGTGATGGAAAGATGAATTCGGTCTCATAAATACCATTTATCTACACAAATATATTCATATATAATGTCTAGTAAACATGCAAGCTCCTATGATTTTGTACAAATATAAAACTTAAAGTTGGACAAACTCTATAATCATCCAGTCACTTTTAAGGTATTCGAAAACTGTTTGCATTTACTGCTATAAGAAAGATCTTGACAATCAAATATTTATACAATATCAACATAAACATGATATTTATTTTAGCAATAAAGCTTTTATGATCAAATAATATTGCCTGGATCACTGCCTTTGTCTTTATGCATGTTTGAGGTTAGGTTGTGCTTATGGTAACTGATAAAATACGATTTTATTGATAAATATATGGTTAAAATATTGTCATAATTGATGCAAAAATGAAACAACATTGAATGGTTGGTGATAGGCCCAGTGTTGGTGTCTGTGAAGAATGGGCATTAAAATATGGATCATCAATAAAGTTTATTCATATGGCTATAAGCTAATAAATAGGCAATAAATTATATCATATAGCCAAGCTAAACAGAAAAAGGTCCATGAAAATGCTTTGTGGGGAACCTAAATCTGCCAAGATATTTGTCTAGAAGCCCATATGCGAGCCCCAACCCCCCACCCCTTTGGATATTGATTATGAGTATGAACTAGTTGTCTTTCCTGGAATAGGATCCACGATGGACAAAAAATTCCAAACTGCAAGGGAGAGAGTGGCATTCAAGGGTGAGGGCAGAGTGGGTGTGATTTTAGGGTATAACAAAGGATATATGAGATCCTTCCCTAACCAGGGGGATACATTCATACACTGCTATATGTATGTCCATAGGTGGCTTATAGACCTATAGAGCTGCAAAACTGATATCAGCAGCTCCAGAGATGAATGTTATTTTTCTTTGGTGTCTGTATTATCAGTGTTCTAGTTTAAAATACTAAACACACAAAGATAATACAAGTTTTTTTGTTTTTTTTTTAGTGTTTCAACAGACAAGTCCATTATCAAACTAACCATCTGGAGCTACTCTTAAACATTTTAATTAGATTTTTAATCCATTCCTCTTTGTCATCTTTGTGGATATATCATTTAGAGGAATAATCTGTCAGTTCTTTTAGAACTTCAATATTTACAAATGACAGCACCATTTTGATTTCATACTCCTAGTGAACTGTTTGTAAAGAAGCAGAATGCTAAATCATTTAATTACTTTTGCTTTGTGCAATCAGTTTGCCTTTTAATATAATCTTGTACCAGTATCATTGAGGTTTGTGAGTTTTTCATTTGAACAATACACCATTTTCTACCCAGCATGCATGCATGCATCACCTAAGGAGAACGTTGCAGCTATCATATTTTATTTTTATGGTTTATAAATAAATATTTTGTCTAACATTTACCTTAGTTCTATTTAAATAATCCTTATAATGCATTTCCCTTTGAAACTACAGACTGTATAAATATATGGACCAACAATTTATGTGCCAACTCTACAGCCATATGTCTTTCTCCAAAACACAAATTGCTTAGGCTAACCCAGTGTTTCTCAACCAGGGGTGCAGGGAGGTTGCATGTGGGTCCTCAAAAGATTGACAGAAATTGTATGGATCGTCCATTTTGATGAATACAGATATATTTTTCTATATATTTATCAATGTTCTTTATGAATTATGTGTTTGGTGTATTGATGACTGAGAGATAAATAAAAATAAGTAATGTTTTAATGTAAGGGTTCCAACCCTGGTGTGAATTTGAGTGCATTTTGTTCAATAGAGATATATTTATAGATCTATCATTAATATATGTATAGATTATGTTTTTTAAAGATTTGATGACTGACAAAGAAAAATAATAATACTGTATATAATTATAATTTTATGTAGGGGTCCCCGAGACATGAAAATTGTTTCAAGGGGTCCCCACAGATAAAAAGGTTGAGAAACACTGGGCTAACCCTGTCACAACATACCTTCTTGTTGCAATTAAGTGCCACGAGGCATGAAAGCTACCAGGTGCTCTATTGTCTATCATTTCCAGGTTTATTTAATCTATTTTATCAATCAATCTATGTTGAGACAGAAATAAGGTAGTGATTGCTAACTTCTCCTGTTCTGATGGAACTAGAAAAGGCTGCCAAAGAAATGGGTGTTACTGGCAGGCCATGTACCTTATGTACAGTAAAATAGCTTTGTTAGCATAAAAAGAAAATTGGTCAACACAAAAAAGATTTGGGCTCTGTCTTCTCTCCTGAAAAAAATTATGTTGTGTCCAACACAGATATTCACTCTCCAAACAGACAGAATAGCAGTGCTCATTGTGATAGCTGCAGTTTCAGAACAATAAGTACTGCTGACAAGAGATGGAATAGAACTTGAACTCGAACCCGAGTTCGAGCTGAACTATTCGAGTTCGAAACGACTCGGACTTCCCGAACTATCCCGGACCCAGATTTCTCGGACTTTCTGTATTTTCCGGATAATTAACGAATGTTCGAGGCGCGCGTGATAGTAAAATAATTTTTCGAAAGTCCTGGATATTCAAACGTGTTCCCCAGGCCATTTCCCAGGTCCCACAGCCATTTACATTAAGTTACGATTGATATTTTAAGTTTATTTCATTTGAACTTTTCAAACTATTTGATTCCCATTGACTTTAATGGGTCCATTTTAGAACTTTAGAACTTTCCATATAGTTCGAAAGTTCGAAAACAGACCGAACTTTCAAAAGTTCGGCCATCTCTATTGCTGACAGTTCTGAGCAATAGAAGCTTACTCCTAAAACAAAAAATGTGAATATAATAAGTGATGTTGGAATTAGCTTGCAGACCACTGCCAATAAAAAGCAGTATTTTCACTACCCTCAAATGTTCTGGGAAACATTTGACAATGGCAATGACTAGCAAAGAAACACAAATTAATTAAAAGCTACCAATACTAAAAAAAAAACATTCTTGCCTACAGCTATTTCAAGCAGCAAATGTCTTAATTCAATTCTTAACCCAGATGCTATAAAAATAAGACCATTCAAGCCATTCCAGTCTTGCCTCCAGGCAGCCATTTTAGACTTCAGATACTTGAAAGAGGCTCTCGAGCTTTCTCATTAAAACTTAGTAGCTAATAGCTTTCACAGATTCCTGATTTTTCCATTATGCAATTATATAGCAAGGAAGGATGCAACGTGAATAATTGACAAAAAATAAACTCATTTGTTTTAATTAAGTGGTATAATACTATAATAATAAAATGATTCAACTTATTTTTGTTTTTGGGTCTAAAATCAAACAATATATGTTGCTTAGTTAGGGCAATAGTGCTATTACTTGATTTTCACTTCTTAAATGATTGTTCTAAATGGTATACAGTACATTTGTATGAACTCCCACAGAATCACATAATTTCATTTATAGTTTTTCATGCTCTACTAAGAACAGATTTAGAGAAGATCTTGTTAAAGAAAAAAATGGGTAATACCCATACCCCTAAGTACAGGAGAAAAAGGCTCAAGACAACAATTAACTTAGTTGAATTAATTATGGAGCAACCAACAAGAAGATGGGGTTAAAAACACAATTTCACAGATGAATGTTCCTTGTTGGTGCCTTTTGGATAACTCTAGGCAGTTGAGTTTTGTGCTTGAAAAGCACTTTTTACAAGTGAAAAACTACATCTGCTTGAAATGAATTGTTTCTAGATGCAAGGTTCTCATTATGGAACTGGCTATTCAAACATAAAATGGATGACTCATAAATTTTTCAAATCTGAAGAATAGTCACATTGATCCTAATGAAAGAAAACAGAACATGGGGGTGTAGAGAAAAGTTTCTGGATGAAGGAAGCTTTCAAAGGGGATTTTTTTATTTACTGTACTTTATGTGATCACAACTAGCACTTATATTGTGGGGGAAGGAGTGAAACATCAATTTGCTTTCTAGGTTTTAGTTATTTTAAAACAATTGCTAGGCTTAAGGAGAATCCGTGTTTTGATTGTTTTCTCCTTACATACAAAGGTGTTTCCAAGCTATCAAAAAGCATTTTCATAACTATGAATACTCAAGTGCCTTCTGCTTTAGTGAATCTCAATAAGCCAAAATAGTTCAAGATTTAAGTGAACACTACTATAAACGCCTTTATATGTGAAGTGAAAAGACATTTACTGTAGACTCCTATTGATATAAGGTACAGAAAAGGTGTATGTCAATTTGTAAAAAAAATTAACGGAAATGTAAAACGTACCCTCCGGTCTCCTCTTCCTTCCCAGTTCCTGCACTGCATGCTGGGATGCAGGTCCTTTATATGGTGTTAGCATTTGAATCTGCTCATTTGGTCAACAATCCACAAACTTTTCAACAACAAACTGCTAAGTTTTTGGATTCAATAAACCAGACACACATGTAGGGTTTTTGTGTGTGTGGTAATGACCATTGCATGCCACATGCAAGTACTCCTCCAAATTCTAATACTAGATTGTCATTTATGGGAAAATAGCTGTGTGGGTTCATGGGATGCAAACTGAATAAAATTGTAAGATTTAAAAAAAAGAAAAATAGAGACTAGACTGACACAATCATTTGTACATTTAGTTTTTTGTTGATTTGAACAAAAAAACAGCAACGAACAATTACCACATTATCTTCACATGTAAACTCGGCACAGACGAGGCACGACGCCCGAGCATCTGGTGCTGTTTTGCAATCTGCCATTGCCGATCAACGAATGACACTCGAGCATCGGCCTTTCGTTGTGAATGTATCTCTCGCTTCCTAGTCCTCTGAAGTGTGTACGGACCCTTAAAGAGTTCCCTTTAATTAACTCTCTGTGGCAAAATCATGTTGTTGCTTTTTTGTATTTTATCTGTAATGTTTTTACTGTAATGTTACTGTTGAATCTAAGATTGTTACACATTCCGTAGTCTGACTGGCAGTCTTTTCTGTTATTAGCAAATACATAAATCTGTTTTACTGCCCTCATTTCCTATGATTCTTGTCCTTTTGAACCTTTAACAGCTATCACCTTCTGGGATTGCTGCTTCGTGACAAATAGGTCAAATTTGACAAGGCATTTAACTTTAAACAGACAGGAATGGCTCTTGCTGTATCGTTGAGAGGCATACAAGTCATGTGCCCTTTAATTAAATACTGATGAGGATCTCCGATGTTTTTTTGTGCCACTTTGATAGCTTCTTCACTTTGTTTAAAAATCTGCTGCATTTCTGACAATAATGACACATATTCTGCCACATTCAGTTCTGCATATAAAGGGCATGCCCACCCCAAAAATGATATTCTAATATGTTTTGGGCTGCTTTATTATTTCACAGTACTGGTGGATAAAGTTGGCTGTTTAGCAGTGAGCAGGGGTAAAAATACCTGTAAAATGTTGCTGCCTCCAACCCCTTCTCAACGTGCCCTTTCCGTGTACATTCATGTGTACAGCTGCTCTTTCACAGAAGGACCCTGCTTGCTCTGCCTACTTCCACCAATTGGAACAGCATTGCAGTTTTCACTGCGTTGGAATAATGGACTTTCTGAAGCAAGGTAACTTGAGCTCCTATGATTAGGATAGTTTCTCCTTCAAACAATCTGCTGATCGGAGTAAATCACTGCTGTCTGCGTTTACTATTCTCTATACATACCCTGTGTGAGCGCTGATTGCGTAGATTTGGGAAAGGGAAGGTTAGCGGTTATGAGGTGTAATGGTTCCTGTGGTAGTAAAAACGTTTCTCTCTCCTTGCTGTCTGCCAATCCATGTGATTATGGTCTGTGTGTTCTACCTTCTTGCTGTGTGCTGATAAATGTAATTATTAAGGGGGAGGGGGTGTTGATTGTTTAGCACACAGTAAGGAGGAAGAACCCCCCCCCCTATAATCACATGGATCAGCAGACAGCAAGGAGAGAGAAACCTTCCCCACCACCATCTCGTCACCCCTAACCTTCACCTTCCTAAATCACAGTGACTAGAGATGGGATCCGGGTCTGACACGAACCCCTCGGTTTACAAAATCTGAATGCTTAGTCCTAAACTGAGCAGATCGTTCGGGTTTTGGTACTTATTTTCAAGGGTTACCTAATGTTCGAGGTTACTTCGAAAATAAGTCCCGAACATATGAAATAACATTCCGTTTTAGGATCTTTGGGTTTTTCCAGAGTTCCATAAATCCGAAAACGGAATGAAACTTTGAAGTTTCGGATATCTCTAACAGTGACCAGCACACTCACCATGGAAGGAGAAGTGATTTAACTATCCTGTTCTCCTTCAAGAGTCCAGGTCAGTTTGACGTGCAGGGCCAGTGTCCATGATTGACAGCTTAGGAGGAGGTAGGCCTTGGTTGTAACAGTGATGTTTTATGGGGTTTTATTTCTGCATTTTAGGTATGTAGAAGCTTCTCAAAAACATTTATAGTTTTAAAAGTGCCCCCCTTTAAAGACTGTCCAAAACGTCATCACTCTCCAGCAGACTTAATATGGATATGCCCCCCAACACATAACTACTGGGCACAGATTAGTGAGATACTATCAGATATCCTCCAACAAACAGTACTAATAGATATGTATATTTAGTCTAACACTAGATGAAAATAGGTCCAGACCTCACTTTTTCTTAGCGAGGTGTTTCTAGCTAAGCTAGGAAGGTAATCATACTAACCTGGATGTCCTCCAATATACCCACCATACACAAAATGGGAAACAATGGTCACATCTAGCACGGCATATAATGGAGTAGTCTACAAGAGCAGAGGAACCCTTAAGAACTTCAACAATATCTGGAGCCCTTCGTTTAGATATATAGGCTCTGCAATGTGAAATATCTAAAGGTATAATGTGGTATCCTGAAACTCCCATAACACTGTCATACGTAAACACAAGAACTAAAACCAAACAGTAGTGTTTATGCTTTTGGATAATGTATACCCATGACCACACACATTTTTGTCTAGAGTAAGACTGTTTGAACACCCTAGTTACTGTTATTAAAAACGAACACAAAGTCTTTATTGGAAGATACAAATACATTTCTATATCAATACCAATTTATTGTATTTTTAAATTTTGTAATTTTAAAGCAGCAAACATTTTTTATTTTTCATAAATTAATATATGTATGTTGCATGTTCAGAATTTATCTACCTATTACGAATTAGAGATGGGATCCGGGTCTGACATGAACCCGGATCAGACACAAAACTCCTCGGTTCCGAAATCCGAACGATCCCTCCGAATCTGGACGGATCGTCCAGATTTCGGGACTTTGGAGCGCATTTTCGATAATTTTCGAATGTACAGAGCTTTTTTCGATAATTTTCGAATGTACGGACCTATTTTCGATCATTTTCGAAAATAGCATCAAACATTCGAAAATCCTCAGAATTATGTGTCGAAAATGGTGTCTGATCGTATTTTCAAAATTTTCCGAATGTACGGAGCTATTTTCGAAAATTAGCAAACTTTATTTTCCCGAGATCTGGGAATGAAATTAGTGAGTTTCGGCCATCTCTATTAGGAATGTACCTGAGTTTTAACCCAAACCTGGTAATGGATGAAAACTACTGCATTCAATATTTCGCCAGTGGAAAACCCCTATATAAATATCACTGGTGAATCAACCCCACGTTTCTTTATCAATTGTTATATATTTTGGGAAGATTGAATGGGCATCTTTGGTCTCCATATAATACAAAGGTAATTAAAAAAGAGCTCTCACATACCTTTCAAACAAGCCTATGAGAATGTCTCCAGCATCTCAGGGTCTTATGGTATAGGCTTGCAAAGTTAATGTTCCTGGTCAGGCCTCTCTTAATCACTGTGACAGGCCCATAATGAGCTGTGTATAAAGCTCCCCCCAAAATAGATCTTTCTGAAGCTAGTTACAAACCTGCAACCTTAGGCATAGTAAAAGGTTCCTTTTTAGACTTGTGGCTAACTTAAAATAGGATTAAGAATTTCAGGTGTGGGCATTATGAGGCAGCTGATGATGCTCTGACCGAGCAGTAGAATACAAGTGGGCATGCTTAAAGGGTATCTCCATCCCTCCTAGAAAATTTTAGTATAATGTAGTGCATCACCCAAAACCCCCTTTTTACATTTAGCAGATCTGCACACACAGTCAGGCTCCCTGCTACAGCTGTCAGCCATGGCCGTAACAGTGACGTCAGGACCAATGGCTGGTGGCCATTACCAGTCGAGCCTCCACTGCTGCTGCTTGAACACATAAAGGGCACACTGCAGCAGTGGAGGAAACAGGACCAAGCGCCGGTGGATCGGGGATTTTAAAGGTAAATATCTAAATGTGTGCAGATCTGCTAAATGTAAATATACCCTAAAGGGGGTTTTGGAGGGTGCGCTACATTATACTTACATTTTCTATGAGGGGTGGAAATGCCCTTTAAAGATGCGACAAGGGAGAGGAGCAATGGTGCTGGTAATGTCAGAGCTCACAGTGTCAGCAGGAAACTCCACCACTTATACCGCTGTAAGATCCTGGAGTCATTTTTAAGGTGGTGCGTGTGCTCTTTTTAATAGAAGCCACTGAAGCTACTGAATCAATGGAGATACAAATGAAGAGATCTAATAATATATATGTAAGAAGCTGCAGCTGTATTTCATTGAGCTAAGCTCACATGAGATAAAATATGCCCTACGATATTAAAGCTTGATCGTTCTTGCTAAGTTACTTATGTGTTTTGACATAACATCAAAATGTGTATTAACTTGGTATAGAGCTTTCTAACTACCCCTAATTGACCCAAATTTAATGATTTGGACCAACAAAAGACAGGGCTTAGCTAGAGAGGATTGGGGTTAGTACAGTAAGTGTATTGTCATATTTTTCTATCTTGACATAAAGTACTGCGCTTGGCTTCAGCATTACGCAACTGGTTCAGATTTCCTGGATTTAATTTAAAGAATCTGATATCCTTAATTTAGAATTACATTATTTATCAAGCAAGTTAATCATTTTCAATATTAATCTGCTACTCTCTTAATGACCCACTTAGACCATGTATAATTTGGTTAGAAATGAGTTAATCTACATTTGCACTTTTAAGACTGTAGCCACACTGTCGCAGATGGCTCTATGCTAAAAAAACATTTCACAAACATTACCGTCCGCTTGTGATGCAATCAACCTATGTTGCACATGTGATCTGCTAAAAAAAATGGTGATCAAATGTGGTCTCAAAACGCAGTACATGTAATGTGGCCATCCATGTTGCATGCACTGCTTTGCAATTCTCACATGCTAAAGGATCGCAACTTTGATAGTTAGCGAGTGACAAAACTGAGCAGTGTGCTAGCCCTCCTAAAAGTACAATGATTGTGTTAGAAGTGTGTTAAAATTTTTGCCCTGGCTATTGTCACAAGGAGTTGGCCAGTTTTGTGCAACATGTGTATTAAATGTAATTAATCAGTAAGCCACTTGTAGACAAAGATGTTTTACTTTACTATACTGTCCTTAAAGGCATATAGGTTTTTAATGATAACCTTACTGGCTGCTGTAAACCAGAGAGGGGTATCTGGGGGAGAAGATACCACTCCAGACTAAACAAGGGTAACAGAGGAGATTCCAAATGAAGAGGGGAAGTTTGGTTCTGCATATATAAGGACGGTGAGCCTGGTGGCAGACTGATGTGGAGGACCACAAAAGTCAAGGCAAGTTGTTCCCCTTATAATTATATTTAGTGTCGGGGGCTGACTTTTTGTCATATAGTGCCGTTCTGCTGCACAGTGCTTGAGTGGTTTGATTCCATCCCTGCCTCATCTACCAGTAAGTTTATTATCTTTATATTGCTATATAGCCATACTTTTTGGAACCTTGAGTGTGGACCATGCTTGATACTTATTGGGGGACGCCCTGTAAGATGGACTTTTTGAGCGGCATTTTATGTAGTTTTAGATAATATATATGTATGTGATTGTAAAGGTGCAATAAAGTTTGATATTTTGGCTTTCATATTATACGTATAGTTTATTTATAAAGCACCACTTAAAGGGGACGCAGCGCTGTACAGTATTAAATTAAAATAAAGTCATACAAGGGGGTAAATACATATATAGTTCAGTACATCAATATATAAATTATATTAAAAAAGTACTAGAGCGGAAAGGAGGTCCCTGCCCCATAGAGCTTACACTCTAGTTAGCAAGGCGCTGTGCTATGTTAAAGTGATTCTATAGACTGGGCTCTCTATTTATTTAGACTCTATATTTTAATTCCCTTTTAGAGCACCATTAATTATGCGTGGCCATTCCGAAATTAGCTTAGTTCTTCCCACCATGACGAGAAGCTACATATTAAATAACTTTTGTTGTTCCTCACATTGAACACCACCTGATTATGTATTATATTTATATATATAGTGATTAGCACAATCTACAACAACTTTTTTATTTGTACATATGTTTACTTTCCTGAAGAACTTCTATTGTAACGTCTACATGTGTAACTTACACTGTTTCTTTAAGGCAGAGAGACAGGAGCAAGAAGTGCCAGCGAATCCGTTTGCAATTCAGGACAAAAAAGGAAAAATGCTTCAGGGCCCACTCCATGGATTTCTCACACAGTTGCCTTACCTAAATCCAAGGATCCAACTGAGATATGACTGTGTAGATTATGCTATATAAAGAGAGAAAATATTTTTTTTCTCTTCTCCAAAATAGAATTAGCTGCTGGATTACATTTTTTTTATTCTGTGTTATTTTAGAAAACGGAAAATGACCCAAACTATGCTCTACAAGCAGTATTTGAGTGTTTATAATCCTACGATCTTAATGCTAATCAAGAATAGAATTCAATTAGCTGCTGCAGATATGCAACCTGATACTAAAATGTTGCAGGCAATTAAATAAACTTGTACTCTACATGATATTAATGAGGTGTGCTCTTTTTGTAAAATGGCCAGTTACTGTGCTAGATAAAGTACATAAAGGTTCAGTGCAAATTGGTGAGATCACACCATTCAAGGATTTGCCTTCCATTGATTGCAGACATGTCAAAAAACATATGCTGCAATATAAGAACCCAGTTCTACTACAGCTTGTCTTCTCTTATCAGACTATAAAATGAACTGCTGTTACAGTTACACTGTTTTACTTTTCTCACTGTAAATAATCTTTCTGAACCTAAAGACAAAACTTCTTTTTATTTTTATCTTTAGGGATGCCCCTGTGTACTCTGATGTGATCTATTGTTGAACAATACACCAGAGAGTTAATTGTATGTCCCATTAATGTATTACCGTATATACTCGAGTATAAGCCGACCCGAGTATAAGCCGAGGTACCTATTTTTACCTCAAAAAGTAAGAACCCATGATTGACTCGAGTATAAGCCGAGGGTTGAAATTATGGGAACTCTGCTGTCTATAAAAAAGTCTCATTCCTTGGCACTCCAGATGTTTTGGAAACTACAACTCCCAGCATGCTTTATTAGCTGGGAGTTGTAGTTTCCAAACCCCTTTAGTGCCAAGGAATGAGGCTTTTTTATGGACAGCACCCCCCAGGAAAGGCCCAAAAACATTCCCCCTTAGAGAGCCCCCCAGTTCAGGGAGTGAGGTGGTACTCACATGTGGTAAATCAGGGTAAATCTTTAACCAGCTACCGGTAACTTAATTCTCTCGATCCTGCTGGCACTCTGCACGATGCGCTGCATGTCCGTACTCGGCGCCGGACAGTAAGTTAGACAGCCGCCGAGTATGGACATGAGTATGGACAGAGTGCTAGCAGGATCGAGAGAATTAAGTTACCGGTAGCTGGTTACATGGAGAAGTACCGGTAAGCAGCAGCAGATTGTGAAAATTTACCATGACCCGAGTATAAGCCGAGGTCGGGTTTTGAGGCTATTTTTAAAGCCTGAAAACCTCGGCTTATACTCAAGTATATACGGTAATATTCCTATGCAAACAGTATGAATACCCCTAACTTATCTAATCTACCTCCATAGTCAAGCCCTTCCATTCTCATTAACTAACTCATTAAAATCCATTCTGCTTTTCAGGGAAAATCTGAAATCCACAAGTGGACCCGTTAAAGTTAATCGGAATTTCTGCCTAAAATTACAGCATAAAATGGTAACTTACTGTAAATGACTCAGGGACCAAGGAAATTGAGTAACCATATATACACAAAAAGAGTGTAGGAACCACCCCTGTATGGGCGGTAAGATATTCACAGAAGTAAAGCTCAACTTTGATATTACATAAGGCAATACACAACATGCATATAGCCCGTTTTGAACATATATATTTTCTTCAAACTGAAGTAAACCAGATCCAAACAGTACTCTATGGCAAGATACTCACACGCTTTGATGTGGTGGGCTGGGTGTACACCCCCCTGGACCCAAGCGATCCAGCGTGCAGTGTCCCAACATAGTGAAACAGACTAGTTAAAATTAAAGAAAGCGGCTCACCAACCCCGATGGGTGGTCCAGGTGCTTCCCAGACCCCTCGCAAGGTCCACATTCAAGAACGAAAATCACTAAATGAGTGGAGGGCTGCAAACTCACTGGTCTCACAAAAGTAATGCAGCAAACAACTTTATTTACACATGAATATAGACATAAACAGTCATGTCTGACGCATTTCGCGCACACAATGGCACTTCATCAGAGACACAGAGACACACAGGTCCACCCCTTTACAAATATGTGTGTTTGGGTCACATGTTAATAATAGTCCCAGCCCTTACAGGGAGATATCTAAAAGGTGTTAAAGGAAAAGTATACCAAAAATCCAAAAACGATCCCCAACATCTAAAAACACATTAAAATATACATATACAAGAAAGAATATATACATGTGGGTATGAACAATATACTATATTAAATTAGAATTAACATACCTCAAAATGCAATATACATATTTAAATAGCATAATATAGAATATCTAATTAATAGAAAAGGTTATGTAAATATATATATATATAATTTGTATACTCACAGCACTCCACCACTTCACATGGTCCGGTGCAATGCCTATGGACACATGGCTGTATTGTATCCCATATAACATAGCAGTTGTAAAGGCAGCACTCTGGACTCTTATTCACATTGCCGTAATTTTATTGTACACAGTCATCATTTCATAAGGCGACGTTTCGGGAGGAGCTTCCTCCCTTCTTCAAGCTCTGTAATTGACAGTCAATTACAGAGCTTGAAGAAGGGAGGAAGCTACTCCCGAAACGTCGCCTTATGAAATGATGACTGTGTAACAATAAATTACGGCAATTGAAATAAGAGTCCAGAGTGCGCCTTTACAACTGCTATATATATATTATATATATATTATATATATATATATATAAATCCCATTAAACAGTTACTGCATACATTTAGGGACAGCGTATTACACTCTCCTCTAAAGGCAACTGATTCCAAGAATAAATAATCAAATAAAAATAATTTAGAGATATATATATGGCATATATATGGCAACTTCTAGATTAGCAAAGCCCGTTATATCAAAAGCTGAATTTAACCCCTTTTGGGGATCAGGTACCTAACATAAAAATCCACCTGGCTTTCTGTCTTAGCAAGACCGGCGAACCGGTTTACCCTTTTAAATTACACCGTTTCTTTTGTCATTTTACAGAATAATTCAGTTTTACTCTCTTAAATATTCATACCATTTAGTTAATTGGAGGGTGCAATAACTACACAAAGCTATGTGACAAAATGCTGATTTCTCTTCTGAAATTTGCTGTCAAGTCCTTAGTTTTCCTTTCCCCCCCTTTTCTTGCCTTGTTTAGTTTTCTGCTTTGTGTTTGGCAAGTTCAGCACTGAGCCCACTAATCACACCTCCAGTTTGTGCCTGAAGAGCTGTAAATTACTAAAAGCTCTTGGGAAATAACATCCATGTTGCTATTATTTTTGCAGGTTAAATTCCACCTATTGCCACGTGTCATCTACATAATTTTCTGAAGTATAGAATGTGCATCTGTAATAGGTAGAACTTTCAAAAAATGGAAGGTGCCCATACATTAGTCGACTCCCCTTTCAATGTCTCCTATGACATGTCTCCTATGACACTGTTTAAGTTGGTTGGCCTGATCTTTTTGAAATCGATTTTACGATAATCATATTGATTGTAAAACATGATCCTTCTGGGAAACCTTGCGGGAACGTTAGAAGGTAAATCCGCCACACTGGTTGATGTTACAATTAATTTGACATTCATGTCAGATTTACTGTCAAATCTTCTAACGCCAAGCTGGTGTATGGCCAGCATAAGTCACTGAAGACATGTTAGAGAATTGAAAATCTGTTTTGTCTGACAATCTAACATGCATGGACGCTCCTGACATTATTGTTTAGTGATCTGAACATAGCCTTTCTCTTGAGAAATAAAAAATAACTAAACAAATGAACATTGAAAACCCTCACTAATCCCCCCTCAAAAAAAAAAAAGAATTAAATTGCTATTGCAAAATTGTAGAGAAGAGATTTGAGCTACCTTTTGGGGGGACTTGTCTGTTTCCAGTGGTTAAAGTTTTCATAGTAGCAAAGTAACATTTTGTTAGAGGTTAAATAAAGACATACAGTATTTACTTGAGTATTAGTCGATCCGAGTATAAGTCAAGGGTTTTCAAGGGTAGGAATTATGACCACTACTGCCTTCTGTTTCTGTATTGTTTTGAGGCTTTGGTTGCTTTAAGGTGGCCATACATCTATGATATGATGATATCACTTACCCGACCGAGCGCTCACGCGATGTTCATCGCTGCTGCCGGAACCGCTTCTCCCGATCGTATATTTGACCGACATGCGATCGCAAAATCCCATTCATTTTGCGATCGCATGTTGGTCGAATGTAAGATCGGGAGAAGCAGTTCCGGCAGGATCGAAGGAACATCGCCTGAGCCCTCGGTCGGGTAAGTAATATCTCATAGATGTATGGCCACCTTTAGTTGCAACTAAAGCCTCAAAACAATACATAATTTCAACAATAGATACCATTCTCCTGAATCTGTATTGTTTTAAGGCATTAGTTGCCCTTTTAAGGGAGAGGAATCTCACTCACTAACCCCCAATTCCTTGCCACTGAAGATGTTTGGAGACTACAACTGCTTTAGTTGCTGGGAGTTGTAGTTTCCAAATATCTTCAGTGGCAAGCACTGTACCTACCCCCCCCTTTCCCCCCAGAGCCCCCCCAGTGGAGAAGAGGACTTGCCTTTATGTTCTTTAGGAATCTGGCTGCCGCGGTCCGCATCTTACTGAAATCACTAACCTGAAACCTGCCGCATGCTTCCTCTCTCTTCCGCATTCAAGGTTTCAGGTGCCTGGCAAGACCTGGTAAGACCAGCACCGAGGAGTGACGTCATCCACAGCACAGTGGATGCGGAAGAGAGAGGAAGTATATACTCAAGTATATACGGTAAGTCCATCTAGTTCAAACTTTTTAGCCCTGCACCCTACTTAACAGTTGAGGCAACCCCCCCAACAAAAACAGTATGAAGGGGGCTACATTTCAGAAACTTATCCAGCTCGCTCTTTAAAATATCCAAATGAACTTGCCATTACCACATCTTTTTCTTTCTGTTTTATAATGCACAAGTCACAAATATCCAGAAAAATAATTTCTTTATAAATGGTACTACTTGCCATTAGTTACAATTGGTTCTGTCATGTTTGTGCTATGCCATTGATCACATGACTAACCTTAAATGTGTTTATTGCAGGATTTTTTCAATGGGTATGCCAGGCTTCACTGATGTGCCCAGAACCATATATGTGCCTTAAAGTTTAGATAGAGGACCATTCACCATTATAACTTTATGTTGTACTGTAAAAATATAAATAAAAATATAAATAATAATAAATATAGATTATACTAATATTTCAATGCAGACAATGTAGTATAACGAAATTATTTATAATCAAATTTGATTATACTTAACACTTTAAAGTGGATGGTATATAGGTTATAACAGTACAATATTAAACGAAGACTAAACCCAATTTTTTACACTCCAGAATCTGAACATATACCCTCTAAAAACACCAATAAACTATAAAATAGCAATACAGTAAACAGCAATAAGAACTGGATAAATTAACTGTGTGTATGTACAATGACTGGCCACACCCTTGATCTCAGTCACATGCTCCCTTGCCTATTCTGTCCTGTAAAAAGATTGGCTAGAGGCTACTAGTGGTGTGACCAATTGTAACAAGTTCCTGCAGTGTCTTAGGACTGAGCATGTGTAAATAACAAAATGGTCAGTGACCACACTGTGGAAAATAAGACACAAACCTCATATTAGAAAGTTAAATTTCTCAAAAAACATATTAAAAAGAGAGGTGGGACTTGAAAGTGTCACTCAGTAATTCTTAATAGAAACCAACAAACACAGGATAGGGAAAAACACACTGTGGTCACACATATTTAAGAACCGACCACAGAATAAACACAGTAAGATCATAAAGTCTACTTTAGCATATTATATTATCATATATATAAGGTACCCCCGATTTCCCCACATTGGACTAAGACTATATCTACAAATACTAAATAAGATCCCCTCAATACCCATTTTTAAAAAGAAAAAGGGGTACCAAATACAAATGCCCGCACAGGAAGAAAGAAAACTAGTAAATAAACATACCAGAGGAAAACCCTACAATCTTTACGAAATTGTTACTTTTTTATATATATAATGAAAATAAACATTTGGGTATTTAACATTGTTATGATAAAATATGTTTGTCTCTCAGGAATACTACTCAGGTGAACCGGACGAGGAGCTGTAACGAACCCGGACCTCATATGCTGCCAACCTGAAAAAGCGAACCCTACACCTAGATGAATTGCCGCAAAATACAATATACAAATAAACTGATGTCTGTAAGTAACAAACCTCACAAAACACGCATAATAACACATAACGTCAAACACGTCAAGACTTAACAGTGAAACAAATGGAGATTGGCCAGTAAATATTTTGAAAAAGAACTAGGAGAAATATTTTTCCTAGAAAACACTCATTTTGTAAGAAACAAGGAACCTAAACTACTCAGTAACAAACTCACCCCACACTACTTTGCATCCGCATCAGTAAAGAAAAGTGCAGTAGCGGTTCCACTACACAAAAGACTTCAAAAAAGAGGATTGCACCAGAGACCCAGAAGGACACTACATAATATTGACAAGTTATATAGGACCAACTAAATACACACTAGTAAATGTATATGCACCAAATACAAATCAAAAACCCTTCTTCAAAACACTTGAAACTATTCTACTATCCAAAGACTTGGGCATCTTAATCATAGGAGAAGACTTCAACAACTGTATATCCCCTACCCTAGACAGATCATACAAAACCACACCAACCACCCCAGGTTCTTCCCCTAAACATCTACTTTCGCTGCTTCATTCGCTTAATGTGTGGGATACGTGGAGAATTAAAAATCCCAAACTCAAAAAATACCCATTTTACTCACACCCACATAAAATCTATTCATGGATAGATTACATATTTATATCAGCTAAACTTAAACCAACAATCCTTAGCATAGATATGTCACCAATAACATGGTCTGACCACGCCCATGCATCGTTTGACCAATCGAACAAGCTACATTTCTCTCCAACCTAAAAATGGAGACAAAACGAATCTCTATTAGCAGACCCTCAAATAAAAGCTGAAATTAACTCCACTTTCACAAACTTTTTCCTAAAAAACACTACAGACGACTTACACCCCTCAAAAATATGGGCAGCCCACAAAGCAGTCACCCGAGGTAAGATCATACAACTTGCCTCACAAAAGAATCAACAATCAAAAGAACATATAAGGACACTCAATAATCAAATAAGAAAACTCAAACAAAGACACTCTCGACATCCCACAGAATCTGACGCACAAGAACTAGCCACACTTAGGACCCAAATTACACAATTCCTGACAGATAAAGCCGACTTAGCGATTAACCTAACAAGACAATTTTTTTTACCTACGCTAACAAACCAGACACTATGCTTGCTATACGACTAAATGAGAAAATGACACTCAATAGACTACACCCACTGAAAACACAAAACAACATATTAACACATGATCCTATTAAAATAGTCAAAATATTCTCAGATTTTTACAAAGAATTATACAACGGCACAACAACAAAGAATCAGAACCATACTACAGAAAAAGTGAAACTTTCCTATGAACGCTCCACCTAACAAAAATAGACAACACTGAATATATCAGATTAAACACACTAATAACACCTACAGAGATCACCACAGCAATCAAAGCACTTAAACTCAGTAAAGCCCCAGGACCTGACGGGTTCACCACTGGATATTACAAACAAATGACAAAACAAAGTAGATCACAACTATTTACACTTTTTAACTCCATACTCACCAACAAATATACACTGCATGCTAGCATTATTATTATTAAGCCCCAAACCAGGAAAAGACTCCACATCATGCAAAAATTACAGACCCATCTCACTAATAAACATAGATATAAAACTACTAACCATGATTATGGCAGACAGACTGAACCCCATCCTTCCAAGACTAGTACATCCGGACAAAACAGGCTTCGTCCATACACGACAGACAACCGACAACATACAAAGACTGATCCAACTAATCCATCACACTAAATCAACTGGCAGTCAGGCCCTATTTCTAGCATTAGATGCAGAAAAGGCCTTCAATAGAGTCGTTTGGACATATATGGGCGCGGTCCTAGAACACTATGGTTTCCCACCCTCATTCTTCTGTTCATGAATATGTGTATGGAGAGCGGTCCACTCTCCAGTATCTACTCCTCATTAACACTCAAATATACATGGAATACAAGTGGACTCAAAAGAATATAAAATAGCACTTTTTGCTGATGATACCATAGTATCTTTAAGCAACCCACTTACATCACTCCCACACCTATTCCATCCAATACGGATCCATATCTGGATTTAAAATAAACACATCTAAATCAGAAGCCTCTCCAATTCAGATACATATAGCAAACAAAAAACTCATCACTATAAATTTCAATCTCAAATGGTCTCCAACTCATATAAATTACCTAGGCATAAAAGCCACACCACACCTGGACATACTATACGACCTTAACTATCGCCCACTATACAAACAAATCCGATCACTGCTGAAAAAATGGACTCTCTCCTCTCACTGTTTGGAAGAATACACACAATAAAAATGATGATCTTCCCAAAACTACTTTACCTCTATAGATCCCTTCCTATACCCCCCAAAAAGACGCCCTAAACTGTGAAAAAGCCATCTCACGATTCACATGTATGAAAAAAAAACAAAGAATCAAACTAACTACACTACAGAAACCAAGAGAAAGAGGAGGGGCTTTCCTCCCATCCCTACAGCTTTACAATGGAGCAGCTAGACTGGCTCAATCCCTAAAGTGGCATGAAGACCCAATCCACCATAGATGGGTAGAATTAGAACAGGAAATTCTGAATCCCATACCACTCCCTAACCTACTATGGACAACTAATTCCAACCACCCAACAATCACGAACCCATACATCAAATACACCATCACAACGTAGAAGAAAAACACCATAAAATACAAACTAATCAATCCCAGAACAATAATTAGACCATTATTTTCCAACCCGGAATTCCCTCCAGGAATGGAAAAAGGAAACTGGAAGCACTGGGCAGTGAAAGGGATAAAATGGCTGTACTAATTACAAAAGTGGTAACTACCCTCCACAGAATGGCTGCGATACAGACAACTAGCCGACTTTATTCACCCTAACCTCGCATCGGGAAATAGAGACCCCCTAACTCCATTAGAAAACCTAGTAATACAATGACCAAATGCACCCAAATCCATAACAGCCCTATACACAAGTATGGTAAAAACACTCTCTTCCAAAAAACCCTGTGCCAAACTAAATGGTAAAATTGGATAGGAAACACTCTAACAGAGGATCAGTGGAACACCATCCTTAAATGTACTCCTCCAGGAGAAAAGCTTCAAAATCCTCCACCAATGGTGCTTCTCACCCCAAGAACTACAACTCTACATCCCCACTATGTTTCAGAAATTGCCAATCTGATGCAGACCTTTACCATTGCTGGTGGACATGCCCAGAAATCAAAAGACTATGGTTAGACTGCTATTCCCTCTTTAATGTAACAATGAAAACCCATTTAACTCCCAATCAGTGGGAAGCACTATTTGACAATAATTCCCCAACACTAAACTACAAAGGGAACAAACTATACCATTACATATGCGCAACAACAAGATCCATAATAGCAGCTACATGGAAATCACCAGCACCCAACAAAGTCCACCAGATTAATAAAATATGGTGGCTGTACTAAAACGAAAGAAAGATTCACATAGCCAGAGGTAAAGAAAAAAATTACGATGAGATCTGGAACAACTGGCTTGTACATATGAATCGCTCCATGCAACCAATTAAATAGATGAATTAAAATCTATTAAGAAGCAAGGAGGTCCGGGTCCGCTTACAAAAATTACTATCCAAGCTCCACGTCGGGTAGCCTGTGAGAAAGTTAATATCTGTTGAAAGGTAAACTAAAATCTGGATAATAAAAGTAAACTACAGTATTAATGAGAAATTGACTGTATATAACATACGAGGACTCCCTATCCCAGCCTACCTCCCCCCCTTCCTACACCCCACACCTCAATAACCAAGTTATAAACCCTCAACCTACCCTCCCCCTTCCCCCCCCCCTCATAACCCAACATATCCTTCCAAAAAATGGGACTTAGATAAGAAATAGAGAACCGATATATTGCAAATGTAAATGAAACTTTATTTGAACATGTATCACAGGACATTTACAATGTTGAAAAGTCCTTAATAAAAATTTATTGAAACAAAAAAAGGAGAGGTGGGACACTGATTACTGTTTTTATATCAAGGAGATCAGATTTCTAATTCAATGTTGTTCTGAGGCTTTAGTTGTCCTTTAAGGACACAAGTGTGCAGTGAACATTTTTTTTGCAATGCCACGTGTGCCACAGTGTAAAAAATATTTGAGAAGCACTTTTATAGGAAGGAAAGCATCCATATAAATTGTAAATATATAAGAAGTTACTTTGGATTTCCATTACTTGCATAATATGCAATGGGCATACTCCATGACCTCATTCTTCTGTATGGTGTATGTTTTACAATATGAGTTAACAACCATTAAATACTCAAATTTAAAAATAATAATTGTTTTTTAAATTATGTTTTCTGAATCAGGATTTTCCAGAATTGATTTCCAAATTTCATCAGTTTAACTGAACTGGACTAAGGCTAATTTGAATAATGCTACCCAGAACCACAATGCATATACGCAACCACAAGGCTCTGGGAAAGGGTGTATTAAAAAAAGCAAATAAAGAAAGGTTTAATGACAAGGTAGGTAGGAGACAACAGACTAATGCAAAATATATAAAATATATATAACAAATTTACATCAATTCGATGTTTGATCTGACCAGAACTTCTACAGTAATTGTTACTAACATTGGGTCCAGGTACCAGTTCTAACCTAGCAACAATACCACAACGTTCCTGGCTGGATACTGGTTTGCGACAGACATTACACTAGCAACGAAATTAAACCTAGCAAAGAAATTGAGCAGGATGGTTTTCAAGAAATTTACTGGAACATCAGAGGTAATTCTTGGGCACTAATCTTTGATTAGTTGCATGTCACTTTATCCAGAAGGAATTCATTGTTAGGTTACTATGGTTACTATACTATACTAACTTCTAACCTTTTTAAATGTCTTTAATTGCTAATCGTAATTGAAGTAAAAGACATTTAAAAAGGTTAGAAGTTAGGACCTTCCAGACTGGGGTTACCTTGATGTGGTTGGAAGGCTTTTCATTCATGTGATCACAGTAATGTATACTAAAGCCCCTTTGTTTATAAAGTATGCCAGTGTGCAGATAATATGATATTGTATGGGGCCTAGGAATGTGCATTGATTATCTTTTCTATGTTTGTATAAATGTTTGACCAGATCAGTAGCACTTCCACTAAATATAGTTGTAAATTAGCCCAATTGGAGTGCTTCCACAATCCTTGTATTGTATGGGGACCAAAGGGGTAATGGCAGTACCTGAACCTCTGTGATAGCATCACAGAATAACTCACTGCAGTATGCTAAGCCAGCAAGTGTCGATAGCCAGCTCTGGCTATAGTCCATCAATAGACTTCAAAACATCAGCATTTCAAAACAACAACAACAAAAAAAAAACAATTGCGAGCCAACAAGTAAAGGAATATGTAGTATTTATGAGCAAGATTTTCAGTTAACATTCACTTATTTGCTTGTAGCTAGACTGCAACCTCAAAGGAACCCTGCCAACCCTGGAGATACTGTGATCTGGCCTTGGCATAAAGAATCTTTTTGCCTAAGGTACAATGAATTTCAAAATCAATTTTTTATCTGAGCCAATGGCTCTGATGCAAAATACATCTTTTTTTCATCTACAGAACACTCACTCCCTTCTCTGCTTATATCTCAATTTCTCTTTGAGAATATAAAGAAGCAACAGTTGCTCTGCTTTAGAAAACAAACGTTCTTCAGAAGGAGAAGGAGTGAGAAGGAGTAATCATATGCTTCCAGCTCTGTGTACTGAGAAAGCCAATGGTATCTTAATCATTTCATGATTCATTGCCAGCCAAACAACTGCAGTTCCCAATCAATCAATAGCTTTGCAAGGGGAATCAGGCCATGCTTGGCACACTCTCTGAACAGAACAAAGGGAGTCTATTCGGTCATCCATCACTTGGGAGCCACTGTATCAAAATTCAAATCTCATTCCACTGAAATATCTCTTGGCAAAGGTTTTTATTTTATTTTTTTCTAAATGTCCTTCTTTAACATTTGCCTTTTGAATTCGATAGGCCACATTATCTGTAAGACCTGTCAAGTCTAATTTATTCCTAAGATCTTTCAGTAATCAAAACGTGACACATCAATGTTCGGAAAAAAAAAACCTTGACATTTACTTGTGCCAAATGAAGCTTCACTTGACCTTGGACGAAAGAAGAAAGCAACTAGGTGATCTTTTAGCAGAGTTTATACCACTTTTCAGAAGCAGAAAGTAACAATGTCAAGTTAAGAAAATAAAGCAAATAAAAGAAGTTTTACAAATAAATGAAAACACAAATAATGTTTATATTATATTTTCCTAGCAGTAGTATAAATATAGGAAGCTAACAGAATTTTTACATCTCTGTTCAATAAGGTAAAGTAAATATCAGAACAACATATTCTCAAATTCTCCTACTAAATATATGGAGTAGCTGTGTACGGTAGTTGTGTCCTGAACCTGGTGTTGAGAGGAAATTACCCTTATTGTTGGTAAAATTTCAGCAGGCAAAGCTACAAACAATATTTTTTTACATGAAGCTGCAGTTTTCACATTGTAGAAACTAGGTTCCATTAGCCGGCAGGCGATATAAAACCCAGTGTGTTTGTGAATGCCTAAGAGATCATTCCATTTTAGGACAGAAACGTGAATTGAGGCGTGTTTTTTTAATGAATTGGATTGACCCAGTCTGTTAAAAAAATGCATTGCTACATGCATTTCTGCCCAGAAACGGAGACGTTATAGTTACAAATGCGTTGTGAAGTTAATTTAGTTAAAAAAGAAAAAAAGTTTGAAAAACCCAGCCACCTGAATCCAACCAAAATAAACAAATAAAAAAGAGCAAACAGTTTCTTCCATCCAATTTGTGTATGCCCTCCCAGTACCAAACAATGGCACATACCCACACATGATACAGTTACCAGCTGTTACCTTAGCCTTCTTTGAATGTGTTCAGAGATTCAGACAATACAACATTAACAGGCAGACTATTTTACAACCTTGCTGCCCTCTCAGTGAAGAACTATTTACATTGCTTAAAGGAACACTGTACTCAACCCCATAACTGGGCAACTCTCTGTTTCCTCCATCCAAATGTCAGAGATAGGAGACTAGTTAGTAGAGATGGTCGAACTATTGAAAGTTCGGTCCGTTTTCGAACTTTCTAACTATTGTAAAAGTTTGAAAGTTCGAAAGTTCGAAAGTTCGAAAACGGACCCATTAAAGTCTATGGGAGGCAAATAGTTCGAAAAGTTCGAGTCAAATATAACTAAAATATTAATGGTAACTTAATTTAAATGGCTGTGGGACCTGGGAAATGGTCTGGGGAACATGTTCCAATATCCAGGACTTAAGTAAAATCGATTTTACTCTCACGCGCGCTACTTTCGAGCTTTCGCGTTCGAACGTTCGAGGTAACATGGACATTTTACTCGCAGATTCGATACTCGTGTATAGGCTGTAATGGAGACTTTACTCGCAGATTCAATGTTCGCGCCTAGATACCATGGACATTTTACTCGCGGATTCGATACTCGAACGTTCGAACATTCGATAAATCATCGAAAGTCCGGGAAATATCGAAAGTCCGCGTCCGAGATAGTTCGAGAAGTCCGGGTCCGTTCGAACTCAAACAGTTCGGCTGGAACTCGGGTTCGGGTTCGAGTTCTATGCCATCCCTACTAGTTAGTGACACTGACTTGAGGAGGAGCCAGAGAGCAGTTAGTTAGTGTAAGTACAATGTCCCTTTAAGCTAAAATTGCGTTTCCATAAATCCATAAAGGGATTTTATTTTCATCCCTGATAGAAAAAAATCCCCTACACACTGGCTGCCTCTTTGATGTGAGGGGTATTATAAAATTCCTTCCACAAAAACCTCTTTTCCAGGGAAAACAATAAAAACACCAGGGAGATGCAATACCTACCCTCCATGCTCCTCTTTAATCAGGGTTCCAGTAATCACTTAGCTGGTAAGGAACGCAGAGGGTAATGTCACAGTTCAAAAAACCTTTAGATTTTGCTCTACTAAGTAGCGCAATAACAAGCATTTTCCCCCCCACTGGGTGCTTTGCCATTTTAATTCATATATATATATTATATATATATATATATATATATATATATATATATATAATATATATATATTATATATATATAATATATATATTGGTATTTTCCATTCCTCTTATCAGTTCACTTTCCCACTTCTGTACTCTTTCTAATTCATTTATATTACATTTTTAACTAGATAAAAAGTGAGCTAATACAAGTGTTAGCTCAAAATGTAAAATATACATTACCTTCTAGTGTTGTTGCACAAATAGGGCCCGTAACCAGGGGCAATTCTATTAGGTAAGGAATAGTACTTCAAAGGCATAGACTGGGTCAGGCAGCACAACAGTAAGAAGCAATTCCGACCAAAACAAGGATTTGAACAGAAAATAAAGCTTCTTCTCATGCAGCAGTCCAATGTATTACAGCAAACTGCTTTTGTATATGAAGTTTAATTGGCCATTAAATATTTTACGATTTAGATTCATAAAACAAAGAAAGCAAAAAAAAAAAAAATCCTTTTGTAATACTGATCCTGAATTTGGAAAGAAAATGCACATCAAGCTATAGCTTTGTAAGGCATTTATCTGGCAAGCATTTGTACAGTATGCCTTGTTTAACATTTTAGCTCTTTTGAATTGGCTTTCCTTTTTAAATGTAACACGCTAAATGAATCCTCAAATGGAGGACATGCCAGTGAACTCAGGCAGGTGAAACGTGCATCTTAATTGAACTTCTCAAAGGGTTCCAATCCTAGCTGGCAAAGCAGGGCGTGAATTGAAATGAACATTTTAACATGGGTGCAAGCACCTGCAGTAACCACTTAGCTGATTCACCGCCTGCAGTGCGCTTAGAATCATTTTTCTATCTGACTGAACCTGAAGCAGGCAGACACATTATGTTGCTCTGGAGAGAGATTTTATTCCCCATACAAAATCAAAAAGAATGCAGTAGGTTTTCTTCACCTTGCATTGTTAAAGGGAGATTTATTGAACAGACGCATGTGATATGATATTTGTGGCTTGCTACTGAACCATTCTATTTTCTGTTTTTTTTTTTATTAACCTGGCTACAGAAATATGGAAATTTGATTTTGCTGTAGATGAGTTTGGTCAAGCCAAATAATATGTTTAAAAAAATGTAAAGTATACACGTTCAAGAGAAAATGAAATTCAGACAATAGCCAACATGTTATTTAAGAAGTCATTTGTCAACACGGCATTGTGACAGTTTTTCTATGTACTGAGGGATTGTTACAGAACCCTACGGAAAAACCAGGGCAAGCTCTAATATGATTTGTCCTACAGAAGGGCATTTCAGTTTTATGCATTAAGTTTATTTTTTGCAAAATTGAAACCGCTGAATTTGAACAATTATATATGAAAATATTTTTGTAAACAAACCAGATCAAGGTTTTTATAAGGATCTCTAAACCCTTTAAACCACTAAACTAAACCTATTCCATACTGTAATGGGGACCTTAAAAACCATGTAAAAAAAAAAGGTAAATCATCATCATTCCTGCCCCCTCATCTTTTATCTTTCATACTTTGGACATGAAACCTTAACTTTTATAACACAAGCTGCAAAAGTACACAACCAAGGGTATGATCCACAATGAGATTGCTTTAAAAAAAAAAAACTTGTTAACTTTAAAGGATAAGGGCACTGTAAAATCAAGTTATGTTCATTTGGAAGCTGCAGCTTTAAAAATACTGTTGACATTTTTTTTTTTTTACCTATGCCCCTCCAGAGCCTAGCTTTGTGCCTTGGAAGTTGCTGACATCTTGTTACTGGTTTGCTGAATGTTAAGCTCCGCCCCTCTGAGATTTCCTCTGCTTTCTCCTGCTTGAGCCTCAAACAGTAATGCTTGTGAGTTCCGTGCACATGCATGTGCACGGAACTAACAGGCATTACTGTTTGAGGCTCAAGCAGGAGAGTGCACGGAACTCACAGACATTACTATTTGAGGCTCAAGCAGGAGAAAGCAGAGGAAATCTCAGAGGGGCGGAGCTTAACATTCAGCAAACCAGTAACAAGATGTCAGCAACTTTCAAGGCACAAAGCTAGGCTCTGGAGGGGCATAGGTAAAAAAAAAAATATGGCAACGGTATTTTTAAAGCTGCAGCTTCCAAATGAACATAACTTGATTTTACAGTGCACTTATCCTTTAAAGGTCTCCAATAAATGGGGAATAAGCTAAATGGAAGCTGCTTGTGAATGTTCCCATTCATCCACGTCATGGTATATCTTGTATTCAGTTAGATCAACAGGACGTATAGTTCTTGAAGATGTTTCACTAGACATCAAACTGGCTTTCTCAATTCAGAATGAATTGTACAGTTGACCTAACTGAATACAACTAACTGGAAGCTGTTACATTTAGTTCTTCAAAAATATTAAAAACTAAGGTGAACCAAAGCACATCACACTACTTGGATCCCAGATGCAAACTTGAAGTGTAATCTGCCTTGGTCCCCCCCATATTTTAAATTATTTGAATGTTGGCTAATATCGATAAGATTTAAAACCTTATCTGTTGAAATTTGGAATTGTATACCAAGCAAGCAGCATAGAACGATTTACACCACTGACCTAGGTTAGTATAATCCCAAATTTTAAATACATTTATAAAAATATTTCTAACTTGCATTTGAAAATAAAATTGGTTTGCAGCTATTTTTATATATCCTGTCCTCTGGAAGCCACTGGAATGGTTGGCATATAAAAAAGACATAAAAAAGCATTATACGGCCTTGACTCACTTGAGAAAGGTTACATAAGACCGAAACATGTTCTGTACAGGGCACCAATAAAAAGTACTTACAGTATTTGCACCCATAGATGGTTATCCTCAGTTTCTTGCAATTCTATACATTGTTTATTTAATATTTTACGAGCAAGAGATTGATAATTAGTTGCATTTTCTATTTAATATGAGTATTAGTTTAAAAAATACAACTTTAAGTCTGTTCTACTTTCCCTTATTTTTAGGATACATGTGTTTATAAAAGTTATTGTTACAGTGGACAATATCACTATATGTGGGAGTCTATAAGAACTAATGTTGTCACAAGGAGGAGCAGGGAATTAGTCAAACATTCCATGATAGAAATGCAGCTCCTCCCATCTTTGTTTGCGTCCAAGTACATAAATGCTGCCCGCTCGATTTCTAGTAAGTGTACTGCTCAGTGCTCAATGGTCACTGGTCTCAAAGCAGCTACATGGCGGTGCCTTTTTAACTTATAGGATATAAAACAGTTTGGCATCTGGGCCTAGATTATAATAAGCAAAAGAAAAACTAAAAAACTCTTGAAAAGAATGTCAACTGAATGTAGTGTAGGCTCCATACAGTACTTATTTACAAAAGGCTCATCTTTCTTTGCAAAAGCTTCCCAGGACTAGTGCTATTTGTAAACCTTTCTCACATTATTGCAGTATTAATCTTCTATTCCTTAGCAATTTCCATAAAGTAAAGCCAGCCGGACAGTGCTCTTCTACTTGGCAATTCCATTTTGCTACTTTGCAGATTAAGAAAATCCATTTCCCATGTATAGGCCAGCAGCACCAATCTAAAAGGGAAATATTCGTAAACTCAAACCAATGCTTTCCCTCTGGCTCTGCAATTTATTTTATTGCTGTTAACAACCATTTTCCTTTTACAACTGCTTAATTATAGCCAACCTTTAACCGTTTTTGCATTAACAGAAAAAAAAGGCCAAATAGTAATTTGAATAGCAGAATGACAGTAATAGAACCACTGGGAGATACAAAAGGAAGCCCATCAGAGTTATATATTAATACCCAGATACTTTAGGCAATGGAGAATGATTTCATTTCATCAGTATCTTGCTTTACAAGAAAGGTTTGGTCACTATCACTAGAGCTAAATGATTTCAATTCAATCAGAATTAGGGGTCATGGTAGGCTGCCTAAGAATTTCTATTGCCTGTCTAAAGCATTCAAGGCCCTCTGTGTACAATACAGCAGCGTTGTCCTTCTTTTAACTGTGTAAATTCACAACTATTTTCCTGCCAAAATATGTCCAAAACCGAATTTCTAAAATTGCTTCAGTGGTAGAGAATTGTACCATGTTAGCCATTGATGAAAGAGAAGACATCTTGGATATAAAATAATACCTTTTATTGGCTAACTAAAATGATTGAAAATTAAAGCTTTCAAAGCACTTAGGCTTCTTCCTCAGGATTGATACTGAATCCTTAGTTCAGTCATTGCTTACGTTTGCCTTTTTTTCTTATATTTTGCTTCTACAAAACTAGGTTAAGAATAATATTTGCACAACACAGCATAGTATGTACATGTTGATTGCTTTGCACATTATTCTGTTTTTCTGTTTCATATCATGTTATCTGTTGGTGAAAAGGAAACATTATCGATGAACGGTCATTTATTATATTAGATGTTCCAATGAAAAGAATTCTTTTCATCTGTCTGTTGGGCTGTAAACACTATGATATGTTTTCCTTTTATTTTATGATATTAGATTGATGCCAAACTCTGCTATAGCAACCCAATATATGCCTTGCAGGTCTATTGGGTATTATTAGGTATGCTGTTCATGCCTGTCTGTTTTTAGAAAAACACCGGTAAGGCCTCTGAAAGTAGAAGCATCACTATATTATTACACATATAAAATAAATCATTTGCTATCAGTTGATTTTTTTTTTTTTGCAATTTGGAGCTTGTTCAGGGATATGAACTAAGGCTCAAGATTGACTGTCCTAAAAACATTAGAAAAACTTTTTGGCAAATCTAATGGTCTAAAGATCCAGTTCATTCACCACAAACAAGACACAACCCGAGTCATCCCCACCTTAAAATTTTCTTCACATTCCAACCAACAAATGGTTCAGATCTCTCTGAATAATTGTGTGATCAGTATGATCATTAAGATGCAGTGGTAGTATATCACCAATATCCCAGACAAAGGCAAAAAAAAGGAATTATTCAGGCTTATTCAATTAGAGGTACAAAAATTTGCCCAAGCTGTTAATTTTCCTCAGCCAATCAGATATTACCTTCCTACTGGTCTACTGCAGTTAGAAAACATTTGATTATGTTTGGTTGGTTGCTGCAGATTAGGAATACAGGCAAAATTTTAAAAACAATATGAAAAGAACATATGCCAATATGGCTTTTTGCATTCATAATACGTTTCGTAATCACATGGACAAAAGTTCTAGATTGACATTTCAACTTACTCTCATGCCTAGCTCAATGTTTTCTCCTCCATATACTTCCATTCCAGGGTCTAGCAGTCCGATATCTCCAAAGTATGCACGGTCCACCACAAAGGAGCAGCCAATCATTGCTGGAGTTCTGAAGAGTACACAGATAAGGAAGTTTCATAAATTAGTGCTCTTATATTTCCTTAATCATGTATCTGAAGACACTAAATTAAAGGGAAAAAAGTGTAACAATCCTGGATGAACAAACACTTATCCACATGACTTCCCAAGTCTTCCTAACACTTACAGAAAGTACGCTGAACACATCATGCTGACTAAAGGGAAAAAAGTGCAAGGTGTATTTTGATAGCTATAACAAAATCTGCCCCAAAGCCCAGTGGGGACAAGCCTTAATTTTATTAATTATGCTCAATGGAGCATGCTATAGACTTAATGAGGAGTAGACTTAAGGTGCCCATACACTACTTAAAGGAGAACTAAAGTCTCCAGACAACATTGTCCAAATAGACATAGCACATTCACAAACATACCACAAGCTGTGTCTCACCTCTCCCTTTGCTGTGGCTGTTGGGTGATTTCTAAAATTAACCTGTGGGTACAAGGGGTCAGCTCCCATAATCCACCTTAGCTGGGTAAACCCCCAGCTAAGTGTCTGCGTACAGATCAAAAGAAGAAAGTTGCATCCTTGCTTCTTAGAACCTGACAGCCAATCACATAACAGCACAGATATCCACCCTCTACCTAACACAGAGCAGGGATTTCAGTTTTTTTTTTCAAACACATTCAATGCTTCTGTTCTAAAAATGATATAATCATATATCTGTTGTATTCAATTAGATCAACTGGACTTGAAGTTTAGTTCTTGAAGACATTTCGCTAGTCATCCGACTAGCTTTCTCAATTCAGAATGACTTGTACAAGAATCTGTGGCAATTATGTACCCTGGAAAATCCCAATTAGCATATCACAGCCAAGTATTAAGGGCGTGATTGGATAGTGGCTAAGAGGTGTTATAAGAACGCCCAGAGTAAGGTTTCAAAACAGCATTGTACATGGCAGACAGTTGGTGTCGAACCCCCCCACCACTATTTAGGCTTGGTTTCTTTATTTTCACATAAATGGCCTCCTTAACATCTCTCTTGAACCAGTCACATTCCTTTGCCAATATGTTAACATTACAATCTTCAAAGGTATGTCCTTTATCCTTAAGATGCAGGTACATGGCTGAGTCCTGACCCGAGGTATTGGCTCTTCTGTGCTGGGCCATACATTGATGCAGTTGCTGTTTGGTCTCCCCCACATACAAATCAGAGCATTCTTCACTACACTGCACTGCATATATGATGTCGCTTTTCTTGTGTTTCGGTATTGGGTCTTTCGGATGTACCAATTGCTGCCTCAGTGGTTGTTCGGTTTAAAGCAGACAGGGATACGGTGTTTTTTGAAAATTCTTCTTAATTTCTCGGAGACCCCTGCTACATATGGGATGACCATGTTCTTTCTCCTGTCTTGCTTTTCTCCTTCACTGTTGGTATTCGTGTTCTTTTCTTTCCTTCTACTTCTTTTGACAATGGCCCAGTCTGGATATCCACAAGTTTTAAGGGCTCCTCTGAGATGTTTCATTTCTTTAGCCTTCGCCTCTGTGCTAGTGGGGATGTTCTCAGCTCTGTGTTGCAGGGTTCTCATGACACCCAGCTTGTGATCTAAAGGGTGGTGGGAGTCAAACACCAAATACTGATCTGTGTGTGTTGGTTTTCTGTAAACCTCTACTTCCAGTTTACCATGCTCCTGGCCGATAACAACACATATGAGGCTTTAACAAGGGATCCCACCAGCCGTTACAAGAAAAGCATCATAGACTTACTGCAACAGCTTTAAAAGGATAAAGCCATTGATCGAGCAATGTATCATCGCCTCTACCCTGGTGAGGCACATCCATGCATATATGGACTCCCAAAGATACATAAGGAAGGGGCACCACTAAGACCTATAGTCAGCAGCATCAACTCTGTAACATACAAGGTAGCAAAATACCTAGCCAACATCTTAGGACCATTGGTGGGAAGTTCTAAGCATCACTTCTAGAACTCTCAGGATTTCACCAACAAGATTAAAGATATAGTACTTGGTGCAGAAGAAACTATGGTCTCCTATGATGTGACATTTCTGTTCACCTGTATACCCACCAAGGAGGCTGTTGACATGGTGAGAAAACGGCTAGGCCAAGACTGCACTCTTACCAGCAGAATTGATCTCAACCCAGAACAGGTGTGTTCCTTACTGGACTTGTGCCTGAATACCACCTATTTCAAATGCAGGGATAAGTTCTATAAGCAAAAACATGGATGTGCTATGGGATCTCCAGTTTCACCTATTGTGGCCAACCTTTACATGGAGGAGGTAGAAAAACAGGCGCTTAATACCTTTAATGGCATAGCACCTAGCCACTGGTTCAGATATGTGGGTCATATCTGAACCTGGGTTAAAATCCACCAGAAGGAAGTACAAGCTTTCACAGAACACATCAATACGGTAGACCAAAACATCAAATTTACAAGGGAAGAGGTACAAAACAACAAACTGGCTTTCTTGGACTTCTTGGTAGAAGTAGAGGTTTACAGAAAACCAACACACACAGATCAGTATTTGATGTTTGACTCCCACCACCCTTTAGATCACAAGCTGGGTGTCATGAGAACCCTGCAACACAGAGCTGAGAACATCCCCACTAGCACAGAGGCGAAGGCTAAAGAAATGAAACATCTCAGAGGAGCCCTTAAAACTTGTGGATATCCAGACTGGGCCTTTGTCAAAAGAAGTAGAAGGAAAGAAAAGAACACGAATACCAACAATGAAGGAGAAAAGCAAGACAGGAGAAAGAACATGGTCATCCCATATGTAGCAGGGGTCTCCGAGAAATTAAGAAGAATTTTCAAAAAACACCGTATCCCTGTCTGCTTTAAACCGAACAACACACTGAGGCAGCAATTGGTACATCCGAAAGACCCAATACCGAAACACAAGAAAAGCGACATCATATACGCAGTGCAGTGCAGTGAAGAATGCTCTGATTTGTATGTGGGGGACACCAAACAGCAACTGCATCAACGTATGGCCCAGCACAGAAGAGCCAAATCCTCGGGTCAGGACTCAGCCGTGTAACTGCATCTTAAGGATAAAGGACATACCTTTGAAGATTATAATGTTAACATATTGGCAAAGGAACGTGACTGGTTCAAGAGAGGTGTTAAGGAGGCCATTTATGTGAAAATAAAGAAACCAAGCCTAAATAGAGGTGGGGGGGTTCGACACCAACTGTCTGCCATGTACAATGCTGTTTTGACACCTTACTCTGGGCGTTCTTATAGCACCTCTTAGTCACTATCCAATCACGCCTTTAACACTTGGTTGTGATATGCTAAATGGGATTTTCCAGGGTACATAATGGCCAAAGATTCTTGTACAAGTCATTCTGAATTGAGATTCGGAGTCGGATGACTAGCAAAACGTCTTCAAGAACTAAACTTCAAGTCCAGTTGATCTAATTGAGCAATGATATAATCCTTTCATAGAAAAAGAAGGGATAACACCCCCGATATGTTGTGATTCTGTGGTTTACTAGTTAATAAACTCACAATTGGAGTGCGACTATCTCAATTTGTTTTGATATATGGGTCAAATAGGAACATGTCAAGATTAAAACCGCTGCTTGTAAAATGTGGTCTTTAGACATTCGATAGATATCTCAAATCTATCTAATGTCTGCATAGTGAATGACCAGCTTTACACATGTGAGATAACTTTACAAATACAAACTGCAACCTTTGCTTCAGTAAAAAGTTGAATATAGGGAGAACCTAAATAATACATATTATAGAATTCGTAATATAATTTCTGTACATATTTCATCAGCTGTCCTTTAAATCTATTGATATATAAACTAGTGGGCATCAGTCAGTGAACCTTTGAAGGGTCACGGCCAGTTCTTCTCTAAATTATACAGTCATGTGTAACAGGGCACAGTATAGGCCCAGTAGAGCCAGATGTGTTTATTTATATCTGACTTCCTGGAAGTTTTTGCTTTAACACATCTTCGGCACAGGCTGTGAATTCTAATAAGAAAAGGCAGTTGATGTAATGAGTGTCTGACCTCCATGTGGTCCCCTGTCAATTCCAAACTAATTCATTCTACTATTCTGTTAGTTCAGTAATAAATCATATTATTCTAACTATGAGCATGTTTTCTGGGTCATGAATGAATCAAGGTTAGTTTTAGCCCATGCAAAATATTAGGTAAAATGCTGATGGAAGATAAAATGACTTGTAGAATCATTTAGATACTTTGTTGATTATTCTTAAGTATTTAGTCCCACAAATGTGGAAAGCAAATGAGGACATTAATGCCTTACAAATGTCCTCATAAAGTAAATCTTTAACATACATAGACTGAGAACCAAGGGATCCTTATTTAGTTAGTGAATATGAAGGACAGAGAGAATGAAGAACAAACAGTATTCCAAAGTCACGTACTGTAAAAATATGCCAACAATGCAAAATAATGCACATGCATAAATAGTGTAATTTGTAAAGGAAATACTATACTTCCTCTTTATAAAGCACTGGTAAGGATTATGGATTGCAGTTTTGGAATTCATAAGGAAATAAGAAGGGGAACAGAGTTATTAAGACAGGTTATATATGTTAGGGTCATTTACATTGGAGAACAGGCATTTGAGTAAAGGTGCCCATACATACAGCTTACCTGCAGACCAATCCCGCAGCATTCAATCAGTTTTCAAGGAAACGCCTTTCTGTATCTTTTTTGCAACCAACATACGAAATTAATTGAATGTCGTGGGATTGGTCTGCAGGTAAGCTACAGTATAATGTATAGGCACCTAAATGATATGATCACTTTATACAAATACATTATTGGGTCATACAATAAACTGTCTGGTGCATTGTTCACCAATAGACCTCATCCGAGGACATATGAGCATCCCTTAAAATTAGAAGAAAATAAGTTTTGTCTTCACATTTAGAATTTTTCTTTTACAATAAATATGGTAAAACTTCCAGTAGCTATTGTATTGGTAGGCTCATTGAATTGCTTCAGAAAATGGGTAGATGAGTTTCTAAAACTAACAGGGAGATTCCATAAAAGTTTGTATCTTTAAAAATGGGGCTAATTTTGCCCCAACCAATCATATATTATTTAACATTTGAAAGCTAACATCTGATTGGTTGGGGCAAAATTAGCACCATTGTTAACAATAAAAACGTTTATCCCTGTAAGAATATTAATAAATTCTTGTTTATGGATTCTTCTGATTGAAAGTTAGAGTCTGGAAATATTTCTGAATGAATTTTCTTCATCTTGATCAAATGTTCGGCAGTCATTTTTGGGGTAAAGGGTAAAAAAGTTTAAACTAGATGTTGTTGCATCTTTATTTAATTTCTAACACTATCAGGGTTATTCAATAAAAGTTCTTATCATTAAAAATGGTGTTAATTTTGCCCAAACCATTTCGATGTTAGCTTTCAAATGTTAAATAAGATCTGATTGGTTGGGGCAAAATTAGCACCAATTTAAACGATAAAAACTTTTATTGAATCTCCCTGTGTGTTACTATAATACAAATCACTAACCAAGGATATAGAAATCTCAATAGACCCAATTCGTTGTTAGGAAGAAGAGTGAACTATTTCAATATACCAATACATGGCTGGAAAAGGTCATGAAAAAATAAAAAGGTTAAAAAAGAGACCTTTGGGAGAAGTCGTAAACTAATGCCAACAATCACTTTTAAGGAGATACAAAGTTCAGCAACTGAGTCAAGACTATCCACAAAAATAAAAACATTATTCACTGACCAACGCAATTTTTAAGCAATTTTCAGAAAGTATATACATCATACTTTCTGTTTTTACCTTTAAATTTCAAGGGAGTGTTTATAAAGATTGATAATGAATCTATATTAAAATCGGAAAAAATAACGATAGTGGTGATATTGTTTTGTGGCCGTGGCATAAATGGCCGGCTGAAGCCATTAAGTCCATAACGGTCGATATTTTGATACTGCTTGGTATCCACTTGCTACATTGGGTAGCATGAGTTTTGCACTTACTTTCCCGTTAGCACAGGATATTGCATCTCTGTAAACGTATATATCCTTTGCTTGCAAATTCAACAGGCATCTTATTTTTTGCACCACACACGGGGAAGTTCCCCAGATCAGAGGCAGGCAACCGGACTCGTGGTAAGTAGAAGTAAAAAGTCAAAATTTATTCAAATCATTAAAATCACACACTGCTGGGTCCAGAAGATCCTGGCCAGGAGCACACACATCCAAACTCGCCCCACTTCGGAAGTGGAAGCTGTCACGAAATGCGTAGGGCGGAGTTTGGATGTGTGTGCTCCTGGCCAGGATCTTCTGGACCCAGCAGTGTGTGATTTTAATGATTTGAATAAATTTTGACTTTTTACTTCTACTTACCACGAGTCCGGTTGCCTGCCTCCGATTTGGGGAACTTCCCCGTGTGTGGTGCAAATTTCATGTCTATTTGGGAGATAGGACTTTTCAGGAGGTGATTGTAGCACTGGATCCGGGACTACGGGAGTACGCTCCCAAAACGTGCAGGTGCGTACTAATTTGATAGCGTAGGCATCTTGTTTTGTTTACCTCTGATTGTTAAAGTTCTTTTATTTCCAACAATTAAAGCTTTGGCAATAACACAATGAGGTCATTTTCACAAAAAGGTAAGATCCATAGTACAATCTTATCCATCATATGACTGTGTAAGTTTGAATTCCTTATTGGATTCCTGACACCATATAGTAAAATTATCTAGCTGCTGTTTTCATTCTTTTAGATCTTAACAGGGAGGGAAATCTAAATCGTCATTTACATTCATTATATGTTGCAAAAGGTGGTATAGTCTTTAATCTGGTAATCTCTTTAAATTTATTGCAATGTCATCTGGCAGAATCATTAAATGAGCCAATGCACCGGAAAATGATTGAGGGTCTGTACATATAGAACTGCTGATATAGTTTCTTTTCCATCATTTACAGGTTCTGTCTGAAGCCAAAACAACTTGCAATTTATTTGCAGTAATTTTTCAGTTGTATTAAAGAAAATGGCTGATTTAGGTGGCCCAATCTTTCCCCCACCACTCTTTAATGTGTGAATTATAGTTTGATTTTAAAGGACAATTCCACCTGTTTTATCCTTCCTCCCCCCTATTAAAATACCTAGGACCCTGGGTATTTTAATGGGGTGGTTGTGTGTTACTATTCCGGATTTTGTGTGTAAATTGCAATGACTATAAAACAGGACACTGTCACAGAATAGTTGTGAGAGATTTTAAACTTTAAAGTTAAAGGCCATTCTGTCAACTAGGGTAGTAGAACAGGGAATGCATCTGTTATATTATGTCCGTACGTCTAGTGCAGGGCTAAAAAAACATATATAGCCCCAAAGCACATCTGGACACTGTGCTGACACAGCAGAAATACTAATGTGGCTGCTATCCTAAAGGTTAGAAAGGGAGAAATAATTATGCTAAGCAAAGGACAATGATTGGATGTCACAGAACACACCCCATGTTGTAGCAAATGGTTAAATGGTTACATGTTGTATTACTAAATGTCCCTCAACATCCTCCTAAGCTTTCAGTTTATATGAGCTAGTATTTAATACTTTGTATTGTAATACTCTGTATTAATGTACAGTATACCTCAAATAAAGCTGCCTGATTAATATCCTGAGTGAATCTGAATGGTTCAGGTCAGGCCCAGAGGGAACTTTGTGGCCAGTCTCGATTTGAGTAAAAAAATGTATTTGAAATCAAGTGGAACTTACTGATTTGTAGGTAGGAATCTTATATCTTTAGTGGACTTATTAATAAGTAAGTAATTGTTATCTAAAGTTCGGCTATCTAGGTCTGGTCTGTCCCACCTTTGTGGTGGTTTATGTATACTGCAAATACTGTATTATGTTTGTTCTTTTTAGAACAGCAGTTTGACCGTTCTTACTGAGATGGTGCTCAAAAGGTTGTACACCAAGCATTATTTGGGCACTGTACTGTATTTGAGGACTTTTCCAGCAATTGGCACTGAGCTAGATTTGTGTAAAGAACAAGTGGCACACTGGGATTAACAGCATTAGTGCCACACGTCACGTCGCTGGATTCACGAGCAAGGCTGAGGCCACACTACGTGTGCATCCATGTTGTTGTCCGCTTGCGCGTGGGATCTCAGCAATTTGCCCATATTGATAAGATGATCAAAGTGCAGCAGACACCAGTGGACATGATGTGGCCATCCCCATAGCCCAACACTAATGTGAGCTTTTAAAAGCGTGATTGGATCAAGATTACAAGATCAATAGTGTGGCCTAGCTCTAAATGACTAAAACGACTTGGGTCCAACAGTTCATACACTAATGGACAGAAGAGTCCCCATGTTTGTTTTAGACAGATTTACTGCTGTGTTGTAAAAGAGGTAGAGTACACCAATGTGGGATGTAATAAACATATAATAATTGTTAAAAGGTGGATTGTGAGGCCATCATACATCCACAAAGGACCTAATACCAAGTCAAGTTCCGTTTTTAATTTAAATATTATCCAGAATTATTTTTTTTTGCATAACTTTGAAGCACTTAGTAGAATGTGGTCTATATGAGCTATATGCATATTTTATACTAATGTAAATGCTAATGAGCAAATGAGATATTGAACAATGCACATTTTTTTTTAAAACTATGGTTTGCATGTTTACACATTCTACATGGTGTGGGAAGTTTACATTAGCCATGCTGAATAGCAAATTAAATTTGTGGTTAAACATTATGTTGATCTCTTTTGTATTTTTATAACTCCTTTTTAGAGATGGGATCCGGGTCCGACACAAAACCCCTCGGTTCCAAAATCCGAATGATCTGTCCGAATCTGGACGGATCGTCCGAATTTCGGAACTTCGGAGCGCATTTTCGTATGTTCGAGCGCCATGCGCTCCGAACTCCCGAAGTCCGGGCTATCCGGAAAATTCGTTCCATCTTCTGGATTTTCCCGAGATCCGGGATTACGAAAACGGAAGAAACTAGTGAGTTTCGGCCATCTCTACTTCTTTTCTACTAACACAATTGAAAGGTTTTAACTTTGTTAAGCTATGAAAGATACAGTACTCGGCACTTACTATAGATTACTATGGTAAAACTAACCCACAGTCATTTTACATTTGAAATAGTGAGATGGATCTACATGTAAATATAAAGATAAATATTGTGACTCACCTGATTGGAGCAGACTCATCCCCTTTTTCCAACCAATCCTGAGGTGGTGTGATATACATGCACCATAATCCCCAGTTATATCCATGTGCTGCATTTGCATATTGTTGCACCTCAAACGTATTATATTTGATATTGTCAATAGCTGGTAAAATTACTCTTCTATGATCTTCTTTGATTCTTGCAATCACCGGCTCAGCCCTAAATAAAGCAGATTAAGTCAGCAAAACATATCATGAAAAAAAAAATTATACAGTATATGGCTATGGATGGAATCCAACTCGAAACTTCCAGTTCCAAATTTACATCAGAACCTTTTGGTATTACTTTGAAAATACGAAACAACTTTCGAGGGTTACCAAGGCTACTTTCGAGTGTTACCGAGACTACTTTCAAGGGTTACAGAGGCTAGTTTTGAGTGTTACCTAATCTACTTTTGAGGGTTAAAAAGGCTACTTTTGAATGTTACCAAGTTTACTTTCGAGGGTTACAGAGGCTACAATCGAGGGTTACCAAGGCTACTTTCGAGGGTTACTGAATATATGAGGCTACTTTCAGTAACCCCCAAAAGTAGTCTTGTATATTCAGTAATCCTCGAAAGAAGCCTGCAGAACCTTGAAAATAGCTTGCGTGTACAGGAAGTTCATTTTAGTAATGTTTTACTATTCTCCTAACCATTTCCCAGGTACTGAGCCATCTACTGTAAGTTATCATGCTTTATCTACCCTTACTTTACTCAATATTCTGATTTTTTTTCAGCCCTATTGACTTCTATTGGTCTGTTTTAGGATTTTTCCAGAATTTTTTTGAAATTTTTTTTTGACCATCTTTATATATGGAAAGGTCTGGTAATTAAGGCAGAGTAGTTAAAAATGGTGAGTTTCATTCAGACAGAGGTTCTGCGGAACCCAATTGAATCAGAATTTTTCGAACTTTCAATGACAATTTTCAAATATTCGAAAGGAATTTTTCGAATTTTTCTAAAAACAGAGATTGATCGCCAGAAGAAGGGTGAGCACAAAAGAAAGGTCCAATCATGGTTTGGAGAAGTACTCAGGGTTTAAATATTAAATATATTGCTGTTTAGGTATCTATAAACTTTCATTTCTCCTTTAAAGGGGGGTTGTATGGAATTATAATGTCCGTTTATAAATTTGATGAATATGTCACTGCTTTTACTGTACTTCATCTAAATATAATAGAAACCCTAGTAATGTATTTTAATATTTTTTCTTAGCTTTTTGCTTAATAACAAATTAAACTCTTAAAGCCATGAAGGTCAAATACAGAGCAATAACTATGTTCCTAATGAAGACAAACAGGTTATACTTCACCTCTAGGCAAACAGATGGAAGCACATATGGGGAAATCTTCAGGGTTGCTCTCTGCTACCTGATGCTACTCTCAATTAGCTTTCACACCTTGGTCTAGATTTCATGGTACAGGACGTTTATTTCAAGGGAGAATGTAAGCACATTCAAGGGCAATATATTAACTGTTATCATTATATGTAGAATGTTTCCCATTGTTGTTTAAACAGCCGCAGAATTCTCCAGAATATTGTGATTAATTGGATGGTAAATAAAGAACTAGTAAAAAGAATTGTGTGAGGAATATCATTTAATAATTTCAATGAAGTCAGCAAAAATGTTCAAATCCCCTGACAAAGTTACTATAGAAAATGGAAAAAAGAGAAATGGAAACAAGAAAAACTAAACGGGCAAAAAGCATTGTGTTATAAATCACTGGGCTCCCAGTCAAACTATGATGGGGCCACGGGTATTTCTTAACTTCATTTTAACTGTTTTAAAAAAAAAAAAAAACATTTACAAATACAAAAAATTGCACTATAGTTCTCTTTTAATTTCAGCAAAATCAGTACCAATCTTTAAAAGATGACAGACAGAATCTTGTATATAAAGTATAGGGAGATTGTTCGGAACTGATGATCGTGGCTGACTACCATTCTACAGTACAGGGAGGGGCCACATAGGGAAATTTTATGGCCATAACAACTGTTTCCGATACCTATGCTGAATGTTCTTCGGCATTGGAAATGGTCGTTTTGCAGTTCCACACAGTACTGGCGGGATTCACCCTTTATTAGTAATATGTTTCTTTAGTATATGTGTGTCCATCTTTGCTTAGGGCAGTCTGGCATGGTACTGTATATACTCGAGTATAAACTGACCCGAGTATAAACTGAGGTACTTAATTTAGGAGTAAATGTAATCGAGTAAAAACAGAGGGTAGAAAATATGACCACTACTGCTTTCTGATTCTGTATTGTTTTGAGGCTTTAGTTGCCCTTTAAATGGACAGCAGAATTCCCATACAGTAGTCCCATACAGTAATAGCCAAATCCATGTTTTTCAAACATCTGCAGTGGACAATACTTGCAAATAGGAGTAAATCCTTCTTTATTTGTGATATAACAAACCAAATTTTTGGTTGGTTGTTATATGCACAATAGGGTTTACAATTGAATATGGATCCTCTGTTGTTGCCTTCACCTGTCAGGGGTCGTTGCACCTTGCGCTTTGGATACATCAAGTGGAGGCGCAATAGTGACGTCATCGAGCGCAGATGATGTGAAGCGAGCGCACGCCGAAAAGGTAGGAGAAGGGCTTGACTCGTGTATAAACCGAGGTACAATTTTTAGGCTTTTTTTAAAGCCTAAAAACCTCGGTTTATTCTTGTGTATATACGATATATGGTTTTTCTAGAATCACCTTGTTTACTTTACCCTTTATCATATGTTAGATTTTATCTATATTGAATGTGTGGATAGTAGAACTAGGAAAATACTTTTTTTGGTTAAATGTATAGAACTTTGTGTGAAAGAGAGTTTTGGACATTAACAATATTTGCAAAAGACATTGTTCAAAAGACATTTCAGAACTTCAAATTCTTTCAGTCATTGTACTTTATTTAAAGGTTTAACACATCTTTAACATTCCATTAAACACTGGTAGTTCTGCAATGCAGATAGATCACAGATTCAGGGCATAGCAAGGCTGTGGCTGGGTGTAACATGAGTGGTCTGAGTAGATAGTTGGGCATATAGTAATTATTTTCAAACATGTTTGTATGTATTATTTTCTTCCCGAAATGTATAACACGGGCATTACTGTTTGTCTGTTCATTCGCATCATCCAATCTATCAGTATGTCTTTATGAACCTTGCAGATGCGGCTAATGTGTATTGAACCCAGGACATAACTAAAAGGCATTGGTGCTAACCACTAGTCATTGCAGCTAACCACTGAAACCATGTCATGTAGGAATAAAATTATTACTTAGCAGCCATACCCTATAAGCTATGACAGAGACCAAATAGTCAAGAGAAAAATGGCCTGTGCACAGTTTACTCTTTTAATAATATGTTTTTGTTTATAGAAGCTGGTCAACCCCAGAAAGTGGTTTAGTCCAAGTGCTGGCATAGGGTGCTTCTAGCAGCTAGAAAATGCCACAGATGAGTTAGACCACGTGCTGGCAATCTTTCTGTGATTTAAACCATTTTAAGTTAATACTGAATAAGGTGTCTTGCAATAGTTGCATGCAAACTGTATTGTCTTTGCTTAACAATGATTCACCTGTGGCCTTTATCTTTTGTAAAATTAGTACATTGTAAAAGGGACAGATTCAGTTTTGAATATTTAGTGCACAACATATTCACAATGGTTTACATTTGTTCTTACCAGCCAGTATTGAATTCCACATGAGCATCAAAAAAGCCAAACATTGGTGCACGGGCGCTTCCATCCTTGAATCCGAGCTCGTATAAGTCCTTCACGTCTAGTGTTACGAACTATTTTCACCAGACCTGGGTATCTTATTCACATATTGATCCAAGTTAAATTTCAGCTCAACTATTGGATAAAAAGGAATTAAAACCATGGGAAACCTCTGCCAAGTGTCGAATTTCCCTTGTAATGCTTTTTAGGAAAAAAACATAAAATATTACTGTTTCTTAAATATGATAATTCTACCATTCAGTTTATCAGTCTATTCACTGTAATATCTGTAGAGCAAATTTAAACAGCTGGTAGATGTACAATAAGATGACTACTTAAAATAACAATAATCAAGTACAAGACCTATTCCAGGGTAATTGCAGCACTAAATTATTAAAGCATTGCTGTTATGAGAAACAAATGGAATTTTCTGGCCAACTGGAATAGTTTGTTGATTGCGGATATCTTGGACAAAAATCTATGTTACTGTTCTGCAGAAAATAATGAAAAAATCACAGAAAGACTTCAATGGTTTGTTCATTAATTAGCAATAACTTAAGCAATAAATCTTTAAGGAAAATATGGATGATAACAGAACGCTGATTTTGCATTTTAGAAATGTGTGAAGAGCGTGATAATTAATAAACAGAGGCTATAAAAGGGAGGTTGAGTATAAAATGTGTCCAGTGTAAAATCAAAGTATGGTAATTCTACTGTTAATTGACTATAGTGTCTTCTCCAGATTTAAGGTATTTAAAGGATTATATCTGTTGTATTCAATTAGATCAACTGGACTTGAAGTTTAGTTCTGAAGACGTTTCGCTAGTCATCCGACTGGTTTCTCAATTCAGAATGACTTGTACATGAATCTGTGGCAATTTGTACCCTGGAAAATCCCAATTAGCATATCACAGCCAAGTGTTAAGGCCGTGATTGGATAGTGGCTAGGAGGTGTATAGGAACGCCCAGAGTAAGGTTTCAAAACAGCATTGTACATGGCAGCCAGTTGGTGTCGAACCCCCCACCTCTATTTAGGCTTGGTTTCTTTATTTTCACATAAATGGCCTCCTTAACACTTCTCTTGAACACTCACATTCCTTTGCCAATATGTTAACATTACAATCTTCAAAGGTATGTCTTTATCCTTAAGATGCAGTTACACGGCTGAGTCCTGACCCGAGGAATTGGCTCTTCTGTGCTGGGCCATACGTTGATGCAGTTGCTGTTTGGTCTCCCCCACATACAAATCAGAGCATTCTTCAAGCCACTGCATGAGTATATGATGTCGCTTTTCTTGTGTTTCGGTATTGGGTCTTTCGGATGTACCAATTGCTGCCCAGTGTGTTGTTTCGGTTTAAAGCAGACAGGGAACGATGTTTTTTGAAAATCTTTCTTAATTTCTCGGAGACCCTGCTACATATGGGATGACCATGTCTTTTCCTGTCTTGCTTTCTCCTTCACTGTTGGTATTCGTGTTCTTTCTTTTCCTTCTATCTTTTTAAAAAAGGCCCAGTCTGGATATCCACAAGTTTAAAGGATCCTCTGAGATGTTTCATTTCTTTAGCTCACCTCTGTGCTAGTGGGGATGTTCTCAGCTCTGTGTTGCAGGGTTCTGATGACACCCAGCTTGTGTCTAAAGGGTGGTGGGAGTCAACATCAATCTGATCTGTGTGTGTTGGTTTTCTGTAAACCTCTACTTCCAGTTTACCATTTTCCTTAACTTCCCCAAGCAGTCCAAGAAAGCCGTTGTTGTTTTGTACCTTTCCCTTGTAAATTTGATGTTCGGTATAAGCATTGATGTGTTCTGGGAAGCTTGTACTTCCTTCTGGTGGATTTAACACCCGATGTCATCCACATATCGAACACAGTGGCTGGGTGTCATGCCTTAAAGGTATTAAGCGCCTGTTTTTCTACCTCCCCCATGTAAAGGTGGCCACATAGGTGGAAACTGGAGATCCCATAGCACATCCAGTTTTTGCTTATAGAACTTATCCCTGTATTTGAAAATGGTGGTATTCAGGCACAAGTCCAGTAAGGAACAAACCTGTTCTGGTTGAGATCAGTTCTGCTGGTAAGAGTGCGTCTTGGCCTTGCGTTTTCTCACCATATCAACAGCCTCCTTGGTGGGTATACGGATGAAGAGAGATGTCACATCATAGGACACCATAGTTTCTTCTGCACCAAGTACTATATCTTCAATCTTGTTGGTGAAATCCTGAGAGTTCTGGAGTTGATGCTTAGAACTTCCACCAATGGTCCTAAGATGTTGGTAGGTATTTTGCTACCTTGTATGTTACAGGGTTGATGCTGCTGACTATAGGTCTTAGTGGTGCCCCTTCCTTATGTATCTTTGGGAGTCCATATATGCATGGATGTGCCTCACCAGGGTAGAGGCGATGATACATTGCTCGATCAATGGCTTTATCCTTTTGAGCTGTGTAGTAAGTCTATGATGCTTTTTGTAAAATCCCAATTAGCATATCATAGCCAAGTGTTAAGTGTTAGCCACTATCAATCACGCCCTTAACACTTGGCTGTGGATATGCTAATTGGGATCTCAGGGTACATAATTGCCAAAGATTCTGTACAAGTTATTCTGAATTGGAGAAAGCCAGTTGGATGACTAGCGAAACGTTCTCAAGAAACTAAACTTCAAGTCCAGTTGATCTAATTGAATTCAACAGATATACCATGACTGGATGAATGAGAACTTCACAAGCATATTTAAAGGATTAATAGGCTAAAGTGTTACTCCTTCTCCCAGGGAGAGGTTGCCATTTCCTCTAAAGGCTGTATGAGTGCTTTACAAGCTTGCTCAAGCAGAATAGGCAGTTGGGAAACAGCAATAAATAATTGATTGTGATGTCATCTGTCATTGCTATAACTGACTGCTGCTACCCGGAAGAAGCTGGGAGGAGGGTTAGATTAAAACAGTTTGGTTTGATGCAAGGTTATATGGTAATATTTAGTTTGCGGTGTATGTGTAGTATAAATAGATATAAAATAGAGTATAGAGTATAGAGTATAAATACTAGTACAGTATTAGTGTAGTAGTATTTACTCTATTTATATATAGTTTTCCAGCGTGAGTTGTATTACTTTACAGACATTTTCTTATCTTGGAATTAAGCCATTTAGATGCTCATTTTTAAAACCACTATATTCTTAGTAGTGAATTTTGTAAAACGTCCTTTTTTGTTTGGGCTATTGTACATTTAGGTTGCATGTTTGTTTGCATTTCGTCATGCCTTTGTTGACATTTTTCTATGCGTTGTCATGTGTTTGTGTTACCAAAAAGATTGTGCATATATATATTACAGTATATTTGTGCATTCGAAATAGACTTGGATTACAGTGCGATGTGTACAGAAAGGACCAAAAATGGTGATAACATGCATTTCAAAAGCAGATCAATCACAGAACACATACTGGTGTATTTAAAAATAAGGCAAAACACTTTTAAAAAAGTGCTTGTGTGGGTTTCCTCCAGTTACTCCGGTTTCCCCCACAGTCATAAAGACATAATGTTAGGTTGTATGTTTCAAATAAATGTGCTTAGATTGTAGCTCTTCGGGACAGGGACTGATGTGAATGTATACATGTAATTGTAAAGCGATACGGAAGAGGTTAGCGCTATATAAATCCATAATAATAATAACATCGAGATTTTGGACAGTACCAAAAGTTCACACGTGTACTAAGGATGGACTAGAACTCGAACTAGAACCCGAGTTCAAGCCGAACTAGAGTTCGGACGAACTCAAACTATTCAAACTAGTTTGGGTTCGAACTAGTTTGATTTTCTGGATTTGCGATTCCTGAAAAAGGGCGCTCGCAGATTGCCGAACGGCCGTCAATCCCGCAGCCAGACGTTGGGATCCCGCAGCTCAAAACCGGGACCCCCTGCCGGGTCCTAACAAAGACCTTTGTGGCCCTGACAAGGGCCCTGGGGCTTAAGAAGTCCCGCAGCTCGAACTGGGACCCCCCCAGAACTTATAAGTGCCCTTGTGGCCCTAACAAGGGCCCTTTGGGGCTTAAGGGGTCCCTTGTTAGGGCCACAAGGGCATTATAGTGCCGGGTAGTGGGGTCCCGGTTTCGATCTGCGGGAACCCCGAACGTCCGTCCAGGTTGCCGAACGTCTGGTTTTGGGAATCTTGGGGGATTCTGGATTTCGGAGGCGGCCGTTCAAGTTTTGCCAAACGTTCGAGGAAATGAAGAAGCAGCACACGGAAACCAGAAGTAGTGCGATTGTGCTACCTCTGGTTTTATGCTGGTCCATCGCAGGACGTGTTCCCCAGACCATCTCCAGGTCCCAGCACCTGTAAGGTAAGTTTACACTGCAATATTTTGGAAAGTTCATTCGAACTTTTGAACTATTTACCCCCCATTGACTTTTGGGTCCGTTTTCAGACTTTCGAACTTTCGAAAGTTCGTCATCTCTAGTGTGACACAGCCTAATAGCGCAGGCACCTTTTTACAACTCTTATTGTGTGGCAATGCAATGCTCAGGTCCTCAATAGTTTAAATATTTAAAAATTGCAATAGCATTAATATAATTTTAAGGGCTGCTAAACCTTAAAAACAAGTGAAGCAGAGAAATGATTTACTAAATTGCAATAAGATATGTGGAAATGGTTTTCATTTAAATTAGGGAGAAATTGAAAAAAACTCAAAAAAGTTAGTTAGTTAAAAGCTAAATGGGAGATAGGAATGCATGCACCTAGGATTTTAGGACCGTATCCGTTATGGAACGTGGTTTTCCAGAGATTTTCCGCCTTCTGAACTTCCGAACGCGGGATTTCTCATATTTTCGAAATTTTTCGAAATTACGAGATTTCTCGTATTTTCGGAAATATGAGAAATCTCGTAAAATTCGAAAATTTTCGAAATTACGAGGATTTCTTGTATTTCGAAAATACATATTTTCAAAAATTTTCGAAATTACGAGGATTCTCGTATTTTCGAAAATACATATTTTCAAAAAATTTTAAATTACAGGATTCTCGTATTTCGAGTTTTTTGAATTTTAATGGGTCCGCTCGCGGATTTCGAATTTTTCGAAAATTTCGCGGCTCTCGAGCGACCAGATTTTGCGAAGTTTGGACATCTCTAGAAAGTATAAGTGTTTACATGTGCACCAGAGATGTCCAAAACCCGGAAGTTTGTTACATTTCAGAAAAACCTGAAGATCCGAACATCTGAAAAGGTAACGTAGTTCGAGGGTTAGGAATGTATTTAGAGCGTTATTGAATGTACAAGGTTATTTTTGGTAACTCTTGAAAATAACCTTGATATTCAATAACCTTTGAAAATACAATCAGAAACTCAAAATAATTATTTTTCCGATCGTATTTTCAAGGGTTATCAAAAGTACAAGGGCATTTTTTGAGGGTTACCGAAAATAACCTCATACATTCGGTAACCCTCGAGCAGTTTCGTGTCGGCTGGGATCCCACTCAGACCCTGATCTGACACGAAACTGTTCGGGGTACCGAATGTATGAGGTTATTTTCGGGAACCCTCAAAAAATTACCTTGTACGTTCGATAACCTTCAAAAATATACGATCGGAAAAAAAAATACTTTCAGACCATAACTTCTTAAAGCCATTTTTAAGGTAAGTTGTAGCTTTTATTAAACATAATTGTTGGAGAGTACAGTTACCCTTTAAATTCAATTTACATTACATGATAATAGAAAAAGTTTTGAAATATAAATGCCTTACATTTCTTAAGCACACATGTTTAGTCTACTTACCATTGTCACATTGTCATCAACTAATATGATCTCTTAAGAGATATGATGGTGTGTGGTGACAACACTATGCACTGACCGCAGGATACAGATAGTGCTTCATTGACAAAAATGAAGACTACAGCATCTGAGGCAGGTCCTCTGGGTAGCTATTGCTTGCATCTGTAAAGGATAAATTTAAGGGGAAAAATCATGCAATATCCACAGCAAACTAATGTGTGTTATGGCAAGCCCAAGGCATATTGTTGATTACAGAATTCAGAAAAAAAATACCCTTGGGAAACCTAGTAACAAATTAATTCAGGGTTTATTTTTCTGCCTTTGGATTTGATCTGCCTTACAGATGTCTGTTTACAGCTATTGCCTTTTCCACCCCAGCAGTTATGGATGTATCAAATGCTGTTAATTTGGCTTCTGCAATTCGAGCCATTAGCCTAATACAGATGCAGACTGGATTACAACTACAAGAGCAAGTGTTTTCAATACGCAAACGCCTTGTGTATGTGAAACTACCGTATATGAAAATAAAGCTTTTTAAAAAGCTTTTGTTTAGGATTTTATTGACATTACTGTGTTCATTGAGACAGTTTGTTTTTTTTTAGAAAACTTTTGCTGGAGAGAATACAGATACAACTATACAGCCAAGAAAAAAGTCCCATATACAGCAAGCCTGCAAACTCAAATAAGTAAAGACTAGCTTGGATAAAAACAGTACCTTTCATTGGCTAACTAAAGTGATTGAAAATGCAAGCTTTTGAAGCACTTAAGGTGCCCATACATTAGTAGTTACCCTCTGACGATCCGCGATTCAATAAATTCCTGGAACACCTTTCCCATTTTCTTTTCTGCCAACATACCACCGCTAAATAATGAGAAAATTTGGGGTTTGGGTGGTTTTGTTGAATTCGGTCTGATTACTGTAATTCTTTATGACATTTAGATAAGTTACATACGTAGTGGCACATTAGGTTTAGATCTTTGTTGAGTCCAGAGTCCAGAGTTCAAATTTTTTATAAGTTACATTCCCATTCTTTCCTCTCCTTTTGGATCTAGAAATTCCCTAAGCACTGTGACTTTTAGGTCTTCAGGCTGTGTCCTTAGCTGCAAAAATGGGCCCCACAGGGAAATTCTTTTATTGCTATTGATTGTGAATCTATTTGCCTCAGGGTCTGTCCTGTTTCTCCTACATATATTCCTGAGGGGCACCTAGAACTAAAATCAGGTATACCACATTTAATGAAAGATGTATCTTGTCTCCAATGTGGATATCCTAGCAGGTTTCACGCTTTTTCTGCAAACAGGAAAATGTTCATTTTTGTGCGTGGCCTGTTAGAGAGCTTCGTACAACCAATTATTTAAATTGGGTGGTTGTTAATCTAAGAGGGGTGTCTGGAAATATTTCCTGTGTCTGTCAACTTTTGTTAAATGGGTTGGAGTTCTTGGCTATCTTTTGGAGTATTTCCATTTGGGGTGGTATGTATCAACCAGGGGATATGGTCCTCCTTTTGGATATGTTGGTATTGTAGCAGATTGGTTCTGGAAATGCTGGTTGTTTATTGATTTGGGTTTCTGAGTAGTGACCGAATGTATCCTTGTTCCATGTACATTTTTCTATCTGTAGAATCAGAGCAACCCTGTTATATCTTGTGCCCTGACTGTAAATAATATAGTTCTTATGTGTTTAGGGTGAAAACTGTCATTACTGAGGTATGTGGGTCGGTCTGTAGGCTTTCGATAGAGGGGAAGTTTAATGATGGGATGGAAAGCATGCAGTTCTCTACACTCAAAGAAAGACATTATTATACTAACAGTATGTTAAAAGTTTCTATAAAAGGAAAAAAAGCAAATATCAGTTGACCCCCTGCACATAATCATTGTATCATTAGAAAAGTATACTTGGAAGTTACAGTTACCATGCCTCATAGGCAGTCAGGATGGAGAGGCTGCAATGACTGCATAGTAGGGTATCAGCCAAATATTAAAGCAATATTGCTTGGACCCTAGGTATGGGTCAAAGCAGGTGGGCAAGTAGCTTGATCAGCAAAAACATGCAGATTCAAAACCTAAAACCCCTTGATGAGACCACATTTAATTAAAAACATTAATTAATATGGTCATTAAATAAGTCAATATCGCAAAAAAGGTGCAAATATAGCAACTTATGAGAGAACATTCCAGTTTTTGGCAATAGTTCTTAAAAAGTTTAATCTATGGCATCTAAATTAACACTTAGATAAAAGTTACATCATAGAGGATAATGTCCACTCTTTTTGCTGCTTATCCTATTGCTTGTTTTGTTGTTGTACATAAAATGGGGCCAGTATTACTGTTTCATGTTTGTCAAAAGTAGAACTAAATGGAAAAAAAAAAAAAACAAACACCTTACATCGCATGTAACATATATGCAGACAGTCTAAGACTTCAATTGTTATCAATGTTTGTGGGCGGGCCGGCAGCAGATTATGGTTCCAGTCTTCTTTTCTCTGACACCAACAAGCCAATGAAAAAGCATTCACTGGCAACAGGTGTCATTGGGACAGCTAGATGGGCCAATGCAATAAATGAAGTGCATCAGACTAAAGCCACCAAATAGAATTTATATCTTAATTTCTATTAAGTGTCTTCAGAATTAATTGAACCCATGGGGCACTGTGGAGAGTGGTGTTTTTTTTAATTTAGTTCTCCTTAATCCACAAATATGGTATAAGGGCACTAGTGTCTAGTTAGGAGTAACACCTATATAAAGGCGGTGTTCCTATCCACTAAACTATAATACAAAAAGAGAAAGAAGTAGTGGACATAAAGCGGGCACACCACCAAAGTATTAGTTCAAAGTTAAAACTACTTTATTATAATACAAAAACGGGAGTAAGAGTGTATATAAAGGACACACACAATAAAAAACACTTCCACCTCAAATGGATATTAACATTATAAACTGTTATTTATACAGAGATTGATATACCGGTGTATCGTAAGTTCTAAATACACAAGGATCACATAATAAAGTAAAGCATATATATTTTATAGCATAGTACCTAAATACAAGATGAACATCCTTACACGTCCTATCTGTATAATAGAATAATTAGAGTACAAGTAACCTTATTATAATGGTACCTATTAACCCCTTAGTACAGGAGGGTAGGATATATGGCAGATTAAATACCCAAATGGTAACACAGGTAGGCAATACGAACCGATGTCAGCACTCAGTGTGAACATCCATAGAGCTGGAGCAGTTAAAAGTTGCAAGCTAAGCTGGATGTCACACTGAGTGCTGAATCGGTATCGTATTGCCTACCTGTGTTACTCATTTGGGGATTTGATATGCCATATATCCTACCCTCCTGGACACACTGTGTGTGTCCTTTATATACACTTTACTCCCGTTTTTGTATTATAATAAAAGAGTTTTAACGTTGAACTAATACTTTGGTGGTGTGCCCACTTTATGTCCACTACTTCTTTCTCTTTTTTGTAGTTCTCCTTTAATATAATTGTTTGGCCACATTTTTAAAAAAATATTTCCTATCAATAGATAAAGACTCGGACATAGCTATTACTGTATATACTCGAGTATAAACCGACCCGAGTATAACGAGATACCTAATTTTACCTGAAAAAAGTGAATGACTCGAGTATAAACCGAAGGTAGAAATTATGACCACTACTGCCTTCTGATTCTGTATTGTTTGAGGCTTAGTTGCCCTTTAAATGGACAGCAGAATTCATACAGTAGTTCCATACAGGAATAACCATAATGGATTTGACTATTACTGTATGGGACTACTGTATGGGAATTCGCTGTCCATTTAAAGAGCAACTAAATCCTGAAAAACAATACAGAATCAAGAGCCAACAATAGATAAACTTCTCCTTCTGATTCTATGTTGTTTTGGGCTTTAGTGCCCTTTAAATGGACAGCAGATTTCCCAACAGTAATAGCCATACTGGATATGGCTATTACTTGGAGAATTATGTGTTCATTTAAAAGACAACTAAATTCTCATCCTTTGCACTCCAGGTGTTTGGAAACTACAACTCCCAGCATGCTTTAGTAGCTGGGAGTTGGAGTTTCCAAACATATACACCCTACCCTCCCACCCATTTAAGTGGGTACCTTCTGCTTCTTCTGGTTCATCTGTGGGCTCTCCATACTGTGTGCCTCTCTATCCTGCAGTCAGTCACTAACTTTAGCAATCTGGCAGCGCTCGTCATCCCTGTTCTTGCGCGCTGGCTGATGTCAATACTCGGCGCCTGGAGTGACATCAGCCTGGCACCAGTACAGGGAGTGAGCGAGCGGCTACCGTATTGCTAAGGTTAGTGACGATTCGAGTATAAACCGAGGCAAAGTTTCAGGCCTGAAAAACTCGGTTTATACTCGAGTACATACAGAATACTGTTTCCTTGTCAAAATTTAATTTATTTCCTCTCTTAGCAAAGTGTGTCAATGCCGTACATTATAATACAAGTTTGACATCACACTAGGTAGGGCCAGGTATGAGTCATGAGGCCCTCCTTTTATGTATGATAGTAGGCTAATTTGAAAAAGAGGGGAGGTATCCTTAAAGGGCATGTCCAGTCTTAAAAACAAAAACTAGCCAATTGCTAGTTTTTGCTTTACCTGCTTCCAAGTCCATCGGATATATTTGCACTTTATTACCTGCATTACTAACCAGATATGTAGGATAATTATTACCCCATTCTGACAGTGTAATCTGGCCCCTCCCTCATGCAGTCAATCAAGAATGTGATTGCGGACATCACAACCAATGATTGACTGCTGTTTCACCTACTTCCTCCTCTACACATGCTCAGGCATATAAATAGTCTTAGAGCAGTGGGGAGGCAGGACTTTTGCTCAAAAGGAATAGAACTTATCATTAAATATATTGGTTACAAATGATTAATAAACTTGGAAAAATACCAGTTGGGTTGCAGGCAGATAACTGACAAGTCACAGTTCACCCCCAAAAACCTAAACTGTAATATTGAAATTTGAAATATATAAGTCTAACCTCAAGTCCTGCTCAATGCCCTGTTTTCCCTGTTTCTGCTTCCTGGTTCTTCCAGTTGTACTGTCCCCTGTTTGCCTTCTGAGCATGCCCAGACTCAGTACAGTCAGTAACAGGTTTCTACATGCTCAGTTTCCATGATGCATCCAGAAGCATAGCAGGCAAACAGTAATGAATTCATGGACAAACTATGATATATCTACACATTTTAAAGAGCCCATTCTTTCTAAAAGATGTTATTATGAGGGTGGAGTTGTCCTTTAAGGATGGGCATGCCATTTAAAAACATTATTTTCTTTCTTTAGCAGCATGAAGTATAACTAATATATCTGATTAGTTACACATGTAGAATAATATAAAAAGAGCTATAAAATATAACAAGTGAATGTCTGAGGAGTTTCTTCTACTGATCTAGAATGTTTAGACTCTATACTTTGCATGCGTTTTGGTGGCATGCAGTATTATTTCAGTTCCATTAGAGAAAAAAGGAAAAATGAGTCATACAGTTTGTTATGTTTCTTTATTTGGTGATTTATGGAACTCATGAGAGATAAAGAAAGAAAGAAGCACTTGAAAACTGTCAGTCCTGGTTAAGTATCTTTTACTGTAAGTCGCACTTGCCTCTCTGTGCTTGGTGTTCAAAGAAACCTTACAAACAATATCTTGTTTTGCCAAGTAGTAGTTTTGGCTTCCAGGGATCCATTCTTCTACTGTAATGGTGTTACATACAAGGCTGCAGTAAAATCTATCTTTGTGAACATAATTTTGTTCAATAAAGTAAGATAGGTGTTTGTCTGCTGCCTTTTGAAATACAGCTACCCGAGATTCCCATTAAGGTGAATAGATTTTCAAGGAAACTCTATAGGATTCAAAAATACACCAGTACTGTAAAATTATGCTGAATCAGTGTAAAATTACAGTTTCAGGCACATCTTTGAAAAGGTTTTGTAGGAATTGTGAAGTGCATATTATTCATTTGTATGTAGAAAACCAGTGTTATCTTCAGACTGCTGCAAGGTACGAGGAAAGCCGAGTAAAACCTGCAATCAGTTTAAATAAAATGTCAATAACCGACACTGAAATTCCAAAGTTACACAAGGTTTTGGAGGTTTGTATGAAAGAGACATTTTTCCCAATGTAGCACATCTAATCATAAATTAAAAAGTTTAAATATATTTCACAGGAGCCTGTTTCAAGGCATATTTACAGTACATGACAAAAGTTAGTTCACCTTCACATTTTGTAAATATTTATTATATCTTTTCATGGGCCAATACTGACAATATGACACTTTGTCCCCTCAAACTAACTCAACACACAGCGGTAATGTCTAATCCACTGGCAACAAAAGTTAAATTAAAACCAATAATTCCCACCACACCTTGGTTTATAAAGTAGTTATCTATGAGGCAAAGCCTTATCAAAATCTAAGTATACCACATCTGCAAATTCTGGCTGACTTCTCATAAAAATACAAAAAGTCAAAGTTTTTTGGCAAGATCTACTGTATATCAAAATCCAGTGATAACTACATAAACCCCCCTTGGGAATGTTTAATAATTCAAACCAGGACCCACACAACCACAACTTTGCAATGCTTAAGCTGGGTACAATCTTACAGATTCGTCTGTCATTTTTCAAAGCTAAGGTACTCTAAGCTCCAAACTTTCTCCTAAATAAAGTATAGGGCCCACGGTGTACTGGTCACCTTCAACACCGCCGTCTGCACCGGAAACTAAACACTTTACCGGTCAAATGGTACCAATGTTGGTCGAGAGGAAAAATCCCTTGTGTGTACCCAGCCTAGGAAGCTAGGAACAATGGCCTAGTTAAAACTAAACACCCCAATTTTTTTGGTGCAGCTTTTGGTATTAAATACTATATACATGTTTTTGTTATGTAGAACACAAAACCTGCCATAGTGATAGGCATAGTAATAATTACAATTGCCCTTCTTTTATAATTTGTTAGAAATATGTAAAAATTGGTACAACCATACTGCAATATGTTCCTGTGCTATAACTTAGCCTAGACATTGCTGATTAAAATATATTCATTTCCCTTTCTAAAAAGAAAATATTCAACTGCAGTTACTTCACCTGACTCCTCCCTCCCCTAATACAGAGAGATACAACATACTTATGGACAGCAATTCTACACTCCTACCTCCTACCATGATCATGCTCACCCAGTAGTATGGAGGAAGGAGGGGACAGCAGTGTTTGGAGGGCTTCACTTTATACAACTGTATATTGAATAGAAAAGACTGGCGATTCATTGTAGGTCACTAGTAGAGAGGGGATCCGACATGGAAACCCTTGGTTCCAAATCTGAATGATTTGTTCGAATCGGGACTTCAGAGACTATTTTCTATAATTATCGAACGTTGCAGATTATCGAATATACAGGGTTATTCAATAAAAGTTTTATCGTTTTAAATGGTGATAATTTTGCCCCAACCAATCAGATCTTATTAAACATTTAAAAGCTAAGATCTGATTGGTTGGGGCAAAATTAGCACCATTTTAAACGATAAGAACTTTTATTGAATAACCCTGATAGCCTCGAACGTTCTATAATCCTCCAAAATATGATAAAAAATTTAAAGTAGTCCCCGATCGTATTTTCGATATTATCGAACATTCTAGGTATTTTCGATAATCCGTTTTTGGATTTGCAGATCTCAGGATTTTTCTGAGATTTGGGAATCGAAAATGGAATGAGACTGGTGAGTTTATGGCCATCTCTAGTCACTAGAAATGTATTTTAGTCTAAATTATGGTAGACAGACAAAATTCAAACACCTACCAAATTTGCTGTTTCCATACAGATGTCTTTTCAGCAGACAAGTATCAATAAAAATGCATAAAATTAAATATTAAGGACCCAAAAGCTTTAGATGTGGTTAACCACCTGAAACAACACCCTAGCATGCCACATCTATGACATCTTTTTTATACATTTTTTTAACTACTAAATATATGATGAATAACCTAAATCTTACACGAAACAAAATTAACAAGGTGAGTTGGCAGAGGCAACAGACTGTAGAGTATGATGTGTCTCTGCTGTCTTGCTGTGCATGAGACTACTAGTAATATAATTAATGCAGGTGATACAATTAGCAAAACATTGTGCAATTGTATATGTTAAATATGCAAGTAGAACATTAAGGCAGATATGAAAAAATCTTTGTTGATGGTTCACAACTAGGATAACTCGAATAACTTAATATAAAGGTGTTAAAACCATTACAGAATTATATGTAAATGTCCAGGTATTTCAACATTACATATAGCAACAGTTTCATCTTATTAACCATTACTTTGCGGGAAGGTAAATTGCTCTAATGTCACGTGACCTCAACTTTTATTGAAGATTGCACTTCCATTCATGTGGTGGTGATTTTCACCTTCTTTTAACCTTTCTGCTCTCGCTATGTTGTAAGCCCCATCTCCTTTCTGTGATTTCTAATTATTATTGTACTTCATTTATTATGATGTTAACCCCTTTCTTCCCTATCACTACTTGATCTAGATATTGTCCAAGAGCTCTACAATCCCTTGTGTATGAATTAGCATTTTCATGGAATTAATTGTCCAGTGGTTAATTGGCAGCCACAACACAAACAGAATGATTTCATTGGCTTTCCTAGGACAGCTCGTCAGTGTATTGCACACGTCTGAACTCATGTAATGTTAGTAAATGTATTTCCCAGAATGTCAGTCTAAAGTCTTTTTGTGGTCAATGTATTGGACATATTTGTTGATCATCCTGAACACTGCCTTGTTTGTTTTAGTACTTTAACACAGATACCAATGTTCTGCTACATTACTAAACAGGGAATAATGATGTCTTCTGTGTCTGGTCAGTTTTAGAATACAACCTTCTATACAGTACATGTAGCTTTTCTTAATGTATATTTTAAAATAGAGATAGAAAAGAAAGTAATACAGGAAAACATTGTTTTGTCAGTGTTCTGTGCTGTGCTTAACAGTTTGGAGCTATTGATCTGACATTTGGTTATTCATTTAAAGTGCTTATTAATTAACTGTGTTACATACAAATTTACTACAAATCATGGCAAATGATCCAAGTTTCCTTTTACATTTGGAGAAACTATCTCTAGCTGTTTATACTTAGTAGAAATGTAATTTATAAGGATCTGCCTCATCATATAAAAAGATGATAATATTGTTGGCATGCAAATTTGATGTTTAGTTTTACTACCCATCATGCAACGCAGCCCAGACCGGCTACAAGCCCCCATCTTTTAGTCATGTTTTTTTTGTTTATGGTGCACATTTTTGTTACCGACCTTTCTATGCATTAGTAGAATTACTGCTCTAACATGTTTCATTTGATTTAATTAACACCTAAAATACTAGGAAATTACTATAATATATTTATATGGATGGGGAAAATGTAATAAAATATGTACTAAGTACCAATTTTACAAGAACATTTATAATCCCGACAAGGTTTAAAAATGTTGTTACTAAGGAAAAATAGGATATTGTCTGAAGTTAGAAGGTGTAAGGAAGAGGACAGGATATACTGTCATTTTCCTTCCTTTTTTTTAGTTTTACAACGAATAAAACAAAACAAATGCCAATAGCATCTGCATTAAGCTGGGAGCTTGGTTACGTCATTCATTGGATTCATTGGGTAGAAAAGGGACAAAATGCCAGGTTCATGAAATGATGCTCTTTCCGGTCAGCTGGGGAATCTGACAAGCTGCAGGTAATCTTTATGTTGCTTAATGACACCACCATGAATGACATCGCTATTGATATAAAGCAGCTTGTGGAAATCATAGTTATTCAGTTGATATAATTGTTCACCTCCATATTGCTAATGCATAGCCCACACCACCCTAGCCAAAGCTGATGGGAGAGTAATACAGAAACAACTAAGGTGACAAGTAAACTGATAAATGATATATATATATATATACTGTATATTTATATTGTATATCTCTGGGGAAACAACACACACTCACTGTATATATAGAATGTACAATGAATTTTTTCTACTTAATCCTTTTAGCTGGAAGCTGCCTTAATGCCATGGATTAAGTAATACCTCTCGAGTGTTGTGCTGACTTTTCCCTTCAGACAGAGAAATGCAAGTGAATAAAAGCGCTTCATGAATCTTTAAGTGTCTGATATCAAATATGGTTTTCAAATGAACCAATGGGGTTTCTTCTGTGTTTATTCTCATCCATTCCAGCTCTTCACTTCTAATCTGACAGAATAACCAGTGGGATCCCTAATAAAACCAAATAAAAAAAGCACTGGCCAAAATGAAAAAAGCAAATTAATTAAACAGAACCTAATGTCACAGTCACCAAACACAGAATTATGATGCAGAGGCATCGTATAGTCATTGGGGGTATGTGATATTAGTCCACTAGCAGAGAGATGCAATTTTTTTCTCTTGTAAAAGTCAGTGTAAATCCCCCACACACAATGTACTATCGAGTTAGTGGGGGGTTTCTACTCACTTAGCGGGGACTATGGGAATGTTGGTTAAAGGATAAGTACACTTAAAAATCAAATTAAGTTTAAATGAAAGCCTGTATCTTTAAACCTCCCTTATTTTTAAGATCCTTCGAGCCTACTGTGCCCCAGTAAAGTTTAGCCATCTTGATTCATGTTGCAGTAGGTAAGATCCGCTCTTACCTGAGCGTTTGCACCTCATCAGCCCCAATATTATGTGTATAGGGAGCTAAACAAATAAACATTGGCACCCAATCGTGTAGTGTGTAAGATATATAAGACAATAAGGTATACATTTATTTGCCATCTGTGAGACAGATGCATACAGCCTTGAAATGAGAGAGAGAACAGCGATATTATAATATTAATTAGCCAGTTCATGTTAAAATTCAAGCAGTCTGGGATTCTTCCCATTATGAAGAAAATGTTTGCACTCACCTAAGGGAAAACGTGAGATTTTATTCCTTTTTAACTTATGTGAGGACTTTCAGCAATGGTCGCCCTTGTGAAATACACTTCTTTTAATTATAGACAGTCCACAAGGATTTTAAGTCCATTTGAATTTAATAATGCTTCAGAGACCACATTTCATATGTAATAAATAATCCATAACTAATGTTCCCTGATGGATATCTCAGTTGCATATTGAATGGAATTTAAAGGAGTCTGGGGAGAAAGCATTTGAGCTTTTTAGAAATGGAATTTATTTGAAAGGGGTTCATGTATTTTAGAAACCCATACCAGTCTCAGCTATAAATACACAATTTGGTGCATAACCAACATTATAAATTCAATCATTTTGGCAAATGCAAAATAAGATAGTTAAAAATATTTTAATTATAGCAAAACAATGACATGATAGAGGAGAAGGAAAGGGGAGGAGTATTCATTTACAGTATGTTAAACAACAATTAAAAGAAGAGATAACTGTCGATACTGATGTTAAAGCAGAGGCTATATGGGTGGAATTTGGCAACAGAAAGGTAGGTAAAGTTATTTTGAAAGTAACTGAAATCTTAGGGAATAGTGACCATTAAATAATATCATTTAATGTATGTTATTACTAAAAGGAAAAGTGCACTGGGTTAACAAAAAGACTTAATATCGGAAAGCAAATTTCCCTGGATAAAAATTTTCAACTGAGACTATACATTTTTTTTAGGTAAAGTACTGAACAGAAGTGGACTGTTTTTTAAAGTGGTTTTAAACCATTCACATCTAAATATACCCCTGGGAAATGTTAAAAAATATGTCCCACCCCATGTGGCTTAATTATGATGTAAAGATAGAAGTGGAATACAAGGAAAATGGCATTTAAAGAGGAACTATAAAAACTGTAACTGTAATTGTAACAAAGCAATTAATCTCGTAAAATAAATATGAAGTTAGGATAGCTGAGCAAAGCAAGACTAACCATAACAAGTTTTTAAGTATATAATAGTAAGATCCTGAGGGGCTGAAAATGGGGGGCCATTAATAATGGGGATAAGATACCGTAGTTTCAGAGAAGCTGATAAAGTAACACAATAACTATGAAACATCCAATACAGATAGCATAGAGTATAGTAGCAATTAGAGATGTTCAAAACTGTTGAGTTTTGTTCTGTTTTTGAATTTTCAAATTTTCCGGAAAATTGAAAATTAAAGATTTGAAAGCGGACCCATTTTTCAAACAGAAAATTTTGAAAGTTTCTGTCCATTTTGAGGGACAAATAGTAATAGCAGGTTACTGTAAATGACACAGAGACCTGGGGAATGGTCTGGGGAACCTGTAAATATACCAAACTATTCTAAACTATCAGTTTTTGTTAACCCTCGAATGTATGGATCGTTTTCGGTAACCCTCGAATTATCTTGTATAAAGAGAGGTATGGTTCAAGGAGAAAAATGTTATTCTCCCTCCTTATAAAGCACTGGTAAGGCCTGATTTGGAATATGCGGTGCAATTTATATTATTAGTAGTCTAGAGATGTCCGAACTTCACAAAATCCAGTCCGCTCGAGGATCCGCAAATTTTCGAAAAACCCATTAAAATGAAAAAATCCTCAAATACGAGAAATCCTTGTAATTCCAAAAATTTTGGAAAATACGTACATGCATTTTTTTGAAAATACATGAAATCCTCGTAATTTCAAAATTTTCTAAAATACGGGTTTTTCGTGCATTTTCGAAATACACGAAAAATCCTTGTAATTTCGAAAATTTTCTAAAACGCTGTTTGGAAAAGTTCGCCAGGGGAAAACCGAAAATCACACGATATCCGGCGCTCGCGAACGAGGTAAATCCGCCATGGATTCGGGTTTGGGCTGGGCCATCACTAGTAGTGTCAGGAGGAGTTTTCCCTCTTCATACTATTTTTCAACTGTAAGGAAGGATATACAATAGGGGGATTTAATGTGGGTATTGCTGAGTAGGTTGGACTATATGGATATAGTCTTTATTTAACCTTAAATACTATACTATACTATACTATAGAACTTCAAGGTTTCGGGATATTTAGACATCTTTTAAAATTCCTTTTTTTAATATTCTTAAAGAATATTATGTTAGTGATATGATAGCTTGTACTAATATTAAAAAAGGAAAGGTTATGAGGTATTAAATGGATCCAAGTAAACAGCTGCATCCACAGAAACATTTCCCACATTCCAGATTTTAAAATAAACATTTCTGGAAAAAAAATTCTTAAAAACATTTATTTATATCAAATCTAACACAATTTGCCACCATAATCTGATATACTTGCTGTAACTAGGCTTTGGCCCTGGAATGCAAAATACCCACCCCAAAGGAATGACGTATCTGTAGATTACATCAACAACTGTCAGCATTAATATGAGTTTCTCCCTGTGTTTAAAGGACTCTCATTTAATTTAGCCAATGTGTGTGTGTGGTGTGTGTGTGTGTGTACATTTGTTTGCTTGTGGTGGGGGAAATTAGATTGTAAACTATATGAGGTAATGACTAATGTGAGTGATTAAACATTTCCAGTAATGAGGTTGTAATTTGTTAGTGTAATATAAATAGAGGACGATATTAAGGATAATACTCCATCTATGCTTTTCCTTAAATCCAACAGTGCTCAGGATGGAAGTTATTTGATCATTCCTTTCAAGATAAGAGAAAAACACACAAAGAACCAAGAACCATTAGCCAAGTGAGCCAGAAGACACACATTAAATGTATCCTTGATGCAACAAGGCAATTGGGTTTTTCTTTGGTAATTAAATAGGCTAGTTCAATAACTTTGAATAACTTTATTATTTAGACCTCTTATAATATTTATTTTGTTTCTCTAGAATTAATCACTATGGTCCTGTAAATAAATAATCCCATGTGATTAATGAAACTCTTCATTTGCTGATGGTAATATCTTATTTAAACGAAAAACAAGTATAGACTAGTGGATCGCTCCTCTGAGGGATCCTACTAATGATCTAGGAAGTATTATGTTTATTAATCATCTCATCAAAAAGGTTTTTTTCCCCACTGCAATGAAACTCAATATAAAGTAAAATCTCTTTTTCTAACAAAAGATTTCTATCCTTTAAAAAAAAAAAATTGTACATTTAGATAAGCAAGATTCCACTACTATAAACCTTTTTGGAATTTTAAATATGAGCTGTAGATTCTGAAAAATCGTCATTTGAAATCACAGCATCACAAGGAAAGACCTGTCACTCCAGAAGCAGAAATTATAATATGTGTCCCATCCCTGACCTCTTACTAGAATCTTTGGCAGCATGCAGCACACTTTTTTGCAACATTTAGAGAATCAGCAGAAAAAAGAGGCGGGGGAGGGGGGAGGGGGAGATGTGTAAGCAGAGCAGGGTCTATGGCGAGGCTGTGGCAGAACCTATGAGTGTTGCAGACACTACAAGTAGGCAGTGGAGTAAGGGAGGGTGGGGTAAATTAGGAGCACAACATTAATAATTAATGAGTGAGTATAGCGACCCTTGATAAACTTAAAGGTTTAATATATATTTCTAAAGTAGTGATCAAAACCTTAAATTAAGTTTATATGCCTGTATAGTGCTATGTGTGACATTAACCTTTGGTTACTTATGTATCTGTATATGTGTTGTACTTGCATGAATGGGAGCTACAATATATAAGGGTATACGCTACTACAGTGAATATAAGGTATTACGCCACCGAGGAGTCCATGACCATATATATGCTTTTATACAGGTCATAGAACTCCGAGGTGATGTAAATACATATATTACACTGTAGGTAGCGTATTGTTTCTTATAATACATAAGGCCAGCCAAAAAAATAACTGCCCACTACCACTGTGTCTTCCCCTTCCTGTATTAGTCATTTATATAGGAATCCCTGTTTAATGTATAAATAGTAATTACTTTCCTATGAAAAGAAGAAAGAAGGACACGAACATGTCTGTCAAGAATAAACAGGGATTCCTATATAAATGAAATACAGGGAGGGGGATACAGTGGGAGGGGCAGTAGAATACAGGAAGTCCTCAGAGACAGCACTGGTGATTGTAATATAGATTCTCGCCACTGCAAATTCCCATTGAAAATGCCTAGCCTTATGTATTATAAAATAATATACAACATGGATAACAGTAGCTCCCAGGCTTCTCAGTCCATCCCTACCAATAAGAGATTAAGGGGTTTATCTTAGTTAAGTACTAAGAGTTGTTGAAGGAAATGTATATTGGTTATTGTTTAGTGATTGGCTGATAAGGAACCTGCTTAAATTAGTCACAATACAGACCTCTATATATAGTCATTGCCTGTGTCTGTCACACTAATTTTAACACATACAGCTAATTCAGAGTAAGAAGAAATAAAAGGGAAAAAATTAATGGCATTTCAGTCATAGAGCATAGAATAGTCTTATGTAATAAGGTATGTAGGAAAATAACAAGTTACTTACGAAGCCGATAGTAAAAACATGGTTGCTGAGAATATGGGGCGATGAAATAATGGTATTATGACTACAGCAGTTGGTGAAAAGTCTCAAGCATTAGAGACTTTAAGTAAATAACTGTTTAAGCAAACAATGCCATGTAGTACAGACCAGGCCAGCAAGATCTTCAGGCTCATTTACCCAGAGCGGTATCGCTCTGGTTAAATGCTCCTTTCACTATTAATATCGAGTTTGCGGTATTTTAATACCAGCCATTTGCTGGCGTTAAAATCCAGCACTAAACACTAGCGCAAACATGATATTGAATCGCGAGCAGCGGATGCGGTGGGTGATTTTTGCGTAACCCGCAGGTCGCACTAATATGGCGAACCAGTTAGCGAGATTTTAACGCCATATTGTTTGCCCAGGAGTCTGTATGCTTCAATGTAAAAAAATTATTCTTTTTCTTTACAAAGCACTTGTACAACCTCATCTATAATATGCACAGGCATTTTAATCTAGTATACAAGTACATTATAGAAATAAATGTTGTTTAAAGAAAAACAACTTAAGTAATAATGGGAATCACACACCTTAGTTATAAAGATTGCAGTTCAGATTGCATGGGGATATAATCACGTTGTACAAATAGAAATGCAAGTGAACCCATAATCAACTCTCTAGGATTATTCACTGATAGGCCATCTGGCAGGTGAGCATCCCTTTAAAGATAGAGTATGGTCTTTTGTTGAGAAATGGGTTGTTTGCAGTAAAAAGGGTAAAACTGCGTCCAGAAGACATTTTACTGGTAGGTTCAACAGATTTTAATAGTTTCAAGAGGTACATGATGCTTGTAGAATAAAATAAAATACATGTTAATGGTACATAAACTTCCAATCTGATCCAGGGATCTGTTAAATTGCCATGAAAAATTATCAAGGGGTTTCAACTGTTAGGTAGGTAGGCATCATAGCTAGGGTAAAAGGAGGGATCATATTCATGGACAGTATGTCTTTATTTAACCTTGGCAACTGTTTTTCATTATATTTTGTTTGCCAATCTAATTTCCTTTAATGCAATACAGTAGTAGCCTATTCTGCCACTTGGGTGCTGGACATCATTTCTCTGATTTCCAATTTAGATTCCTTAGTCTTTTCCATAGAAGGTTATTTACCATATTTATTATTTAAAGGGACAGTTAAGTGGAAATTATCAAGATTTTTAAATTGTTAGTTTGTGTAAGCCTTCTTAGTTATTCTACATATTCTCTCCCATTTGAGAAAAATCAGTTGATTTCATACCCTTTGCTGTTCCCTGCTGTTGACATAAGTGAGCTGACACTTTCAGGTTCTAACAGTTTTCTTCCCAGGATGCACCCCATCCTGGAATGTCCCTAACAGTATTTTCACTGATTGGCTGTGGATGGGGTCAAAGATGCTCAGATCTCTAACGAGCAACTGAATCAACCCAGGTGCTTGGTCAAGGGCAATACCATAACGGTCCTACTAGGGGTCGCCAAACAGGAAGTCAGATTTCAGTTGCATTTATTTATACACAGACAAAATGCTGAATGGGCAGATTAAGGTCTTGGAATGAAAAAATACTGCTCTTTTTTCTGAAAAGCATATCTATTTGCACTGAACTTCCCTTAAAGGTTATCTTCACTCAGAAATTTACTTGGATATTTCAGTGTAATTGAAGTATGTGAGGTGAATAAGCTGTCTTACCAATCTCTTCAATTAAACTACCAGGAGAAGCAGTTAAGTACTTACCCCCGATTTTGCTCTCCACTGTTTCTCTGACAGTTCCCGACGGGCCTTTGCAATTATGCCTGTAAATTGCAAAGGCGCATTGGGACCTTTCAGAGGAACAGTGGAGGAGCGAGAAGAGGCAAAGTTCTGTAACTTTCTTGCTGCTCCTGATCGTTTAATTGAAGAACAGAAGGATAGACATAGCTCCTTAACCTCCCAATTACACTGAAAAAATGTAAGTCAATTGTGGAGCACCCTGTAAAATGGATTTTTTCATAAATCTGTAATGATATAAATCCACATTGAATGACACCCGTCATCTCACTATTACAGATCTTCTTTTCTTCTTTTCATTTAGTGTTCTAAAAATTTTCCACTTTAGCATTTCTATTTCTTTACTTAATAGATACAGAAACATATAAAGCTGAATTAAATTGTCCAAATCTTTCTTCTCTTAAATGCTAGCTTAGATGCAGGGGACCACATAGCTATCTGTTAGTTTCAGTTCCCCAGAAGCCCAGGGATCTTTCACATTTTTTTCATAGAACTGCTGGCACTTTGATAACAGCACAAATCAGCACATAGCGCAACTCTAACAACTCCCTTGTAACAGTTTGCCTTTGAAGTATGTAACAATCATTTAGAAGACTGTAGATGTGCCAATAAAAAATTTTGCTGCTGTAACCACTCGTCTGGGGAAATAATTTGATGTATTAAATGCTAATTTTCCAAGAGCAAACAGCCTTTTCCAGAGATGATCCTGGGGACAACTATTTGCAAAGAGAAAAAAAAATCTAATTTATTTGTATGTCTCCAGTTGCTACAGTCTAAAACTAATGTCACGCAAGTGTAGAACCTACTGTATTCTGATGAACAGGTGTCCAATGCCACAGTAGCCCATGGACTTAAATACATTGATTGAACTAACATTAACTTGTTCATCACTAAGCAGAGTGCAAGGGGTCACACAAGGATTGCCAACTGCAAATTAATTCCTAGGGCCCAAAAGGGTTCTTTTTGTAAGGGTAACCCAGCCCAAAAATAGCTTAAGCTTTTTAGAAGATTACCCCCCCCCCCAATATAACAGGAATTTGTTTTTTTAAGCCAAAAATTAATAAATCAATGCTGCCTGGACCAGGAAAATGTTTGGCAGTGAAGGAAAAGGCTATTCTGGTCCATAAAAATAATTGTCAACCCTGATGTTTTTGTTTTTAGGGGAAAAGTTATAGAAAAAACATGTTTGTTGCAAATTTTATGAAGGGAGATATAAATTCTATGGTTAGTTATATGAAAACCCAATGTGACATCGCTTTGCAAAAGGGATCAGAGTGTCTTTTTATAGAATATTAGTCATTTTACAGAAAAAAAACATAGAATATCAGAACCCTGAATTCTCAATTAATATTGTGAAAATTCCCCTATTTCATTATTGTAGCTCCATTATGTTATCCCTATGGGCAATCCTGGGATCTTGTAATAGTTTTGCTTAAGACTACTGTGGGGGAGATTTACCAGAGCCACTATCGCTCCGAGCAAATTTCCTTCCGTGATTCAATATCGCTTAGTGCACAGGGTAAATACCAAAAGGGATTACCCGCAGTGTGATTTTTTAAACATACGCTAAAATTAGCACAAATCTATATGAATGCGAGTGCTGTATGCACGTGTGTCTTTGCGTATCCGGGGCGCATCAGGGCTAATATGGTGTTAAAGTCGTGCTAACTAATAGCGAACTGATTAGCACAACTTTAACTCCATTTCATTGCACACGACTCTGGGTAAATAAGTTACTATAAGGGTTATTCAATAAAAGTTCTTATCGTTTAAAATGGTGCAAATTGTGCCCCTACCAATCAGATTATTTAACATTTGAAAGCTAACATCTGATTGGTGGGCAAAATTAGCACCATTTTAACAATAAGAACTTTTATTGACTCTCCATGTGTGTCTTTTACTATAGTGTGCAGAGCTGGTTAATTCTCTTCATCCTTTTTGTCATTATCAATTAAATCTCTCTATCCCTCAGAATTTCTATGGATTTTATAAAACATAATAGACAAATTGGTTATATTCTAGTATGGACATGGGATTAATTTCCTTTTCCATGATTTAATCTAGCCTTGTGTTTATCTATGAAGCAAATTCATACATAATGTTTATCAATACAGCACATACATCATATTCAATGGAAGCTTTAGTTTTAGAAGACGTATAAATTAGTGATGGAAGTAAAGGTATACAACACTGCTCACTCTCTCTCACGTTTAGAGAGTAATTAACTAGTCCTCATTAAACATAAGCAAATCTAAGTTATGATTTAGTGGTTTATTACTCCTGATATAATTACTGGCTTTCACCTATAAACATCTGGTAGCTGCAGGCATTTGTTTCATAATGATTTTTTGTTCATGTCTTATCTCTTTCCATTAGGACACAGTGTGCGAGTAGTAACGCAGCCTCCCTGCCTTTTGGGACGATGCTGATGTCTTTTCTCCATATGTTGTACACCCATATAATGTCTGCAAGCAGCAAATTATTGCAATTCATTTGAGACTTGTCAAGTGTGAGAGCAGTGGGGTTCTAATTAGACAGATGGACCAACATGCCAGAGCATCCAAGTCCCAAAGTCACCAGCATTTTTAATGTTTCAGCATGAAATATGCAGTCCTTTTTCTCATGCTAAAAACAGGAACAAAACAAAGGCAAGGAAGAAAAAATAAATGTGCAAAAAAAAAAGAAATGAACTCGTAGCACTGATATAAGTTGTATTATATTATGTCAACATGACTGTAAAATTAGTAGTAGGTAAAGTAGACAAAATACAAAAGCCTAAGGTGGGGACCGGACAAAGATCGAAATAGCATTGGGCCCACTTCCCCAATAACTTCCTATGCTCCAGAAAGGGAGCACACCGCCATAAATCTTTATTAGCGGTGCCAGAATCTGAGCAGATATTTCAATCTGCTCATGGTCACGGCACCCCTGCTTCTAAAGGAACAATTCTTACTGCAATCTGTAACTTATGCGTTTTCCCAATAAAAAAAATTTATAATGTAAATGTCCCAAAGGGGCAAGCGTTAGTTTATGCTGGCCATACATCAAATGCATATAGACCAATTCAATGTTTAATTGTCAAATTATCTAGTATATAAACATAAAAAACATAGAACATAGTAATTAAGGTTGAATAAAGACATGGCCCATCAAGTCCAACCTTTCAGCCTCCTTTTAACCCTACTAAATTGTTTGAGAATTTTGAAAATAATCTCAGGATTGTACAATTTTGATCTGTTTATGGAAACCGAGTGTAACAATCCAAACAAGCCCTGACCACAGGGGAAGAATCATCTATGTAGCTCCACCAGGCCAAAAACCAGTTAATACAGTGGGAAGAAAAAGCTATCTCCAACACAACAAAATATATCCTAATCTGCCAATGATATGCAGAACTGCAATATTTCCCACTCTGACCCATTCATTTTAGGATTGTGATCGCAAAATGATGGACCCAGGGGTTGTCAGAACATTGCAGGAACATCATGTTCTTCTAATGTATAGAATCAAAATAACCCCCCAACTTGTTATATGAGTTGGCTAAAAATATATAGAATAATTCAGACCAGAAACCTTTCAAGATCAGTGTCGCATTGGCTTTTTTAGTAAATTTTAATGGGAACTGCTAAAAAGCCTGTTACATAGTTTCCTAGTGGAATGCTACAGTGAAATAGTTTTTAGAAAACAATTGTTTATATAATTGTTATCTTGTGATTGTTTTAAGCTTGGTAAGTAAAAGAACTTGTGGTAAAATATGACTTCTTTTCTATTCTTCTTTTAAATAGATAAATAAAGAAATAGTGACATAATCAATTATTAGTCATCTAATTGGTGGCTGTTTAGCAATTCTTATACTACATACATTCTCACAAATTGAAAACTGTGACACTTTGGGCCACATATTGATCCATACTGTTACACGCAAGTCACTTCTCAATTCATGGCGTACATCTGGCCTGAAGCTTGTATACTGTACTGATATCACCTCACACATAACCACACATAATAAAATCAAGTAGTGTTGATATCCTGGGGGTTTGCATTCACAGCATGGTGTGAGCAGAGCATGTTGATAGGCTAGAATTCATGCATTTGCTGGTTAGCCAGCAAAGCGTACTTCATGGAACGTACAAAATGTACTTCATGGAAATGTAAATATGTGCAAAATCAGGAAAAATTGGATGGGGACAAAGGTCAGTATTCTGTGTTTTCATAAAGTATGGCTCTGCTATCTATATAAATTCCACTGCCATGCAGAGCCTGGAAAGGACTGTGCTGGATTTTATTCGTTTCTAGAAAGATGCCATTTAAGTGTGGTAGCCAGCGATCCACCTCATTGCTAATACCTTAAGGTTCTTACCAAAAGCAAGACAATGGAAAGTTCCATTAAAAAGGTTCTGCGCTAGGAATTGACTAGATCCTGAAAATATCTATTATAAGTTGTACCGTTAACAAATGGGAACTGGGGTAAATTCATTAGGTTTGTTTCTGTTTCACGTGTTACTTTGCCTGTCCCTAGCTCCTTTTCAAACAGACTTGCTTCATAATAAAGATCCATGCTCATGCTTTGTGCTCTACATTAAGCCATTGTTTAATTAGAAAACCTAGCTGGTGCCAAAGAAACAATAAATCAATGATGATTCCAACAGAGGAAGAAAGCAAAATTATAGGTGTTTTGAAACAGAAAATAGCTAACAGCAATAACCAATACCATTCATGTAACAAGTCCATAATCAATAAGAAGCAATTAATGGCTTTTTTGCAAGAGCCATGTCAGCAACATAGTTATTAATGATTAATTTGTAAAAATTCTACAAATTCCTACAGAAGATGTAATAAAGCTTGGGGAATCATTTAAAGGCAGCATCAGCATTAAGCTCTCTCTTCATACACAATGGGTTAGATAATCTAAAATAGAAGAAGATGCCAGGCGATGGCTTTATAGCAGGCTAGGGAATCTCTGAAATGTGCAGAGCAACAAACAGCTTGTGCATGAACTAACTTTTTTAATAGCAAATTTTAGGTTTGTTTCCTACAAGGGAACCTTCTGTTATCAGACACTGAGTTTTGTTATTGCCTGAATCTTCCAATATGTGGCTATCTGGCAGCTGGCTAAACGGATCTCCAGATAAAAAATGTACTACTACGTCTGCTTATTAAGTCACGGTGCGACTGTATTCTGTATATATGCTATGGGGATGCAGTGCTATACAATATTGGAACACATATTCAGCAAGGGCAATTCAAAAAAATAAGAAAACACAACATTATCAATGAATAAGCAATAGGAAATGTGGTGACCTGTCGCGGAGGGCTTGGAAATATGGCGGGTACATTTCCTTGCCCTGTGCACCCAATGTTTTGAACAATTGATTGGCAGGCTATAGACAGTGCTGATACGTGTAAAAGAGCGTGAGAGTTTTTGTGACGCGACTATGTGTTGACTAGGGAAACCCACCGCATAGTGTGTATTGTGCATTATCGCCAGTCCATCGCTCATATACTTCGTTCGATGTGGTCCCGCATGTCCATGAAACCTATGGCCATAAAGGTTAGTTAAATTCATCCAATTGATCTAGCAAAACACTATTTCCTACTATCCTGATATCCTTTTGAGATCTTGAGGCAATTTCTCTTTTCCCAAAAGCTGCCAAGGAACAATGGGGAGCGTTCTTCCTTGCATACTTTCTAATATGGGTACGAGTACCTTGAGCATTATTTCCCTGTTTTGGGACTCTTCAAATCACAATTTAGAAGGGGTAAGTACGGCATCACATTCACCTACATGCTTTCATATTTGTGATGTCAATTGTGTTGGACTACCCCAGATCACGTTAAAAGGTAAGTAGATTAATGGTATTGTAGGAAACTGTACTCTCGCTGCTCTCCCCTGTTTGGCGGGTGCCATCTGTGCTTGTTGTAGTCTCTCCTCTTAGTTAGGTAAGCGTTTTCCTTAGCTTGCCGACTTCACCTCTCTCCAGCAACATTGTCCCATAGACAGAGTCACCTTCACAAACATACAAACAGCTGTGGTCTCACCTCTCCTTTGTTGTGGCCCATTGGTGATTTATGAAAATAACCTGTGAGTATAGTGGTGAGCTACCACCAAACAGCCCTAAGCTGGGAAACCCCCGATAAATGTCTGTAGTACAGGCCATGCTCTGAGTGCCAAGAACGATCAACAACAAGGAAGTTGAAGGCCTGCTCTAGAAACTGACGCCAATACATTATTAAGCACAGAGATCCTCCCTTCCCTGGACAAAGAAAACAGTGATTTCAGGTTTTTTTTGTTTTCAAACACATTACACTGCTCCTGTCTAACAATGATATAATCCTTACTTAATAAAAACTAAACGAAAGTAATCTTTGCAGTTGTATTTTATAGATAGGCAGGGTATAGTTTTCGGTTAAGTTTCGGCGGCTGTTTTCCACTGACATTACCGCATAAATCACGTTACGCGATTTAATATGTCCGAAAACGGCCGTGAAAAAGTTAACCGAAGCGTTAAAACCCTTCGCGGCGATACTACCTCGCTTACCGGCCGCTTCTATTTTATAACGCGCGGTATGTGTGATGCAGGTTAGATTGGCTATTTTACTTCGCCACCTTGAAGGTGGCGAAACAGCCGATCTACGGACGGGGTCGGCGACACCACCAAGCACACCCCATGACCCCAGGCCACCCCTCCAGTCCCTCCGCCCCGCTGTCTCTCGCCGGAGGGGGAGGGAGGGAGCCGCGGGTAGGGGTGGTAGACACCTCGCAAGCGGGTGCCCTGAGAAAGGGGCCCGCTTTTGAGAGTACAGGGGTCCCGCAGGACCGGACAACCGGGACCCCCCCTCCCGGCCTATCAGGGTCTTTGGGGCGCACTTATCATCGCCTTTGGCGGGGTGACCCCCAGTTGTGCGGCTCTTAAAAGAGCCTTGTGCGGCGTCTTCTTTTCTTCAACACCAGCCTCCGCCGAGGGCCGCGACCCTTAGAGGTACCCTGCGGCCCACAGGGTACCCCCGGCGGGCGCGGTTACCTCAACGAGGCCGAATGTTGCCGGCGTCTTGAACGCGACCGTCTTCGGCTAGAGACAACCACACACACTCGGTTGGCCGATTGCGCAGGCAGAACTCCTTTCTGATTGGGTCAATTTTTTTAATGCTTGGTTTTGCAGGCTGTACATTACACCACTCATATTACTCGGAAGTTCTGAAATCTTGATGGTTAAGAAAGCATGGCAAAACCAAGACTTAAAAAAAATTGACCAATCGAATGAGAAAGAAAGATTAGGGTTCTGCGCAGCCCTATATAAAAGGTGCAATCCGCTGCGGAACTCAGATGCCATCGCAGTAGATGGTGCTGAAGAAGAAGCGTGTTGGCAACAATGGCCTCCCGTGAGGCGGCGGTGCCAGCCGGAGCCTCACTGTGAGAGCCACAGTGATCTGCCTGGCATCGGGACCCGAGTGGCGTTGGGTGTCGCCAGCCCCAACCGCTGCAGCCCACTCATAGGCTGGGAGGGGCCCGCTGCGCCGGGGGGTTGGGCGGGGTTGGGTGTATGACCCCGCCCCCTTAGCAGAGGCCGTCGGGAAGGGATTTTAAGTCCTCCGGCGATACGTACAGTATCGCCGCGAAGGGACTTTAAAATTACCGCAACACAATCGCGGACCCCAATACATATCGCGGCACATGGCCCTCGCCGTTATAAATACGACTGATGCGCTATTTTTCGCAATCCGCGATGTTGCTGTGGGTAATTTTTTTTTGCGCTATTTTCGATTTTTTTTATAAATCTGGCCCCTACGTTCTGGAATCCTAGGATCCTGCAACTTGATCGCTTTACTTCTTTGTCTGCTACAAAACAAGCAAGGTGTCTACCTTTTGGCTGAACAGAGATCGAAACAAACTGGCACATGTAGAAATCTTTACTACATATTGAAATCAAAAAATAAAATAGAACGTGGACCTTCTGCAACAGGCTTCTTGCCAATGCGGATCCACTAGGGAATAAGCTCATCTTTGGTTACATTTAGAAGCCCTTATCTTTTTCTCGTATCATATAGAACCAAAAAAGGTAACCTAGTGTATTGAAAGTTGTGACCATCTGAACTATGTATTTTTTTTAAACCCGGTGGGCCCTACCATGGCACCACCACGGAATAAGCAGGGAAATCATGTATATATTGGAAGCTTTATCTTTTGGAATAATGAAGTCCAGTATATCTACTTTGAAAGCTGCTTGTTCCGCTCACTTTTATTTAGTAGGAAAGCAACTCACATAACTAATAGAATACACTTATATAGGGTAAAAAGCAGCTTTCAAAGTCTTATCAGGGATTCATATTGGTGTTGTAGGACATCTGTATAGAAACCACACTATGCATACTGTAGATACTAAATACTGGGTCAGGCGGGACGCGGTTCTTGACTGACTTCATGGGCGGGGGTTTTGTACTGCCACAACATGGGGGTGTTACTGCAAAAACATGGAAGACCTTCTTAGTTTACAGACATCTATTTCTCAACATGTACTAAATGCAACTATAGAGAAGAATCCTTACAATGTATAGGTGGTCTGGGGAGAAAACGCTTTCATATTAGGATTTAAAAAATTTAAATTTCGTTTCTCCTTTAAAATATGGTTTTCAAGCTATCACAATCTGCAAAAGGTTTTTTCCTGATAAATCTCCATATCCAGTATCTTAAAAATTACTGTGGCAAGCAGGGAGAAAAAAGGTAGGAGGAATCTTCATCTGGCAGCTCTTTCGTCTTTGAAATTTCTTTGCTCCCAAACTATTTACAGAAATTATGGTAGTAGTTGTCTGCGGCTACCTGAAAAAATCTTAGAGTCATGTTCTTACCTATCTAGACAACGTTTCTAATAATGGAGATTTGTTTCGAAAAAGCTTTAATATAGAACATCTCGCACTGCATTCAGTTCTTTAAATATCGATGGGATAAAATTGGGGGGGGAAAAAATGCTCTTGTTTACCAGAACATAAAATCAATTTATAGAGTTTTCACTACGCAAAATCGCTTCGCCAAGGAAAGATGACAGAATGCGATCCAGAGTGCCCATCCTAAAAGCCCTATGGTTCCTTAGATTTATCCTGGAGAAGTTTTTCTTGTTTCTCTTTTAGCACATATAAGTGGGAGTGTTCTTGGCAAAAGCCCATTGAGTTGCTGAAACAAATTTCTTTAAACTGTAGCAGGGAAACACCATCTCCTCTTCTCAGCCGAATCCTGGGCGAAAATCCTCCTTTCTCTGAATCTGGGATGTCCAAGCGAACAATCTGTCCAAAGAACCGTTGTAAGCTCACTCCTGTTATTAACTACAGATCTTAGCAGTTGGACGGGTGGGTGGGCATTCCCAATAATATAACAGCAAACAAGCCCAGAATTTGCAATGAGAGGAAAGAATAAATTTTCTCTTAAACAAGAGCTTTAAGCTGTTTGGGAAGCCCTGAAGGCTTTCCAAAAACATAATGGGATGTTTTAGCGTGGTTCAGCGTACAAAACAAATACTGGCAAAGGCTAAGCTTTAGCATCGGAGGTAGCACTCATGCCAGAGTTTATTCAGCTCCTTTCGATTAAGTTTCAGGCAGAAAAGCATTTGTTAGGGTCTTCAGGCACTCACATTAAGGGGTCAGCAAATCAATAGCAGACAGCCAAAGTCACAGATCAATTGATCACAACAAATATGATTTGAAACCAGGAGATCTGTAGCTTCAAATTCCTCAAATAGGGAACACTTCAGGTGGCAAAGTTAATCCAACTTCTTCCAACTGATAACACTCAAGCACACTCTCTTTGTGAACGCGCCTTCGAGTAATAGGTTGCCAATCCTCCACCCTCCACCTAATGACCACAGCAATACGGCAAGGCAAAATAATTGGAGGAGCAACAGCACTTTCATTTTCAGTGGGTTTAATAGCAAAAAACATTCCAACGTTCGGGGATAGGCTTTCCCTTCCTGTTCTGGTATCATATCCTTTATCTATATTTTATATTCCCCCATGGTTCTCACAACAGGAATAGTAGCGTTTTGTGTGACTTTTTACAAAAACACAACATGCAGAGACCAAGATCTTATACCATGAAAATGGTAATTGTAATATGTGGCTTTTAACAATATACAAGCATGATCACCCACGATGCTCACACGCGCTCTTGGACGTAAGTTATTTATAGCCCAGCTGATAGCTGATAATTAAATTTTGCATTTTTCCCAATCGAAAGGTTGATTGATGTACCACACTTGCACCTTGCATATCGCTCAAGTTGTTGCGACTTGAACAGGATTCTTCTATGTCAATAACTGCCTTAACAATCGATGAGCCGGATCTATCGACAGAAGGGTACGTCAACCTGGTTTTTAGGTCAGCGTCTGCCAGAACTTCATTTTAAATGATGTTTAGTTATTCCTGTATGTTAGATACCCATGCCACAAAAATTTACTAATAGAGCAATTAGTTACTATGACAAACACATACTCAAACACAGTAAAATTGTACCAGAAAGTAAAGAAAAAGCAAATATACATACCAATTGTTATTAATAATATAATATATGAAAGATTTTCCTTGTTAAAAAAAGGTTCAACTTTAGAACCTCCTAGTCCTAACACAGGGTTACTTGGTTGGAAGATGATTATTCTGCACATCACAAGTAATTGGGTAATCCGCCAAAACATGTATTTAGTAGGAAGCATGGTAGCTTCCAGTGTAGTGGTAGTAGCACCCCAACATAACCTTTTATATACAAATGATGACAGCCGCTTCCCTCACTAAAAAGTCAGCGGAGGGATGTAGTGAAAGCCTGGTATATGATTCCAGGTGATGGAAATTGCCAAGAGTTTGCTAAAAATTAAAAAAAAAAGTTTAAAGTTAGCGGATCTTTCCGGATGGGTTTCCTTTGCATTTTGGAAGCTTATCATCCATGTGATGATCGAAAAACATAATGGCATACCAGAAAGGAAAAAAAACTTTGTTATATGTATGCAAATTTGCATATAATATGATATGTGTTAGGGCCTAGGGGAATGATATGCATTAATTTATCTTTTTGTATTAACCACACACATAAATATTTTTTTTTCTTCTGGACATGTTCTGCTAATAAAAGGGCAGTGTTACTATGGTAGGTATATTATATAGCTCCTAGATGTAGGTTTAGTTTGCAGCCAATTTTAGCCTCTTGTTTGCAAATGAATAATTTTGGGCTATTGCAATTGTATGTTTTTGTTGTGATCTAAATATATCATTGAGGGGAAAGAATTCTATAAAAACAGCAATCCCCAGTGTAATCTGTTATCCCTTATTACCATAATTTTACTCACTCCATTCCCCCTATTAAACAGTTTCTTGGCCCGCGCCCCATCTCTGGCTCTTTTATCATTACTCCGTAATTCGCCTTTTCATTCGTTTTACGAATGAGTTTCAGTTCCACACAGTACTGGCGGGATTCACCCTTTATTAGTAATATGTATCTCCATCTTTGCTTAGGGCAGTCTGGCATGGTACTGTATATACTCGAGTATAAACTGACCCGAGTATAAACTGAGGTACTTAATTTAGGAGTAAATGTAATCGAGTAAAAACAGAGGGTAGAAAATATGACCACTACTGCTTTCTGATTCTGTATTGTTTTGAGGCTTTAGTTGCCCTTTAAATGGACAGCAGAATTCCCATACAGTAGTCCCATACAGTAATAGCCAAATCCATGTAGTTTCCAAACATCTGCAGTGGACAATACTTGCAAATAGGAGTAAATCCTTCTTTATTTGTGCATATAACAAACCAATCTTTTTGGTTGGTTTGTTATATGCACAAATAAAGGAGGTTTTACACTTTTACACGCGCAGATGATGTGAAGCGAGTGCACGCCGAAAAAGGTAGGAGAAGGGCTTGACTCGTGTATAAACCGAGGTACAATTTCCAGGCTTTTTTTAAAGCCTAAAAACCTCGGTTCTATTCGTGTGATATACGATATATGGTTTTTCTAGAATCACCTTGTTTACTTTACCCTTTATCATATGTTAGATTTTTATCTATATTGAATGTGTGGACTAGTAGAACTAGGAAAATACTTTTTTATTGGTTAAATGTATAGAACTTTGTGTGAAAGAGAGTTTTGGGACATTAACAATATTTGCAAAAGACATTGTTCAAAAGACATTTCAGTACTTCAAATTCTTTCAGTCATTGTACTTTATTTAAAGGTTTAACACATCTTTAACATTCCATTAAACACTGGTAGTTCTGCAATGCAGATAGATCACAGATTCAGGGCATAGCAAGGCTGTGGCTGGGTGTAACATGAGCTGGTCTGAGTAGATAGTTGGGCATATAGTACTTATTTTCAAATGCATGTTTGTATGTATTTATTTTCTTCCCGAAACGTATAACACGGGCATTACTGTTAGTCTGTTCATTCGCATCATCCAATCTATCAGTATGTCTTTATGAACCTTGCAGATGCGGCTAATGTGGATTTGAACCCAGGACTAAAAGGCATTGGTGCTAACCACTAGTCATTGCAGCTAACCACTGTAAACCACGTCATGTAGGAATAAAATTATTATTAGCAGCCATACCCTATAAGCTATGACAGAGACCAAATAGTCAAGAGAAAAATGGCCTGTGCACAGTTTACTCTTTTTAATAATATGTTTTTGTTTATAGAAGCTGGTCAACCCCAGAAAGTGGTTTAGTCCAAGTGCTGGCAGTAGGGTGCTTCTAGCAGCTAGAAAATGCCACAGTTTAGACCACGTGCTGGCAATCTCTTCTGTGATTTAAACCATTTTTAAACCATTTTAAGTTAATACTGAATAAGGTGTCTTGCAATAGTTGCATGCAAACTGTATTGTCTTTGCTTAACAATGATTCACCTGTGGCCTTTATCTTTTGTAAAATTAGTACATTGTTAAAAGGGACAGATTCAGTTTTGAATATTTAGTGCACAACATATTCACCAATGGTTTACATTTGTTCTTACCAGCCAGTATTGAATTCCACATGAGCATCAAAAAAGCCAACAATTGGTGCACTGGCTGCCTTCCATCCTTGAATCCGAGCTCGTATAAGTCCTTCACGTCTAGTGTTACGAACTATTTTCACCAGACCTGGGTATCTTTTATTCACATATTGATCCAAGTTAAATTTCAGCTCAACTATTGGGATAAAAAGGAATTAAAACCATGTGAAACCTCTGCCAAGTGTCGAATTTCCATTGTAATGCTTTTTAGGAAAAAAAACATGAACATATTACTGTTTCTTAAATATGATAATTCTACCATTCAGTTTATCAGTCTATTCACTGTAATATCTGTAGAGCAAATTTAAACAGCTGGTAGATGTTACAAGTAGATGACTACTTATAAATAACAATAATCAAGTACAAGACCTATTCCAGGGTAATTGCAGCAACTAAATTACTTAGCATTGCTGTTATGAGAAACAAATGGAATTTTCTGGCCAACTGGAATAGTTTGTTGATTGCGGATATCTTGGACAAAAATCTATGTTACTGTTCTGCAGAAAATATGAACAAATCAACAGAAAGACTTCAATGTGTTTGTTCATTATTAGCAATAACTTAAGCAAATAAATCTTTAGGGAAATATGGATGATAACAGACGCTGATTTTGCATTTTAGAAATTGTTGAAGGCGTTGATAATTAATAACAGAGGCTAATAAAAGGGAGGTTGAGTATGTGTCCAGTGTAAAATCAAAGTATGTTATTCTACTGTTAATTGACTATAGTGTTCTCTCCAATTTAAGGTATTTAAAGGATTATATCTGTTGTATTCAATAGATCAACTGGACTTGAAGTTTAGTTCTTGAAGACGTTTCGCTAGTCATCCGACTGCTTTCTCAATTCAGATGACTTGTACATGAATCTGTGGCAATTATGTACCCTGGAAAATCCCAATTAGCATATCACAGCCAATTGTTAAGCCGTGATTGGATAGTGGCTAGGAGGTGTTATAGGAACGCCCAGAGTAAGGTTCAAAACAGCATTGTAATGGCAGCCAGTTGGTGTCGAACCCCCCACCTCTATTTAGGCTTGGTTTCTTTATTTTCACATAAATGGCCTCCTTAACACTTCTCTTGAACCAGTCACTTCCTTTGCCAATATGTTAACTTACAATCTTCAAAGGTATGTCTTTTATCCTTAAGATGCAGTTACACGGCTGAGTCCTGACCCGAGGAATTGGCTCTTCTGTGCTGGCCATACGTTGATGCAGTTGGGTTTGGTCCCCCACATACAAATCAGAGCATCTTCACTGCACTGCATGAGTATATGATGTCGCTTTTCTTGTGTTTCGGTATGTGTCTTTCGGATGTACCAATTGCTGCCTCAGTGTGTTGTTTTGTTAAAGCAGACAGGGATACGATGTTTTTTGAAAATTCTTCTTAATTTCTCGGGGGCCCTGCTACATATGGGATGACCATGTTCTTTCTCCTGTCTTGCTTTTCTCCTTCACTGTTGGTATTCTGTTCTTTTCTTTCCTTCTACTTCTTTTGAAAAAAGGCCCAGTCTGGATTCCACAAGTTTTAAAGGCTCCTCTGAGATGTTTCATTTCTTTAGCCTTCCCTCTGTGCTAGTGGGGATGTTCTCAGCTCTGTGTTGCAGGGTTCTGATGACACCCAGCTTGTGATCTAAGGTGGTGGGAGTCAAACATCAAATACTGATCTGTGTGTGTTGGTTTTCTGTAAACCTCTACTTCCAGTTTACCATTTCCTTAACTTCTCCCAAGCGTCCAAGAAAGCCAGTTTGTTGTTTGACCTCTTCCCGTAAATTTGATGTTCTGGTATAAAGCATTGATGTGTTCTGGAAAGCTTGTACTTCCTTCTGGTGGATTTTACCCAGGTGTCATCCACATATCTGAACCAGTGGCTGGGTGTCTATGCCCTTAAAGGTATTAGCGCCTGTTTTTCTACCTCCTCCATGTAAGGTTGGCCACAATAGGTGAAACTGGAGATCCCATAGCACACATGTTTTTGCTTATAGAACTTATCCCTGATTTGAAAATAGGTGGTATTCAGCACAAGTCCATAAGGAACACACCTGTTCTGGGTTGAGATCAGTTCTGCTGGTAAGAGTGCAGTCTTGGCCTGCCGTTTTCTCACCATATCAACAGCCTCCTTGGTGGGTATACAGGGGAAGAGAGATGTCACATCATAGGACACCATAGTTTCTTCTGCACCAAGACTATATCTTCAATCTTGTTGGTGAAATCCTGAGAGTTCTGGATGTGATGCTTGAACTTCCCACCAATGGTCCTAAGATGTTGGCTAGGTATTTTGCTACCTTGTATGTTACAGAGTTGATGCTGGCTGACTATAGGTCTTAGTGGTGCCCCTTCCTTATGTATCTTTGGAGTCCATATATGCATGGATGTGCCTCACCAGGGTAGAGGCGATGATACATTGCTCGATCAATGGCTTTATCCTTTTGAAGCTGTTGTAGTAAGTCTATGATGCTTTTCTTGTAAAATCCCAATTAGCATATCATAGCCAAGTGTTAAGTGTTAGCCACTATCCATCACGCCCTTACACTTGGCTGGGATATGCTAATTGGGATTTCCAGGGTACATAATTGCCAAAGATCTTGTACAAGTTATTCTGAATTGAGAAAGCCAGTTGGATGACTAGCGAAACGTCTTCAAGAACTAAACTTCAAGTCCAGTTGATCTAATTGAATTCACAGATATACCATGACCTGGATGAATGACCTTAACAAGCATATTTAAAGGATTAATAGGCTAAAGTGTTACTCCTTCTCCCAGGGAGAAGGTTGCCATTTCCTCTAAAGGCTGTATGAGTCTTTACAAGCTTGCTCAGCACGAATAGGCAGTTTGGGAACAGCAATAAATAATTGATTGTGATGTCATCTGTCATTGCTATAACTGACTGCTGCTACCGAAGAAGCTGGGAGGAGGGTTAGAAATAAAACTTTGTGAGTTTGATGCAAGGTTATATGGTAATATTTAGTTTGCGGTGATGTGTGTATAAAAAGAGTATAAATAGAGTTAGAGTATAGAGTATAAATACTAGTACAGTATTAGTGTAGTAGTATTTATACTCTATTTTAATAAGTTTTCCAGCGTGAGTTGTATTACTTTACAGACATTTCTTATCTTGGAATTAAGCCATTTAGATGCTCATTTTTAAACCACTATATTTCTGTAGTGTGAATTTGTAACTGTCCTTTTTTGTTTGGGCTATTGTACATTTATTTTGCATGTTTGTTTGCATTTCGTCATGCCTTTGTTGACATTTTTCTATGCGTGTCCATGTGTTTGTGTTACCAAAAGATTGTGCATATATATATTCAGTATATTTGTGCATTCGAAATACTGGATTACAGTGCGATGTGTACAGAAAAGGACCAAAAATGGTGATAACATGCATTTCAAAAGCAGATCAATCACAGAACACATACTGGTGTATTTAAAAATAAGTGCAAAACACTTTTAAAAAAGTGCTTGTGGTGGGTTTCCTCCAGTTACTCCGGTTTCCCCCACAGTCATAAAGACATATGTTAGGTTGTATGTTTCAAATAATGTGCTTAGATTGTAAGCTCTTCGGGCAGGGACTGATGTGAATGTATACATGTAATTGTAAAGCGTACGGAAGAGGTTAGCGCTAATATAAATCCATAATATAATACATCGAGATTTTGGACAGTACCAAAAGTTCACACGTGTACTAAGGATGGACTAGAACTCGAACTAGAACCCGAGTTCAAGCCGAACTTATGAGTTGGACGAACTCAAACTATTCAAACTAGTTTGGTTCGAACTAGTTTGATTTTCTGGATTTGCGATTCCTGAAAACGGCGCTCGCAGATTGCCGAACGGCCTCAATCCCGCAGCCAGACGTTCGGGGATCCCGCAGCTCAAACCGGGACCCCCTGCCGGGTCCTAACAAGACCTTTGTGGCCCTGACAAGGGCCCTTTGGGGCTTAAGAAGTCCCGCAGCTCGAACTGGGACCCCCTCCCCAGAACTTATAAGTGCCCTTGTGGCCCTAACAAGGGCCCTTTGGGGCTTAAGGGGTCCCTTGTTAGGGCCACAAGGGCACTTATAAGTGCCGGGTTAGTGGGGTCCCGGTTTCGATCTGCGGGAACCCCGAACGTCTCCAGGTTTGCCGAACGTCTGGTTTTGGAATCTTGGGGGATTCGGGGATTTTCGGAGCGGCCGTTCAAGTTTTGCCAAACGTTGAGGATTAAAAAGCAGCACACGGAAACCAGAAGTAGTGCGATTGTGCTACCTCTGGTTTTTATGCTGTTCCCCGCGCATGGACGTGTTCCCCAACCATCTCCAGGTCCCAGCACCTGTAAGGTAAGTTTACACTGCAATATTTTGGAAGTTCATTCGAACTTTTTGAACTATTTACCCCCCATTGACTTTAATGGTCGTTTTCAGACTTTCGAACTTTCGAAAGTTCGTCCATCTCTAGTGTGTACACAGCCTAATGCGCAGGCACCTTTTTACACCTCTATTGTGTGGCAATGCAATGCTCAGGTCCTCAAAGTTTTAAATTTTAAAAATTGCATCTAGCATTAATAATAATTTTAAGGGCTGCTAAACCTTAAAAACAAGTGAAGCAGAGAAATGATTTACTAAATTGCAATAAGATATGTGAAAATGGTTTTCATTTTAAATTAGGGAGAAATCTGAAAAAACTCAAAAAAGTTAGTTAGTTAAAAGCTAAATGGGAGATAGGAATGCATGCACCTATGGATATAGATAATATTTACAAATTAACCTTAGCTGCAGTAAAAAATTACATTGGTAATGTTTTTATAATGTAGTGAAGGGGAGCAGGCACAGAAAGCTCCTTAAAGGCTAACTCCAGTCTCCAGACAAGGCAGGGTTAATAAAGGACTGCAGTCTTACCTTTAAAATGAGCCCTAAGGGCACGGCCACACTGCAACGCAAATGCAATCGCATGCAATTTCATGTGCGTTTTTTTGCGTTTGCGCTTGCGATTTCTTCAATATAGGAAAACGCATGCGATTGCGATTAAAAATGCAGAACGCAACCGCAATCGCAACGCACCGAAAAACGTGCGGTTTTCATTTTCAATGATTTTTTAAAAATGCAAACGCAATGGCAAGTGCAAACGCAAAAAAAAATGCAGCAGTGTGGCCTAGCCCTGAATCACATTTCTAACTGAAGCCTGTGAGAAATTATGAGTAAAGTATAGGGATGGCCGGTTCGCGATCCGAACCCGGATCCGCCGCGGACTTATCCCGTTCGCGAACGGCGGATTTTTCCGGATTTTCCTAATGTTTCTTAAATATGATAATTCTACCATTCAGTTTATCAGTCTATTCACTGTAATATCTGTAGAGCAAATTTAAACAGCTGGTAGATGTTACAAATAGATGACTACTTATAAATAACAATAATCAAGTACAAGACCTATTCCAGGGTAATTGCAGCAACTAAATTACTTTAAGCATTGCTGTTATGAGAAACAAATGGAATTTTCTGGCCAACTGGAATAGTTTGTTGATTGCGGATATCTTGGACAAAAATCTATGTTACTGTTCTGCAGAAAATAATGAACAAATCAACAGAAAGACTTCAATGTGTTTGTTCATTAATTAGCAATAACTTAAGCAAATAAATCTTTACGGGAAAATATGGATGATAACAGACGCTGATTTTGCATTTTAGAAATTGTTGAAGAGCGTTGATAATTAATAAACAGAGGCTAATAAAAAGGGAGGTTGAGTATAAAATGTGTCCAGTGTAAAATCAAAGTATGGTAATTCTACTGTTAATTGACTATAGTGTTCTTCTCCAGATTTAAGGTATTTAAAGGATTATATCTGTTGTATTCAATTAGATCAACTGGACTTGAAGTTTAGTTCGTGAAGACGTTTCGCTAGTCATCCGACTGGCTTTCTCAACAGAATGACTGTACAGAATCTGTGGCAATGTACCCTGGGAAATCCCAATTAGCATATCACAGCCAATGGTTAAGGCCGTGATGGATGTGGCTAGGAGGTGTATAGGAACGCCAGAGTAAGGTGTCAAAACAGCATTGTACATGGCAGCCAGTTGGTGTCGAACCCCCCACCTCTATTTAGGTTGGTTTCTTTATTTTCACAATAAATGGCCTCCTTAACACTTCTCTTGAACCAGTCACTTCCTTTGCCAATATGTTAACATTACAATCTTCAAAGGTATGTCTTTTATCCTTAAGATGCAGTTACACGGCTGAGTCCTGACCCGAGGAATTGGCTCTTCTGTGCTGGGCCATACGTTGATGCAGTTGCTGTTTGTCTCCCCCACATACAAATCAGAGCATTCTTCACTGATGCACTGGTATATGATGTCGCTTTCTTGTGTTTCGGTATTGGGTCTTTGGATGTACCAATTGCTGCCTCAGTGTGTTTGTTTGGTTTAAAGCAGACAGGGATACGTGTTTTTTGAAAATTCTTCTTAATTTCTCGGGGGGCCTGCTACATATGGGATGACCATGTTCTTTCTCCTGTTTGTTTTCTCCTTCACTGTTGGTATTCTGTTCTTTCTTTCCTTCTACTTCTTTTGAAAAAAGGCCCAGCTGGATATCCACAAGTTTTAAAGGCTCCTCTGGATGTTTCATTTCTTTAGCCTTCCCTCTGTGCTAGTGGGGATGTTTCAGCTCTGTGTTGCAGGGTTCTGATGACACCCAGCTTGTGATCTAAAGGGTGGTGGGAGTCAAACATCAAATACTGATCTGTGTGTGTTGGTTTTCTGTAAACCTCTACTTCCAGTTTACCATTTTCCTTAACTTCTCCCAAGCAGTCCAAGAAAGCCAGTTTGTTGATTTGTACCTCTTCCCTTGTAAATTTGATGTTCTGGTATAAAGCATTGATGTGTTCTGGGAAAGCTTGTACTTCCTTCTGGTGGATTTTAACCCAGGTGTCATCCACATATCTGAACCAGTGGCTGGGTGCTATGCCCTTAAAGGTATTAAGCGCCTGTTTTTCTACCTCCTCCATGTAAAGGTTGGCCACAATAGGTGAAACTGGAGATCCCATAGCACATCCATGTTTTTGCTTATAGAACTTATCCCTGCATTTGAAAATAGGTGGTATTCAGGCACAAGTCCAGTAAGGAACACACCTGTTCTGGGTTGAGATCAGTTCTGCTGGTAAGAGTGCAGTCTTGGCCTTGCCGTTTTCTCACCATATCAACAGCCTCCTTGGTGGGTATACAGGTGAAGAGAGATGTCACATCATAGGACACCATAGTTTCTTCTGCACCAAGTACTATATCTTCAATCTTGTTGGTGAAATCCTGAGAGTTCTGGATGTGATGCTTAGAACTTCCCACCAATGGTCCTAAGATGTTGGCTAGGTATTTTGCTACCTTGTATGTTACAGAGTTGATGCTGCTGACTATAGGTCTTAGTGGTGCCCCTTCCTTATGTATCTTTGGGAGTCCATATATGCATGGATGTGCCTCACCAGGGTAGAGGCGATGATACATTGCTCGATCAATGGCTTTATCCTTTTGAAGCTGTTGTAGTAAGTCTATGATGCTTTTCTTGTAAAATCCCAATTAGCATATCATAGCCAAGTGTTAAGTGTTAGCCACTATCCAATCACGCCCTTAACACTTGGCTGTGATATGCTAATTGGGATTTTCCAGGGTACATAATTGCCAAAGATTCTTGTACAAGTTATTCTGAATTGAGAAAGCCAGTTGGATGACTAGCGAAACGTCTTCAAGAACTAAACTTCAAGTCCAGTTGATCTAATTGAATTCAACAGATATACCATGACCTGGATGAATGAACCTTCACAAGCATATTTAAAGGATTAATAGGCTAAAGTGTTACTCCTTCTCCCAGGGAGAAGGTTGCCATTTCCTCTAAAGGCTGTATGAGTGCTTTACAAGCTTGCTCAAGCACAGAATAGGCAGTTTGGGAAACAGCAATAAATAATTGATTGTGATGTCATCTGTCATTGCTATAACTGACTGCTGCTACCCGGAAGAAGCTGGGAGGAGGGTTAGAATTAAAACAGTTTTGGAGTTTGATGCAAGGTTATATGGTAATATTTAGTTTGCGGTGCATGTGTAGTATAAAATAGAGTATAAATAGAGTGTAGAGTATAGAGTATAAATACTAGTACAGTATTAGTGTAGTAGTATTTATACTCTATTTATATATAAGTTTTCCAGCGTGAGTTGTATTACTTTACAGACATTTTCTTATCTTGGAATTAAGCCATTTAGATGCTCATTTTTAAAACCACTATATTTCTGTAGTAGTGAATTTTGTAAAACTGTCCTTTTTTGTTTGGGCTATTGTACATTTATGTTTGCATGTTTGTTTGCATTTCGTCATGCCTTTGTTGACATTTTTCTATGCGTGTCCATGTGTTTGTGTTACCAAAAAGATTGTGCATATATATATTACAGTATATTTGTGCATTGAAATAGACTTGGATTACAGTGCGATGTGTACAGAAAAGGACCAAAAATGGTGATAACATGCATTTCAAAAGCAGATCAATTCACAGAACACATACTGGTGTATTTAAAAATAAGTGCAAAACACTTTTAAAAAAGTGCTTGTGTGGGTTTCCTCCAGTTACTCCGGTTTCCCCCACAGTCATAAAGACATACTGTTAGGTTGTATGTTTCAAATAAATGTGCTTAGATTGTAAGCTCTTCGGGACAGGGACTGATGTGAATGTATACATGTAATTGTAAAGCGATACGGAAGAGGTTAGCGCTATATAAATCCATAATAATAATAACATCGAGATTTTGGACAGTACCAAAAGTTCATCACGTGTACTAAGGATGGACTAGAACTCGAACTAGAACCCGAGTTCAAGCCGAACTTTATGAGTTTGGACGAACTCAAACTATTCAAACTAGTTTGGGTTCGAACTAGTTTGATTTTCTGGATTTGCGATTCCTGAAAACGGGCGCTCGCAGATTGCCGAACGGCCATCAATCCCGCAGCCAGACGTTCGGGGATCCCGCAGCTCGAAACCGGGACCCCCTGCCGGGTCCTAACAAAGACCTTTGTGGCCCTGACAAGGGCCCTTTGGGGCTTAAGAAGTCCCGCAGCTCGAACTGGGACCCCCTCCCCAGAACTTATAAGTGCCGGGTAGTGGGGTCCCGGTTTCGATCTGCGGGAACCCCGAACGTCCGTCCAGGTTTGCCGAACGTCTGGTTTTGGGAATCTTGGGGGATTCTGGGATTTTCGGAGGCGGCCGTTCAAGTTTTGCCAAACGTTCGAGGATTAACGAAAGCAGCACACGGAAACCAGAAGTAGTGCGATTGTGCTACCTCTGGTTTTTATGCTGTTCCCCGCGCATGGACGTGTTCCCCAGACCATCTCCCAGGTCCCAGGCACCTGTAAGGTAAGTTTACACTGCAATATTTTGGAAAGTTCATTCGAACTTTTTGAACTATTTACCCCCCATTGACTTTAATGAGTCAGTTTTCAGACTTTCGAACTTTCGAAAGTTCGTCCATCTCTAGTGTGTACACAGCCTAATAGCGCAGGCACCTTTTTACACCTCCTATTGTGTGGCAATGCAATGCTCAGGTCCTCAATAGTTTTAATATTTTAAAAATTGCATCTAGCATTAATAATAATTTTAAGGGCTGCTAAACCTTAAAAACAAGTGAAGCAGAGAAATGATTTACTAAATTGCAATAAGATATGTGAAAATGGTTTTCATTTTAAATTAGGGAGAAATCTGAAAAAACTCAAAAAAGTTAGTTAGTTAAAAGCTAAATGGGAGATAGGAATGCATGCACCTATGGATATAGGACGTATCCCGTTCGCGAACGGTGGATTTTTCCAGATTTTCCGCCTTCTGAACTTCCGAACCGCGGATTTCTCATATTTTCGAAATTTTTCGAAATTACGAGATTTCTCGTATTTTCGGAAATATGAGAAATCTCGTAAATTCGAAAATTTTCGAAATTACGAGGATTTCTTGTATTTTCGAAAATACATATTTTCAAAAATTTTCGAAATTACGAGGATTCCTCGTATTTTCGAAAATACATATTTTCAAAAATTTTCTAAATTACAAGGATTTCTCGTATTTTCGAGTTTTTTTGAATTTTAATGGGTCCGCTCGCGGATTTTCGAATTTTTTCGAAAATTTCGCGGCTCCTCGAGCGGACCAGATTTTGCGAAGTTTGGACATCTCTAGTAAAGTATAAAGTGTTTACATGTGCACCAGAGATGTCCAAAACCCGGAAGTTTTGTTACATTTTCAGGAAAAACCTGAAGATCCGAACATCTGAAAAGGTAACGTAGTTTCGAGGGTTAGGAATGTATTTTAGAGCGTTATTGAATGTACAAGGTTATTTTCGGTAACTCTCGAAAATAACCTTGTATATTCAATAACCTTTGAAAATACAATCAGAAACTCAAAATAATTATTTTTCCGATCGTATTTTCAAGGGTTATCAAAAGTACAAGGTCATTTTTTGAGGGTTACCGAAAATAACCTCATACATTCGGTAACCCTCGAGCAGTTTCGTGTCGGATCTGGGATCCCACTCAGACCCTGATCTGACACGAAACTGTTCGAGGGTTACCGAATGTATGAGGTTATTTTCGGTAACCCTCAAAAAATTACCTTGTACGTTCGATAACCTTCAAAAATATACGATCGGAAAAAAAATACTTTCAGCACCATAACTTCTTAAAGCCATTTTTAAGGTAAGCTTGTATGCTTTTATTTAAACATAATTTGTTGGAGAGTACAGTTACCCTTTAAATTCAATTTACATTACACTGATAATAGAAAAAGTTTTGAAATATAAATGCCTTTACATTTCTTAAGCACACATAGTTTAGTCTACTTACCATTGTCACTATTGTCATCAACTAATATGATCTCCTTTAAGAGATATGATGGTGTGTGGTTGACAACACTATGCACTGACCGCAGGATAACAGATAGTGCTTCATTGACAAAAATGAAGACTACAGCAATCTGAGGCAGGTCCTCTGGGTAGCTCATCTGCTTGCATCTGTAAAGGATAAATTTAAGGGAAAAAAATCATGCAATCTCACAGCAAACTAATGGTGTTCATGGCAAGCCCAAGGCATATTGTTTGATTACAGAATTCAGAAAAAAATACCCTTGGGAAACACTAGTAACAAATTAATTCAGGGTTATTTCTTCTGCCTTATGGATTTGATCTGCCTTACAGATGTCTGTTTACAGCTATTGCCTTTTCCACCCCAGCAGTTATGGAATGTATCAAATGCTGTTAATTTGGCTTCTGCAATTCGAGCCAATTAGCCTAATAACAGATGCAGTACTGGATTATCACAATACAAGAGCAAGCTGTTTTCAATACGCAAACGCCTTGTCGTATGTGAAACTACCGTATCTGAAAAATAAAGCTTGTTTAATAAAGCTTTGTTTAGGATTTTATTGACATTACTGTGTTCATTGAGACAGTTTGTTTTTTTTTAGAAAACTTTTTGCTGGGAGAAATACAGATACAACTATACAGCCAAGAAAAAAGTCCCATATACAGCAAGCCTGCAAACTCAAAGATAAGTAAGACTAGCTTGGATATAAAACAGTACCTTTCATTGGCTAACTAAAGTGATTGAAAATGCAAGCTTTTGAAGCACTTAAGGTGCCCATACATTAGTAGTTACCCTCTGACCGATCCGCGGCATTCAATCAAAATTCCTGGAACCACCTTTCCCATTTTTCTTTTCTGACAACATACCACCGCTAAATAAATGAGAAATTTTGGGGTTTGGGTGGTTTTGTTGAATTCGGTCTGATTACTGTAATTCTTTATGACATTTAGATAAGTTACATACTGTAGTGGCACATAAGGTTTAGATCTTTGTTGAGTCCAGAGTCCAGAGTTCCAAATTTTTTTATAAGTTTACATTCCCATTCTTTCCTCTCCTTTTCGGATCTAGAATTTCCCATAAGCACTGTGACTTTTAGGTCTTTCAGGCTGTGTCCTTAGCTGCAAAAATGGGCACCCACAGGGAAATTTCTTTTATTGCTATTGATTGTGAATCTATTTGCCTCAGGGTCTGTCCTGTTTCTCCTACATATATTCCTGAGGGGCACCTAGAACATAAAATCAGGTATACCACATTTAATGATTGATGTATCTTGTCTCCAATGTGGATATCCTAGCAGGTTTCACGCTTTTTCTGCAAACAGGAAAATGTTCATTTTTGTGCGTGGCCTGTTAGAGAGCTTCGTACAACCAATTATTTTAAATTGGGTGGTTGTTAATCTAAGAGGGGTGTCTGGAAATATTTCCTGTAGTCTGTCATCCTTTTGTAAAATGGGTTGGAGTTTCTTGGCTATCTTTTGGAGTATTTCCATTTGGGGGTGGTATGTATCAACCAGTGGGATATGGTCCTCCTTTTGGATATGTTGGTATTGTAGCAGATTGGTTCTGGAAATGCTGGTTGTTTATTGATTTGGGTTTCTGTAGTTGACCGAATGTATCCTTGTTCCATGTACATTTTTCTATCTGTAGAATCAGAGCAACCCTGTTATATCTTGTGCCCTGACTGTAAATAATATAGTTCTTTATGTGTTTAGGGTGAAAACTGTCATTACTGAGGTATGTGGGTCCATCTGTAGGCTTTCGATAGAGGGGAAGTTTAATGATGGGATGGAAAGAATTTTATCTTTTGTGGAACTGCAGTTCTCTACACTCAAAGAAAGACATTATTATACTAACAGTATGTTAAAAGTTTCTATAAAAGGAAAAAAGCAAATATCAGTTGACCCCCTGCACATAATCATTGTATCATATATGAAAAGTATACTTGGAAGGTACAGTTACCATGCCTCATAGGCAGTCAGGATGGAGAGGCTGCAATGACTGCATATGTAGGGTATCAGCCAAATATTAAAGCAATATTGCTTGGACCCTAGGTATGGGTCAAAGCAGGTGGGCAAGTAGCTTGACCAGCAAAACAATGCAGATTCACAAACCTAAAACCCCTTGATGAGACCACATTTAATTAAAAACATTAATTAATATGGTCATTAAATTAAGTCAATATCTGCAAAAAAAGGTGCAAATATAGCAACTTATGAGAGAACATTCCAGTTTTTGGCAATAGTTCTTAAAAAGTTTAATCTATGGCATCTAAATTAACACTTAGTAAAAAGTTACATCATAGAGTATAATGTCCACTCTATTTTGCTGCTTATCCTATTGCTTTGTTGTTGTACATTAAAATGGGGCCAGTATTACTGTTTCATGTTTGTCAAAAGTAGAACTAAATGGAAAAACAAAACAAAAAAACCACCTTACATCGCATGTTAACATATATATGCAGACAGTCCTAAGACTTCAAATGTTATCAGTGTTTGTGGGCCGGGCAGCAGATTATGGTTCCAGTCTTCTTTTCTCTGACACCAACAAGCCAATGAAAAAGCATTCACTGGCAACAGTGTCATTGGGACAGCTAGATGGGCCAATGCTAATAAATGAAGTGCATCAGACTAAAGCAACCAAATAGAATTTATATCTTATTATTTCTATTAAGTGTCTTCAGAATTAATTGAACCCATGGGGCACTGTGGAGAGTGGTGGGTTTTTTTCAATTTAGTTCTCCTTTAATCCACAAAATATGCGTATAAGGGCACTAGTGTCTAGTTAGGAGTAACACCATATAAATAAAGGGGGTGTTCCTATCCACTAAACATAATACAAAAAAGAGAAAGAAGTAGTGGACATAAAGCGGGCACACCACCAAAGTATTAGTTCAAAGTTAAAACTACTTTATTATAATACAAAAACGGGAGTAAGAGTGTATATAAAGGACACACACAATTAAAAACACTTCCACCTCAAATGGATAATTAACATTATAAACTGTTATTTATACAGAGATTGATATACCGGTGTATCGTAAGTTCTAAATACAACAAGGATCACATAATAAAGTAAAGCATATATATATTTTATAGCATAGTACCTAAATACAAGATGAACATCCTTACACCTGTCCTATCTGTATATTAGAATAATTAGAGTACAAGTAACCTTATTATAATGGTACCTATTAACCCCTTAGTACAGGAGGGTAGGATATATGGCAGATCAAATACCCAAATGAGTAACACAGGTAGGCAATACGATACCGATGTCAGCACTCAGTGTGAACATCCATAGAGCTGGAGCAGTTAAAAGTTGCAAGCTAAGCTGGATGTTCACACTGAGTGCTGATATCGGTATCGTATTGCCTACCTGTGTTACTCATTTGGGGATTTGATATGCCATATATCCTACCCTCCTGTACACACTGTGTGTGTCCTTTATATACACTCTTACTCCCGTTTTTGTATTATAATAAAAGGAGTTTTAACGTTGAACTAATACTTTGGTGGTGTGCCCACTTTATGTCCACTACTTCTTTCTCTTTTTTGTAGTTCTCCTTTAATATAATTGTTTGGCCACATTTTTAAAAAAATATTTTCCTATCAATAGATAAAGACTCGGACATAGCTATTACTGTATATACTCGAGTATAAACCGACCCGAGTATAAACCGAGATACCTAATTTTACCTGAAAAAAAGTGAATGACTCGAGTATAAACCGAAGGTAGAAATTATGACCACTACTGCCTTCTGATTCTGTATTGTTTTGAGGCTTTAGTTGCCCTTTAAATGGACAGCAGAATTCCCATACAGTAGTTCCATACAGTAATAACCATAATGGATTTGACTATTACTGTATGGGACTACTGTATGGGAATTCTGCTGTCCATTTAAAGAGCAACTAAATCCTCAAAACAATACAGAATCAGAAGCCAACAATAGATAACATTCTCCTTCTGATTCTATGTTGTTTTGAGGCTTTAGTTGCCCTTTAAATGGACAGCAGATTTCCCATACAGTAATAGCCTTACTGGATATGGCTATTACTTTTGGAGAATTATGCTGTTCATTTAAAAGACAACTAAATTCTCAATCATTTGCACTCCAGGTGTTTGGAAACTACAACTCCCAGCATGCTTTAGTAGCTGGGAGTTGTAGTTTCCAAACATATACACCCTCACCCTCCCACCCATTTAAGTGGGTACCTTCTGCTTTCTTCTGTGTTCATCTGTGGGCTCTCCATTACTGTGTGCCTCTCTATCCTGCAGTCAGTCACTAACTTTAGCAATCTGGCAGCTGCTCGCTCATTCCCTGTTCTTGCGCGCTGGCTGATGTCACTACTCGGCGCCTGGCAGTGACATCAGCCTGTGCACCAGTACAGGGAGTGAGCGAGCGGCTACCGTATTGCTAAGGTTAGTGACTGATTCGAGTATAAACCGAGGCAAAGTTTTCAGGCCTGAAAAACTCGGTTTATACTCGAGTACATACAGAATACTGTTTCCTTGTCAAAATTTAATTTATTTCCTCTCTTAGCAAAGTGTGTCAATGCCGTACATTATAATACAAGTTTGACATCACACTAGGTAGGGCCAGGTATGAGTCAACTGAGGCCCTCCTTTTATGTATGAATAGTAGGCTAATTTAAAAAAGAGGGAGGTATCCTTAAAGGGCATGTCCAGTCTTAAAACAAAAAACTAGCCAATTGCTAGTTTTTTGCTTTACCTGCTTCCAAGTCCATCGGATATATTTTGCACTTTATTACCTGCATTACTAACCAGATATGTAAGGATAGTTATTACCCCATTCTGACAGTGTAATCTGGCCCCTCCCTCCATGCAGTCAATCAAGAATGTGATTGTGGACATCACAACCAATGATTGACTGCTGTTTCACCTACTTCCTCCTCTACACATGCTCAGGCATATAAATAGCTCTTAGAGCAGTGGGAGGAGGCAGATACTTTTGCTCAAAAGGAATAGAACTTATCATTAAATATCTGGTTACAAATGCATTTAATAAACTTGGAAAAATACCAGTTGGGGTTGCAGGCAGATAACTGACAAGTCACCAGTTCACCCCCAAAACCCTAAACTGTAATATTGAAATTTGAAATATATAAGTCTAACCTCAAGTCCTGCTCAATGCCCTGTTTTCCCTGTTTCTGCTTCCTGGTTCTTCCAGTTAGTAACTGTCCCCTGTTTGCCTCTTCTGAGCATGCCCAGACTCAGTACAGGCTCAGTACAGGTTTCTACATTGCTCAGTTTCCATGATGCATCCAGAAGCATAGCAGGCAAACAGTAATGAATTCATAGGACAAACTATGATATATCTACACATTTTAAAGAGCCCATTCTTTCTAAAAGATGTTATTATGAGGGTGGAGTTGTCCTTTAAGGATGGGCATGCCGTTTAAATAACATTATTTTTCTTTCTTTAGCAGCATGAAGTATAACTAATAATATCTGATTAGTTACACATGTAGAATAATATAAAAAGAGCTATAAAATATAACAATGTGAATGTCTGAGGAGTTTCTTCTACTGATCTAGAATGTTTAGACTCTATACTTTTCTGCATGCGTTTTGGTGGCATGCAGTATTTCAGATTCCATTAGAGAAAAAAGGAAAATATGAGTTCATTACATTTGTTTTCTCTTTATTTGTGTGATTTATGGAACTCATGAGAGATAAAGAAAGAAAGCACTTGAAAACTGTCAGTCCTGGTTAAGTATCTTGTTACTGTAAGTCGCATCTTGCCTTCTCTGTGCTTGGTGTTCCCAAGAAACCTTACTAAACAATATCTTGTTTTGCCAAGTAGTAGTTTTGGCTTCCAGGGATCCATTCTATCTACTGTAATGGTGTTACATACAAGGCTGCAGTAAAATCTATCTCTTGTGAACATAATTTTGTTCAATAAAGTTTATAGATAGGTGTTTGTCTGCTGCCTTTTGAAATACAGCTACCCGAGATTTCCCATTAAGGATGAATAGATTTTCAAGGAAACTCTATAAGGATTCCAAAAATACACCAGTACTGTAAAATTATGCTGAATCAGTGTAAAATTACAGTTTCAGGCACATCTTTGAAAAGGTTTTGTAGGAATTGTGAAGTGCATATTATTCATTTGTATTGTAGAAAACCAGTGTTATCTTCAGACTGCTGCAAGGTACGAGGAAAGCCGAAGTAAAACCTGCAATCAGTTTAAATAAAAATGTCAATAACCGACACTGAAATTCCACAGTTACACAAGGTTTTGGAGGTTTGTATGAAAGAAGACATTTTTCCCAATGTAGCACATCTAATCATAAATTAAAAAGTTTAAATATTATTTCACAGGAGCCTGTTTCAAGGCATATTTACAGTACATGACAAAAGTTAGTTCACCTTCACATTTTGTAAATATTTTATTATATCTTTTCATGGGCCAATACTGACAATATGACACTTTGTCCCCTCAAACTAACTCAACACACAGCCGTTAATGTCTAATCCACTGGCAACAAAAGTTAAATTAAAACCAATAATTCCCACCACACCTTGGTTTATAAAGTAGTTATCTATGAGGCAAAGCCTTATCAAAATCTAAGTATACCACATCTGCAAATTCTGGCTGACTTCCTCATAAAAATACAAAAGTCAAAGTTTTTTGGCAAGATCTACTGTATATCAAAATCCATGCCGATAACTACATATAACCCCCCTTGGGAATGTTTAATAATTCAAACCAGGACCCCACAAACCACAACTTTGCAATGCTTAAGCTGGGTACAATCTTACAGATTCTGTCTGTCATTTTTCAAAGCTAAGGCTACTCTAAGCTCCAAACTTTCTCCCTAAATAAAGTATAGGGCCCACGGTGTACTGGTCACCTTCAACACCGCCGTCTGCACCGGAAACTAAACACTTTACCGGTCAAATGGTACACAATGTTGGTCGAGAGGAAAAATCCCTTGTGTGTACCCAGCCTAGGAAGCTAGGAACAATGGCCTAGTTAAAACTAAACACCCCAATTTTTTTGGTGCAGCTTTTGGTATTAAATACTATATACCATGTTTTTGTTATGTAGAACACAAAAAACCTGCCATAGTGATAGGCATAGTAATACTTACAATTGCCATTCTTTTATAATTTGTTAGAAAATATGTAAAAATTGGTACAACCATACTGCAATATGTTCCTGTGCTATAACTATAGCCTAGACATTGCTGATTAAAATTATATATCATTTCCCTTTCTAAAAAAGTAAAATATTCAACTGCAGTTACTTTCACTCTGACTCCTCCCTCCCCTAATACAGAGAGATACAACATTACTTATTGGACAGACAATTCTACACTCCTACCTCCTACACTGATCATGCCTCACCCAGTAGTATGGAGGAAGGAGGGGACAGCAGTGTTTGGAGGGCTTCACTTTATACAACTGTATATCTGAATAGAAAAGACTGGCGATTCATTGTAGGTCACTAGTAGAGAGGGGATCCGACATGGAAACCCTTGGTTCCAAAATCTGAATGATTTGTTCGAATCGGGACTTCAGAGACTATTTTCTATAATTATCGAACGTTTGCAGATTATCGAATATACAGGGTTATTCAATAAAAGTTCTTATCGTTTTAAATGGTGATAATTTTGCCCCAACCAATCAGATCTTATTAAACATTTAAAAGCTAAGATCTGATTGGTTGGGGCAAAATTAGCACCATTTTAAACGATAAGAACTTTTATTGAATAACCCTGATAGCCTCGAACGTTCTATAATCCTCCAAAATATGATCAAAAAATTTAAAGTAGTCCCCGATCGTATTTTCGTATATTATCGAACATTCTAGGCTATTTTCGATAATCCGTTTTTGGATTTGCAGATCTTCAGGATTTTCCTGAGATTTGGGAATCCGAAAATGGAATGAGACTGGTGAGTTATGGCCATCTCTAGTCACTAGAAATGTATTTTAGTCTAAATTATGGTAGACAGACAAAATTCAAACACCTACCAAATTTGCTGTTTCCTATACAGATGTCCTTTTCAGCAGACAAGTATCAATAAAAATGCATAAAATTAAATATTAAGGACCCATAAAGCTTTAAGATGTGGTTAACCACCTGAAACAACACCCTAGCATGCCACATCTATGACATCTTTTTTATACATTTTTTAACTACTAAAATATATGATGAATAACCTAAATCTTAACCCGAAAACAAATTAACAAGTGAGTTGGCAGCAGGCAACAGACTGTAGAGTATGATGTGTCTCTGCTGTCTTGCTGTGCATGAGACTACTAGTAATATAATTAATGCAGATGAATACAATTAGCAAAACATTGTGCAATTGTATATGTTAAATATGCAAGTAGAACTATTAAGGCAGATATGAAAAAATCTTTTGTTGATGGTTCACAACTAGGATAACTCGAATAACTTAATATAAAGGTGTTAAAACCATTACAGAATTATATGTAAATGTTCCAGGTATTTCAACATTACATATAGCAACAGTTTCATCTTATTAACCATTACTTTGCGGGAAGGTAAATTGCTCTAATGTCACCGTGACCTCAACTTTTATTGAAGATTGCACTTTCCATTCATGTGTGGCTGATTTTCACCTTCTCTCTTAACCTTTCTGCTCTCGCTATGTTGTAAGCCCCATCTCCTTTCTGTGATTTCTAATTATTATTGTACTTCATTTTTATTATGATGTTAACCCCTTTTCTTCCCTATCACTACTTGATCTAGATATTGTCCCAAGAGCTCTACAATCCCTTTGTGTATGAATTAGCATTTTCATGGAATTAATTGTCCAGTTGGTTAATTGGCCAGCCACAAACCACAACAGAATGATTTCATTGGCTTTCCTAGGACAGCTCGTTCAGATGTATGTGCACACGTCTGAACTCATGTAATTGTTAGTACAATGTATTTCCCAGAATGTCAGTCTAAAGTCTTTTTGTGGTCAATGTATTGGACATATTTGTTGATCAATCCTGAACACTGCCTTGTTTTGTTTTAGTACTTTAACACAGATACCAATGTTCTGCTACATTACTAAACAGGGCAATAATGATGTCTTCTGTGTCTGGTCAGTTTTAGAATACAACCTATTCTATCCACAGTACATGTAGCTTTTCTTAATGTATATTTTAAAAATAGAGATAGAAAAGAAAGTAATTTACAGGAAAACATTGTTTCTGTCAGTGTTCTGTGCTGTGCTTTAACAGTTTGGAGCTAATTAGATCTGACATTTGGTTATTCATTTAAAGTGCTTATATTTAATTAACTGTGTTACATACAAATTTACTACAAATCATGGCAAATGATCCAAGTTTCCTTTTACATTTGGAGATAACTATCTCTAAGCTGATTTTATACTTTAGTAGAAATGTAATTTACTAAGGATCTGCCTCATCATATAAAAAGATGATAATATTGTTGGCCATGCAAATTTGATGTTTAGTTTTACTACCCATCATGCAACGCAGCCCAGACCGGCTACAAGCCCCCATCTTTTAGTCATTGTTTTTTTATGTTTATGGTGCACATTTTTGTTACCAGACCTTTCTATGCATTAGTAGAATTACTGCTCTAACATGCTTTCATTTTGATTTTAATTAACACCTTTAAAATACTAGGAAATTACTATAATATATTTTATATGGATGGGGAAAATGTAATAAAATATGTACTAAGTACCAATTTTACAAGAACATTTATAATCCCAGACAAGGTTTAAAAATTTGTTACTAAGGAAAAATAGGATATTGTCTGAAGTTAGAAGGTGTAAGGAAGAGGACAGGATATACTGTCATTTTCCTTCCTTTTTTTTAGTTTTACAACGAATAAAACAAAACAAATGCCAATAGCATCTGCATCTAAGCTGGGAAGCTTGTTTACGTCATTCATTTGGATTCATTGGGTAGAAAAGGGACAAACTGCCAGGTTCATGAAATGATGCTCTTTCCGGTCAGCTGGGGAATCTGACAAGCTGCAGGTAATCTTTATGTTGCTTAATGACACCACCATGAATGACATCGCTATTGATATAAAGCAGCTTGTGGAAATCATAGTCTATTCAGTTGATATAATTGTTCACCTCCATTATTGCTAATGCATAGCCCACACCACCCTCAGCCAAAGCTGATGGGAGATGTAATACAGAAACAACTAAGGCTGACAAGTAAACTGCATAAATGATATATATATATATACTGTATATTTATATTGTATATCTCTGGGGAAACACACACACACTCACTGTATATATAGAATGTACAATGAATTTTTTCTACTTAATCCTTTTAGCTGGAAGCTGCCTTAATGCCATGGATTAAGTAATACCTTCAGAGTGTTGTGCTGACTTTTCCCTTCAGACAGAAATGCAAGTAGAATTAAAGCTGCTTCATGAATCTTTTAAGTGTCTGATATCAAACATGGTTTTCAAATGAACCAATGGGGTTTCTTCTGTGTTTATCTCATCCATTCCAGCTCTTCACTTCTAATCTGACAGAATAACCAGTGGGATCCCTAATAAAACCAAATAAAAAAAAAGCACTGGCCAAAATGAAAAAAGCAAATCTAATTAAACAGAACCTAATGTCACAGTCACCAAACACAGAATTATGATGCAGAGGCATCGTATGTCATTGGGGTTATGTGATATTAGTCCACTAGCAGAGAGATGCAATTTTTTTCTCTTGTAAAAGTCAGTGTAAATCCCCCACTACACAATGTACTATCGAGTTAGTGGGGGGTTTCATACTCACTTAGCGGGGACTATGGGAATGTTGGTTAAAGGATAAGTACACTTAAAAATCAAATTAAGTTTAAATGAAAGCTGTATCTTTAAACCTCCCCCTTATTTTTAAGATCCCTTCAGAGCCTACCTGTGCCCCAGTAAAGTTCTAGCCATCTTGATTCATGTCTGCAGTCAGGTAAGATCCGCTCTTACCTGAGCGTTTGCACCTCATCAGCCCCAATATTATGTGTTATAAGGGAGCTAAACAAATAAACATTGGCACCCAATCGTGTAGTGTGTAAGATATATAAGACATATAAGGTATACTATTTATTTGCCATCTGTGAGACAGATGCATACAGCCTTGAAATGAGAGAACAGCGATATTTATAATATTAATTAGCCAGTTCATGTTAAAATTCAAGCAGTCTGGGATTCTTCCCATTATGAAGAAAATGTTTGCACTCACCTAAGGGAAAACGTGATGATTTTATTCCCTTTTTAACTTATTGTGAGGACTTTCAGCAATGGTCGCCCTTGTGAAATACACTTCTTTTAATTATAGACAGTCCAAAGGATTTTAAGTCCATTTGAATTTTAATTAATGCTTCAGAGACCACATTTCATATGTAATAAATAATCCATAACTAATGTTCCCTCTGATGGATATCTCAGTTGCATATTGAATGGAATTTTAAAGGAGTCTGGGGAGAAAAGCATTTTAGGCTTTTTAGAAATGGAATTTATTTGAAAGGGGTTCATGTATTTTAGAAACCCATACCAGTCTCAGCTATAAATACACAATTTGGTGCATAACCAACATTATAAATTCAATCATTTTGGCAAATGCAAAATAAGATGTTAAAAATATTCTTAATTATAGCAAAACAATGACATGATAGAGGAGATAGGAAAGGGGAGGAGTATTCATTTACAGTATGTTAAACAACAATTTAAAAGAAGAGATAACTGTCGATACTGATGTTAAAGCAGAGGCTATATGGGTGGAATTTGGCAACAGAAAGGTAGGTAAAGTTATCTTTGAAAGTAACTGAAATCTTAGGGAATAGTGACCATTAAATATATTATCATTTAATGTATGTTATTACTAAAAGGAAAAGTGCACTGGGTTAACAAAGACTTTAATATCAGGAAAGCAAATTTTCCCTGGATAAAAATTTTCAACTGAGACTATACATTTTTTTTAGGTAAAGGTACTGAACAGAAGTGGACTGTTTTTAAAGTGGTTTTAAACCATTTCACATCTGAATTTATACCCCTGGGAAATGTTAAAAAATATGTCCACCCCCATGTGGCTTAATTATGATGTAAAGATAGAAGTGGAATACAAGAAAATGGCATTTAAAGAGGAAACTATAAAAACTGTAACTGTAATTGTAACAAAGCAATTAATCTAGCTAAAATAAATAATGAAGTTAGGATAGCTGAGCAAAGCAAGACTAACCCATAACAATGTTTTAAGTATATTAATAGTAAGATCATGAGGGCTGAAAATGTGGGGCCATTAAATAATGGGGATAAGATACCGTAGTTTCAGAGAATGCTGATAAAGTAAACACATAACTATAGAACATCCAATACAGATAGCATAGAGTATAGTAGCAATTAGAGATGTTCAAAACTGTTGAGTTTTGTTCTGTTTTTGAATTTTCAAATTTTCCGGAAAATTTGAAAATTCAAAGATTTGAAAGCGGACCCATTTTTCAAACAGAAAAATTTTGAAAGTTTCTGTCCATTTTGAGGGACAAATAGTAATAGCAGGTTACTGTAAATGACACAGAGACCTGGGGAATGGTCTGGGGAACCTGTAAATATAACCAAAACTTATTCTAAAACTATCAGTTTTTGTTAACCCTCGAATGTATGGATCGTTTTCGGTAACCCTCGAATTATCTTGTATAAAGAGAGGTATGGATTCAAGGGAGAAAAATGTTATTCTCCCTCCTTATAAAGCACTGGTAAGGCCTGATTTGGAATATGCGGTGCAATTTATATTTGATACGTAGTCTAGAGATGTCCGAACTTCACAAAATCCAGTCCGCTCGAGGATCCGCAAATTTTCGAAAAACCCATTAAAATGAAAAAATCCTCAAATACGAGAAATCCTTGTAATTTCCAAAAATTTTGGAAAATACGTATTTTCATGCATTTTTTTGAAAATACATGAAATCCTCGTAATTTCAAAATTTTCTAAAATACGGGTTTTTCGTGCATTTTCGAAAATACGAAAAAATCCTTGTAATTTCGAAAATTTTCTAAAACGCTGTTTGGAAAAGTTCGCAAGGCGGAAAACCGGAAAATCCACGATATCCGGCGCTCGCGAACGAGGTAAATCCGCCATGGATTCGGGTTTGGGCTGGGCCATCACTAGTAGTGTCAGGAAGGAGTTTTCTCCTCTTCATACTATTTTTCAACTGTAAGGAAGGATATACAATAGGGGGATATATAATGTGGGTATTGCTGAGTAGGTTGGACTATATGGATATATGTCTTTATTTAACCTTAAATACTATACTATACTATACTATAGAACTTCAAGGTTTCGGGATATTTTAGACATCTTTTAAAATTCCTTTTTTTAATATTCTTTAAAGAATATTATGTTAGTGATATGAATAGCATTGTACTAATTATTAAAAAAGGAAAGGTTATGAGGTTATTAAATGGATCCAATGTAAACAGCTGCATCCACAAGAAACATTTCCCACATTTCCCAGATTTTAAAATAAACATTTCTGGAAAAAAAATTCTCTAAAAACCATTTATTTAATATCATAATCTAACACAATTTGCCACCATAATCTGATATACTTGCTGTAACTAGGCTTTGTGCCCTGGAATGCATTAATACCCACCCCAAAGGAATGACGTATCTGTAGATTACATCAACAACTGTCAGCATTAATATGAGTTCTCCCTGTGTTTAAAGGACTCTCATTTAATTTAGCCATATGTGTGTGTGTGTGTGTGTGTGTGTGTGTGTGTGTGTACATTTGTTTGCTTGTGGTGGGGGAAATTAGATTGTAAACTATATGAGGGTAATGACTAATGTGAGTGATTAAACATTTCCAGTAATGAGGTTGTAATTTGTTAGTGTAATATAAATAGAGGACGATATTAAGGATAATACTCCATCTATGCTTTTCCTTAAATCCAACAGTGCTCAGGATGGAAGTTATTTGATCATTCCTTTCAAGATAAAGAGAAAAACACACAAAGAACCAAGAACCATTAGCCAAGTGAGCCAGAAGACACACATTAAATGTATCCTTGATGCCAACAAGGCAATTGGGTTTTTCTTTGGTAATTAAATAGGCTAGTTCAATAACTTTGAATAACTTTATTATTTAGACCTCTTATAATAATTTATTTTGTTTCTCTATAGAATTAATCACTATGGTCCTGTAAATAAATAATCCCATGTGATTAATGAAACTCTTCATTTGCTGATGGTAATATCTTATTTAAACGAAAAACAAGTATAGACTAGTGGATCGCTCCTCTGAGGGATCCTACTAATGATCTAGGAAGTATTAATGTTTATTAATCATATCTCATCAAAAAGGTTTTTTTCCCCACTGCAATGAAACTCAATATAAAGTAAAATCTCTTTCTTCATAACAAAAGATTTCTATCCTTTAAAAAAAAAAAAATTGTACATTTAGATACAGCAAGATTCCACTACTATAAAACCTTTTTTGGAATTTTAAATATGAGCTGTAGATTCTGAAAAATCGTCATTTGAAATCACAGCATTCACAGGGAAAGACCTGTCACTCCAGAAGCAGAAATTATAATATGTGTCCCATCCCTGACCTCTTACTAGAATCTTTGGCAGCATGCCAGCACACTTTTTTTGCAACATTTAAGAGAATCAGCAGAAAAAAGAAGGCAGGGGGAGGGAGGGAGGGGGAGATGTGTAAGCAGAGCAGGGTCTATGGCGAGGCTGTGCAGAACCTATGAGTGTTGCAGACACTACAAGTAGGCAGTGAGTAAGGGAGGGTGGGGTAAATTAGGAGCACTAACATTAATAATTTAATGAGTGAGTATAGCGACCCTTTGATAAACTTAAAGGTTTAATATATATTTTCTAAAGTAGTGATCAAAACCTTAAAATTATAAAGTTTATATGCCTGTATAGTGCTATGTGTGACATTAACCTTTGGTTACTTATGTATCTGTATATGTGTTTTGTACTTGCATGAATGGGAGCTACAATATATAAGGGATAATACGCTACCTACAGTGTAATATAAGGATATTACGCCACCGAGGAGTTCCATGACCATATATATGCTTTTATACAGGTCATAGAACTCCGAGGTGATGTAAATACATATATTACACTGTAGGTAGCGTATTGTTTCTTATAATACATAAGGCCAGCCAAAAAAAATAACCTGCCCACTACCACTGTGTCTTCCCCTTCCTGTATTAGTCATTTATATAGGAATCCCTGTTTAATGTATAAATAGTTAATTACCTTTCCTATTGAAAAGAGAAAGAAGGACCGAACATTGTCTGTCAAGAATAAACAGGGATTCCTATATAAATGAATAATACAGGGAGGGGGATACAGTGGGAGGGGCAGTAGAATACAGGAAGTCCCTCAGAGACAGCACTGAGTGATTGTAATATAGATTCTCGCCACTGCAACTTCCCATTGAAAATGCCTAGCCTTATGTATTATAAAATAATATACAACATGGATAACAGTAGCTCCCAGGCTTCTCAGTCCATCCCTACCAATAAGAGTATACAGGGGTTTATCTTTAGTTAAGTACTAAGAGTTGTTGAAGGAAATGTATATTGGTTATTGTTTAGTGATTGGCTGATAAGGCTAACCTGCTTAAATTAGTCACAATACAGACCTCTATATATAGTCATTGCCTGTGTCTGTCACACTAAATTTTAACACATACAGCTAATTCAGAAGTAAGAAGAAATAAAAGGGAAAAAATTAATGGCATTTCAGTCATAGAGCATAGAATAGTCTTATGTAATAAGGTATGTAGGAAAATAACAAAGTTACTTACGAAGCCGATAGTAAAAACATGGTTGCTGAGAATATGGGGCAATGAAATAATGGTATTATGATGCTACAGCAGTTGGTGAAAAGTCTCAAGCATTAGAAGACTTATAAGTAAATAACTGTTTAAGCAAACAATGCCATGTAGTAACAGACCAGGCCAGCAAGATCTTCAGGCTCATTTACCCAGAGCGGCTATCGCTCTGGTTAAATGCTCCTTTCACTATTTAATATCGAGTTTGCGGTATTTTAATACCAGCCATTTGCTGGCGTTAAAATCCAGCACTAAAACTAGCGCAAACATGATATTGAATCGCGAGCAGCGGATGCGTGGGTGATTTTTGCGTAACCCGCAGGTCGCACTAATATGGCGAACCAGTTAGCGAGATTTTAACGCCATATGTTTGCCCAGCGAGTCTAGTATAGCTTCAATGTTAAAAAATATTATTCTTTTTCTTTACAAAGCACTTGTACAACCTCATCTATAATATGCACAGGCATTTTAATCTAGTATACAAGTACATTATAGAAATAAATGTTGTTTAAAGAAAAACAACTTAAGTAATAATGGGAATCACACACCTTAGTTATAAAGATTGCAGTTCAGATTGCATGGGGATATAATCACGTTGTACAAATAGAAATGCAAGTGAACCCTATAATCAACTCTCTAGGATTATTCACTGATAGGCCATCTGGCAGGTGAGCATCCCTTTAAAATTAGAAGTATGGTCTTTTGTTGAGAAATGGGTTGTTTGCAGTAAAAAGGGTAAAACTGCGTCCCAGAAGACATTTTACTGGTAGGTTCAACAGATTTTAATAGTTTCAAGAGGTACCATGATGCCCTTGTAGAATAAAATAAAATACAATGTTACTGGTACATAAACTTCCAATCTGATCCAGGGATCTGTTAAATTGCCATGAAAAATTATCAAGGGGTTTCAACTGTTAGGTAGGTAGGCATCATAGCTAGGGTAAAAGGAGGGCATCATATTCATGTACAGTATGTCTTTATTTAACCTTGGCAACTGTTTTTCATTATTATTTTGTTTTGCCAATCTAATTTCCTTTTAATGCAATACAGTAGTAGCCTATTCTGCCACTTGGTTGCTGGACATCATTTCTCTGATTTCCAATTTAGATTCCTTAGTCTTTTTCCATAGAAGGTTATTTACCATATTTATTATTTAAAGGGACAGTTAAGTGGAAATTATCAATATTTGTTAAATTGTTAGTTTGTGTAATGCCTTCTTAGTTATTCTACATATTCTCTCCCATTTTGAAAAATCAGTTGATTTCATACCCTTTGCTGTTCCCTGCTGTTGACATAAGTGAGCTGACACTTTTCAGGTTCTAACAGTTCTTCTTCCCAGGATGCACCCCATCCTTGGAATGTCCCTAACAGTAATTTCTACTGATTGGCTGTTGGATGGGTCAAAGATGCTCAGATCTCTAACGAGCAACTGAATCAACCCAGGTGCTTGGTCAAGGGCAATACCATAACGGTCTCTACTAGGGGTCCTGCAAACAGGAAGTCAGTATTTCAGTTGCATTTATTTATACACAGACAAAATGCTGAATGGGCAGATTAAGGTCATTGGAATGAAAAAATACTGCTCTTTTTTCTGAAAAGCATATCTATTTGCACTGAACTTCCCCTTTAAAGGTTATCTTCACTCAGAAATTTACTTGGATATTTTCAGTGTAATTGAAGTATGTGAGGTGAATAAGCTGTCTTACCAATCTTCTTCAATTAAACTACCAGGAGAAGGCAGTTAAGTACTTACCCCCGATTTTGCTCTTCCACTGTTTCTCTGACAGTTCCCGACGGGCCTTTGCAATTTATGCCTGTAAATTGCAAAGGCGCATTGGGACCTTTCAGAGGAACAGTGGAGGAGCGAGATAGAGGCAAAGTTCTGTAACTTTCTTGCCTGCTCCTGATCGTTTAATTGAAGAACAGAAGGATAGACATAGCTCCTTAACCTCCCAATTACACTGAAAAAAATGTAAGTCAATTTGTGGAGCTACCCTGTAAAATGGATTTTTTCATAAAATCTGTAATGTATAATAAATCCACATTGAATGACACCCGTCATCTCACTATTACAGAATCTTCTTTTCTTCTTTTCATTTAGTGTTCTTAATAAATTTTCCACTTTAGCATTTCTATTTCTTTACTTAATATGATACAGAAACATATAAAGCTGAATGTAAATTGTCCAAAATCTTTCTTCTTCTTAAATGCTAGCTTAGTATGCAGGGAACCACATAGCTATCTGTTAGTTTCAGTCTCCCAGAAGCTCCAGGGATCTTTCACATTTTTTTTCCATAGAACCTGCTGGCACTTTGATAACAGCACAAATCAGCACACTAGCGCAACTCTAACAATCTCCCTTGTAACAGTTTGCCTTTGAAGTATGTAACAATCATTTAGAAGACTGTAGATGTGCCAATAAAAAATTTTGCTGCTGTAACCTCGTCTTTGGGAAATAATTTGATGTATTAAATGCTAATTTTCCCAAGAGCAAACAGCCTTTTCCAGATGATGATCCTGGGGACAAACTATTTAGCAAAGAGAAAAAAAATCTTAATTTATTTGTATGTCTCCATTGTTTGCTTACAAGTCTAAAACTAATGTCACGCAAGTGTAGAACCTACTGTATTCTGATGAACAGGTGTCCAATGCCACAGTAGCCCATGGACTTAAATACATTGATTGAACTAACATTAACTTGTTCATCACATAAGCAGAGTGCAAGGGGGTCACACAAGGATTGCCAACTGCAAATTAATTCCTAGGGCCCAAAAGGGTTCTTTTTTTGTAAGGGTAACTCCAGCCCAAAAATAGCTTAAGCTTTTTAGAAAGATTACCCCCCCCCCCAATAATAACAGGAATTTGTTTTTTTTAAGCCAAATTAATTAAATAAATTGCTCTGCCTGGACCAGGAAAATGTTTGGCAGTGAAGGAAAAGGCTATTCTGGTCCATAAAAATAATTGTCAACCCTGATGTTTTTGTTTTTAGGGGAAAAGTTTATAGAAAAAACATGTTTGTTGCAAATTTATGATAAGGGAGATATAAATTCTATGTTTAGTTTATGAAACCCAAGTGTACATCAGCTTTGCAAAAGGGATCAGAGATTTGTCTTTTTATAGAATATTAGTCATTTTACAAGAAAAAAAACATAGAAATATCAGAACCCTGAATTCTCAATTAATTATTGTGAAAATTCCCCTATTTCATTATTGTAGCTCCTATTATGTTATCCCTATGGGCAATCCTGGGATCTTGTAAATAGTTTTGCTTAAGACTACTGTGGGGGAGATTTACCCAGAGCCACTATCGCTCCGAGCAAATTTCCCTTCCGTGATTCAATATCGCTTTAGTGCACATGGGTAAATACCAAAAGGGATTTACCCGCAGTGTGATTTTTAAAACATACGCTAAAATTAGCACAAACTCTATATTGAATTGCGAGTGCTGTATGCACGTGTGTCTTTTGCGTATCCAGGGCGCATCCAGGGCTAATATGGTGTTAAAGTCGTGCTAACTAATAGCGAACTGATTAGCACAACTTTAACTCCATTTCATTGCCCACCGACTCTGGGTAAATAAGTTACTATCAGGGTTATTCAATAAAAGTTCTTATCGTTTAAAATGGTGCAAATTTTGCCCCAACCAATCAGATCTTATTTAACATTTGAAAGCTAACATCTGATTGGTTGGGGCAAAATTAGCACCATTTTAAACAATAAGAACTTTTATTGAATCTCCCTGTGTCTTTTACTATAGTGTGCAGAGCTGTGTTTAATTCTCTTCATCCTTTTTGTCATTATCAATTAAATCTCTCCTATCCCTCAGAATTTCTATGGATTTTATAAAAACATAATAGACAAATTGGTCTATATTCTAGTATGGACATGGGATTTAATTTCCTTTTTCCATGATATAATCTAGCCTTGTGTTTATTTATGAAGCAAATTCATACATACTGTTTATCAATACAGCCATACATCATTACTTCAATGGAAGCTTTAGTTTTTAGAAGACGTATAAATTAGTGATGGAAGTAAAGGTATTACAACACTGCTCACTCTCTCTCACGTTTAGAAGTAATTAACTAGTCCTCATTAAACATAAGCAAAATCTAAGTATAGATTTAGTGGTTTATTACTCCTGATATAATTACTGGCTTTCACCTATACACATCTGGTAGCTGCAGGCATTTGTTTCATAATGATTTTTTTGTTCATGTCTTATCTCTTCCATTAGGACACAGTGTGCAGTAACGCAGCCTCCCTGCCTTTTGGACGATGCTGATGTCTTTTCTCCATATGTTGTTTACACCCATATAATGTCTGCAAGCAGCAAATTTATTGCAATTCATTTGAGACTTGTCAATGTGAGAGCAGTGGCTGGTTCTAATTAGACAGATGGACCAACATCTGCCAGAGCATCCAAGTCCCAAAGTCACCAGCATTTTTAATGTTTCAGCATGAAATATATGCAGTCCTTTTTCTCATGCTAAAAACAGGAACAAAACAAAGGCAAGGAGAAAAAATAAATTGTGCAAAAAAAGAAATGAACTCGTAGCACTGATATAAGTTGTATGTATATTATGTCAACATGACTGTAAAATTGAGTAAAGTAGACAAAATACAAAAGCCTAAGGTGGACCGATACAAAGATCGAAATAGCATTGGGCCCACTTCCCCAATAACTTCCTATGGCTCCAGAAAGGGAGCACACTGCCATAAATCTTTATTAGCGGTGCCAGGAATCTGAGCAGATATTTCAATCTGCCTCATGGTCACGGCACCTCTGCTTCTAAAGGAACAATTCTTTACTGCAATCTGTAACTTATGCCGTTTTCCCAAATAAAAAAATTTACTATATGTAAATTGATCCAAAAGGGGCAAGCGTAAGTTTATTGCTGGCCATACATCAAATGCATATAGACCAATTCAATGTTTAATTGTCAAATTAATCTAGTATATAACTAAAAAACATAGTAACATAGTAATTAAGGTTGAATAAAGACGTGCGTCCATCAAGTCCAACCTTTTCAGCCTCCTTTTTAACCCTACTAAATTGTTTTGAGAAATTAATCTCAGGATGTACAATATTGATCTGTTTATGGAACTGATGTAACAATCCAACATAGCCCTGCCACAGGAGGAAGACATCATCTATGTAGCTCCACCAGGCCAAAACCAGTTAACACAGTGGGAAAGAAAAAGCTATCTTCAACACAACAAAATATATCCTATCTGCCAATGATATGCAGAACTGCAATATTTCCCACTCTGACCCATTCATTTTAGGATTGTGATCGCAAAATGATGGACCCAGGTGGTTGTCAGAACATTGCAGGAACATCATGTCTTCTAATGTATAGAATCAAAATACCCCCCAACTTGTTATATGGTTGGCCTAAAATATATAGAATAATTCAGACCAGAAAGCCTTTCAAGATCAGTGTTGCATTGGCTTTTTTGGTAAATTATTAATGGGAACTGCTAAAAAGCCTGTTACATAGTTTTCCTAGTGGAATGCTACAGTGAAATAGTTTTTAGAAAACAATTGTTTATATAATTCTGTTATCTTGTGATTTGTTTAAGCTTGGTAAGTAAAATGAACTTTGTGGTATAATATGACTTCTTTTCTATTCTTCTTTTAAATAGATAAATAAAAGAAATAGTGACATAAATAATTATATTAGTCATCTAATTTGTGGCTGTAGCAATTCTTCATACTACAATACATTCTCAAATTGAAAACCTTGACACTTTTGGCCACATATTGATCCATCTGTTACACGCAAGTCACTTCTCAATTCATGGCTACATCTGGGCCTGAAGCTTGTATACTGTACTGTATATCACCTCACACATAACCACACATAATAAATCAAGTAGTGATTGATATCCTGGGGGTTGCATTCACAGCATAGGTGTGAGCAGAGCATGTTGGATAGTGCTAGATTCATGCAATTTGCTGGTTAGCCAGCAAAGCGTACTTCATGGAACGTACAAATGTACTTCATGGAAATGTAAATATGTGCAAAATCAAGGAAATTGGATGGGGACAAAGGTCAGTATTCTGTGTTTTCATAAAAGTATGGCTCTGCCTATATAAACTTCCACTTGCCATGCAGAGCCTGGAAAGGACTGTGCTGGAATTATTTCGTTTCTAGAAAGATGCCATTTAATGTGTAGCCAGCGATCCACCTCATTGCTAATACCTTAAGGTTCTTACCAAAAGCAAGACAATGGAAAGTTCATTAAAATAGGTTCTGCGCTAGGAATTGACTAGATCCTGAAAAATATCTATTATAAGTTGTACACGTGTAACAAATGGGAACTGGGGTAAGATCATTAGTGTTTTGTTTCTGTTTCACGTGTCTTTGCCTGTCCCTAGCTCATTTTCAAACAGACTTGTCTTAATAATAAAGATCCATGCTCCATGCTTTGTGCTCTAATTAAGGCCATTGTTTAATTAGAAAACCTAGCTGGTGCCAAAGAAACAATAAATCAATGATGATTCCAACAGAGGGAAGAAAGCAAAATATAAGTTGTGTTTTGAAACAGAAAATAGCTAACAGCAATAACCAATACCATTCATGTAACAAAGTCCATAATGCAATAAGAAGCCAATTAATTGGCTTTTTTGCAAGAGCCATGTCAGCAACATAGATATTAATGATTAATTTGTAAAAATTCTACAAATTCCTACAGTAAGATTTAAAGCTTGGGGAATCATTTAAAGGCAGCATCAGCATTAAGCTCTCTCTCTCATACACAATGGGTTAGATAATCTAAAAATAGGAAGATGCCAGGCGATGGCTTTATATAGCAGGCTAGGGAATCTCTGACATTGTGCAGAGCAACAAACATTGTGCTGAACTAACTTTTTTTTAATAGCAAATTTTTGAGGTTGTTTCTAAAGGGTACCTTCTGTTTCAACAGCATGAGTTTTGTTATTGCCTGAATCTTCAATTGTGGCTTACTGGCGCTCTAAACGGATCTCCAGATAAAAAGTACTATACGTCTGCTTATTAAGATCACGGTGCTGACTGTATTCTGTATATTGCTATGTGGGAATGCAGTGCTATACATATTGGAACACATTCATTTCAGGCAAGGTGCAAAATAAGAAAAAACACATTATCAATGAATAAGCATGAAAATGTGGTACCTTTCCGGAGGGCTTGGAAGATGGCTGGGTACATTTCCTTGCCCTGATGCACCAATGTTTGAAATGATTGCAGGCTACTAGACAGTGCTGTCGTGGTAAAAGTAGCTGAGGTTTTCTGTGACCGATCATGTGTTTTCATAGGAGACCGCACGATCGGTTGTGATTTATCGTCATGTCCAATCGCTCATCGTTTCGATCTGGTCCCGCATGTCCATGAAACCATGGACATAAAGGTAGTTAAATTGCATCCAATTGTATCTAGCAAAACACTATTCCTACTCATCCTGATATCCTTTTGAGATTCTTGAATGCAATTTCCTTTTCCAAAAGCTGCAATGACAATGGGGGAGCGTTCTTCCTTGCCATACTTTCTAATATGGGTCCGATACCTGTGAGCCATTATTTCCAGTTTTGGGACTCCTGTCAAATCACAATTTAGAAGGGGTAAGTACGGCATCACATTCACCTACATGCTTTCATTTGTGATGTCATTGTGTTGGCTACCCAGATCTCACGTTAAAAGGTAAGTATATTAATGTGATTGTGGAAACTGTTACTCAGCTGCTTCCCTGTTTGGCGGGGTGCCATCTGTGCTTGTTGTAGCTCCTCCTGCTTAGTTAGGTAAGCGTTCCTTAGCTGTGCGATACTCTCTCCAGACAACATTGTCCCAATAGACAGAGCACATTCACAAACATACAACAAGCTGTGTCTCACCTCTCCCTTTGCTGTGGCCATTGGGTGATTTATGAAAATAACCTGTGAGTAATAGTGGTGAGCTCCCACAATCCACCTTAGCTGGGTAAACCCCCAGCTAAATGTCTGTATACAGGCACATGCTCTGTAGTGCTCAACCGATCAAAACAAGGAAGTTGAAGCCTTGCTTCTTAGAAGCTGACAGCCAATCACATTATAGCACAGAGATCCTCCCTCTCCCTGACAAAGAACAGGGATTTCAGTTTTTTTGTTTTCAAACACATTCAATGCTCCTGTCCTAACAATGATATAATCCTTTACTTTAAAGTGAAAATCCTATAGTGTCCCAACCAGGAATTAGTGTACCAGAGTTTTGATTTTGGGCAATACAGCTTGTCCATAATGACTACTCAGTCTACAATTTCCATTTAACTAAGATATGGTTAGATCAAAAATACTAGATAAATACCTCCTTAACAGTTTTATAAAACACTAAATTAAATAATCCAATAAATAATTAAATAAACAATGTCACATAAAGAAAAGAAAAAGTCCCTTGTCTTTGAATTTCTTTGCGTCAATGTTTTCGTTAACATATGTTTTGTTCCCATGGTTACTCTCTCATTTGCGTTTTTAATATATTTAAAGGCAAGATAAAACTTATACTAAACTGCAATGCTTTACTGCACCTGCTAGGGCTAACTGGAGAATATTTTGCCACATTTCTTATCATGGGCCCTATTTGGTCAATTTATTAACATGACTGGTCCAACAGCAGAGTACTTTGGTATACACTGTGATTGTCACAGGTTTTGATGTTAGTCTCTCTGCCTGACACATTGACTGTATTTCCAACCTACTATTGAATGTCAATGTTTTTATTTTAAAAAATGTGAATGTCAAAACCAGAACCTTTGCAAGTTTACCTGCATCCCAATAGGACATATGTACAAAAGTTACGTATCCTGTTGTGCAGTGAATGCATGCTCAGGTGTAACATGACTTCACATGGAAAAAGGAAAGAGGATAGATAAAAAAATGCACAACTTTGACCATCACAATACATTCGAGGGCTAACCGAAATCGAAACTACATTTTAAGGTTTACCCAGAATCGAGGCTACTTCCATGGTTACCGAAATCAAAGGGTATCATTATAGGATTTACCACATCGAAAAATAACATTTGAAGGAATTACCCGATTCGAGAATACTCACATTTTTTGATAATTATCAAAAATAAGTAAAGCATTTGAAAAACCCTGAACTTTCTTATTGCTGAAGTTCATAAAAGTTCACGTTTGTCTGAACACTTAAAGTTTCAGGTTGAACTTCAGTCCATCTCTATTTTAGTAATATATGGTATTGCAACTAGACATTATTAGTTCCGAACTTATGGAGTGTGGTGAATTAAAAAAGAACAGAAAGAAACTATTGGTGGGCAGTCATATACCCAACCTATCTACATGTTTCCTTATAACCTATATGCGAAATGGAGAAACTACTGTACATTGTAACGCGTTTTACCAGTTTTTGTGTCAAATGAGATTGTTTGGTTTTCTCTAGCAGTAGTTCAAACTAGGATACAACCGTGCTACATATTCTCTGTTAATATGTACATATCATGTGACTTCAGCAGAATTTCTATCTCTAATTCTGCTATTTCAAAGGTAATTGCTTTACATTTCCACTCAAAAGATACATGCATACACCCACTACATGGCAATTTGCACAAGTTTTAAAAGGGAAAATGATATAAAGATTATATAACTTTATTATCTGCTCCTCTCTTGTTTTCATTTCTAACCTACACTTTTATGGATAAAAGTAAAAAATAATAACACTAAGACAAAATGGTGGGTGAATAGATAGACCAGCAGAGTAAAAGTCAGCAGAGCAATGAGAATTGAAATAATGGGCTGAAGCCTAGGAGAGGAAGAGTGGAGATGAAGCGTGTCTAGCGTTAACTGCTTCTCAGTGCAGAGATTGTGACTCTGAGGTCAGATAAATAATAAGGGACATAATGAAGCAATAAAACGTGCCTGCTTTGTCATTTTAGAGGATTACTACAACATCTGGGGCTTGAGTTAAGAGAGGAAATTTGTGCCAGCACAGTGGCAATGCACAGCCAATTTTCGAAGATGTTACACACAATAGGAGGGGATTATTACATAAGAGAGGACGGTATAAAGGATTTCTGTGTTCATGAAAGGAGAGTTTAATCTCAAGAATAAATCTTTATAGCCCCCGAAGCTGTAACTGTAATATGTGGCAAACTTTACTACTGCACATATTGAGTCCATTCTCCTGCTGCTTTCATTCCGTGGAAGTCAACCACTTATTTTGTATCAAGATATGCCTTTTTATCACTCAGAAATAGGACAATATAACCCAAGAGTTAGAGATTCTTGGGATATTGGTTTTTTATAAGTTTAGAATTCCCTTTATGTCCTTAAAACCCTTAAGTCCTGCCATTCAGAAGTGGTTTTTATTTTTGTTTTGTTTGTTTTTTAAAACTCATTAAAAAGATTTAGCCATTTATTTGTCGGGGAATAGACTGAAACAAAGCTTTTTGATAAAAATCATTGAGAATTTAACACCACTCTAAGAAATTTAGAAAAAAACTGACTATTTCCATCTTATACGTATTGGTGTCCAGGTGTCAGATTAAAAGTAAAATGCAAAGGCCTGGCTTTCTGCTCACCAAGCTGTTACATGACCTACGACACCATAAAAAGAACAAACCCAAAAGAACAGACCTAGAGGACCAGTCATTTCTACATTCTAACAAATGTGTCAGCAATGTGAATCCGGTTAACCCTACTTCTCTGGATGCATGGCGTCCAAGCTGTTTCCAAAAAAGTATATGCAAAACTGTGTCTTTAGCTTCATTGCTTTATCACTTTTAAATTGGCAATCATTTTTAAAGAGAACGCGCTATTACAAACCAGTTCTTAAAGCCCCCTACCATTGTTACATTTCTTAGCTGCTATTAAGCCTGGATTTTGCATTGTGCATCTTAAAATTACTCTAGCAATGTTAGATAAGTAAATACTTAAAATACATACAATAATCTCAAATACATTTGCTGGCAATAGAAATTACCATATAAAGTACATGTGTAAACTTAAGCAGCCATAGATTATCAAGTAGATCGTCGGGAAACAATAAAAGTAATGATATTAAAGACTGATCCCAGAAGTATCCTTAAACTTATCATAACTACCCAAAACAATTGTCATTAATAACTAACTATAAGGCACTGTTAATGAAAGGTCCCTGCCAAAAATCTTCTGTACTTGAAAAGGTATGTTTTCCCATTTTCGCCAATAAGCAGTTTCTGCTCCATCCTATGTCCCAGCTTTACAACGCTTTTAACTGATTATTTAAAGCTCTTTACTACCATTGGTCCTGCAAATATTGGTTTGTGGGTATGTTTAAAGGGCAAACAGCATATAAAAAAATATGTTAATTCTAGAAGCACACATACAAAATTACAAAGTCCAAAAGTTGGAGAATCTGTTGAGTGATTTGTTGTGTAATACGAATTATTAACAATTACCTACTGTTTTTAATTTGTGTTGATCATAGAAGATTACTTTTATTTGAGGTTTTATTGAGCCTGGGTAGTGCAGCATCCTTTTCTACACTTATGGGATCAGCCCGCTATCCACTTAAGTTGTATCGCAATGGTGATTCGATCTTATCTCACGCTTTAAAACAACACACCAAAGGTGTTCTTACAGTTTTTGCTGTTCCAAGTTGGGGTGCAACATTGTGTCATTGCAGCACGCAATGGCAACATGCACCAGCGCCCGGTACAGGTGTGTAATACTTCAGTTCAGCTGCACACTTTAATTGTGGCCTCAACCTTATTGTATATCACTCTCTCTGTCCAAGCTGGAGGATCCTGTTTTAAAAGATCAGATGCCCCCACTACTGTGCTGTTCACTTTTCTGACATTACAGATATGTAGATTACAGATGCCTGTAGGCACAAAAACGCTGACACGCCTTAACCCATCTTTAAACACAGCCCACACCCATGGAAAGAAAATAGACTGTATGTTCCTGAAATTTGAGATATGGCACCATACTAATGAACTGTTAAAACATTAGCTGTAACATGGGTGAGAGAGGGGCAATCAGATTATTTTTTAAAAAACAACGTAGAAACTGTGGGTTCCCCCAGGGTGTAGGTCGTGTGCATAGTCCATCTCGTACTGAAATACAATCTATAAAATCCCTGTGTATCATTTGTCGGCAACTGAGTCAGAAGTTATACATCTCATATCTTATGCATGTACAAACTAGGGGCTGCCTATACTTTCGACTCTTCCTGCGTAAAAAGGTGCTCTATTATTGTGGGTTTTACAAACCCAATAAATACAACACTTACAGGTAAATTCCATTTTCATTTGGTCAATTCAGCCCTACAAATGCCAAATCTAAGCATTAAACTCCGCCCGATCATGAGAACCTCTTTAGAAAGAATGGCCTATTTAAAATATGTTGATATATCATAGGTTGTCACTACTAGTGAATTCATTACTGTGCCTGCTATGGATGCCTCAGGAAACTGAGGCATTCAGAAACCTGTCTGGTCCTTTATGAGCCCTGGGGGCTTAGCTCAGGTAAAGTCACGACGGGGATTAAAATTCAAGTTCATTGGCGTTGTGATGTCATGGGGGGACGGTCAAATCCATAACTGCAGTTACTAATCGGGGGGGTGGAAGAACCAGAAGCAGAAACGGGCAACAGAGCATTGTGCAGGATTTCAAAGTTAAGACTTTATATTCAGGTTTCATAAACTATTACCATTTAGGGTTTTGGGGGGGGTGATTACCTGTAGTTAGAGCTTGCTACCTGTGGGGGGGCTTTGGGGTCTACTCTGTTCTGGCCTGCCCGTCAAGTTCCCAAGTTCCTCTTATATGTCGTAATTTATAGTCTAACATCAGTTACTTCACATCTTGCTATCTTCTTTCTGCACTACTCTCTGTCACTTTTTAGCTCATCGGCTCCTGCTGGGCTGGGTCTGGTTTTTGTGTTAGGCAATGTAGCGAAACATGCCGGAGGAGTGAAAGTTCATCATCTGTCCCTCGTTTCTGAACCTGGTCCCTCTTTCCATATAGGTTGTCTTCGTTGTTTCTGAGCCCCTTATTCACTGTCGTACCTGCGCTCGCACTCTACGCGGGCCCCAGGAAATACGGAGGTCTGACACGGCGGGATGGACTGTGCGCGTTGAGTATTCCACATGAAAAGTATACTGCCCCTCAGTATCTCTGTATGACGACCTAATTGCCACAACTTCTCCACTCAAAGGTAGGGTGATAGTGGATGAAAAAAACAAAAAACATCAAAAAAGAAAAAAATAACATTTTTGGCATTTTCTTCTATTTCTCTTATACCAGCTTATATTTTATTGTATCTCTCCCGTGGAGAGGGGGACGAAGAAGGGGTCAAGAAATGGGGGGAAGGGGGGGGGACGGGGTGGGGGCCTTCTGAGAATCAGACTTTGGGGACCCGGATTTGGGATAAGGTATCCTCCTGTCTTCGAGGGGGGTCTGTCTAGGTTTAACATTGGACTGATTTGTGACATTCTGATACTTGCTGGCTTTAATTTCAATGTTGAAGAATGGTGAAGGTAATAGTTTTAGGTTTAAAAATGATAAATGATATTTATGAATTGCAATTCCTGTTTGATTACCCATAACGCAGATAAAACAACTTTGAAAACAAACTAAGGTAATATATTAAAGCTATAGGTCTCAGAAAATAACATAAACCTGATTAGAGATTTCGTGTTAATTGTGGTAAAGTGCACGGGCTTTGCAATAAGAGGAGTCAAAAATGCCTGCTTGCTATTATTGCAGCAATCAACTAAATATTGCATTTTATTAGATTACTGTATTTGGATAAATTCCAGTTGATTGCAGGCAGATTAATAGCACACACACAATTGTTCTCCCTCTTCTTAATTACAGCCAATCTGCCATTTAGAGTTGGCCTTTGTCTAGACTAATCTTTTAAGGGAGGGTGGATACTTTCCCTTTGTACTGCTGCTGTATGTATAAATGTCCCAATTGGAAGAGACTACAGACTGTAGGGGAACTACAGACTTAACGGATATTCAATAAAATTTCTGTATCGTTTATGGGCGAATCTTGCCCCAACCAAATCGATATGTTGGCTTCAAATTTAAAAACATCTGATTGGTTGGGGGCAAATATAGCACCATCTTTAACCAATAAGAACTTTTATTAAATCTCCCTCCCGTTGTGTTTACTGCAGCACGAAGAATCATAATATGGTTTTGAACAAGGATTGTGCAATATAAATATATAATCAGAATAATGTCCATTTTTGTTCGCTTTTTTTAAGATATATAATAGATAATCATCCATAAGCAGATAACACTTTGAGATAATTGTGTTATATGAACAAGTGAATAAACCTCCCATTTGGCCAGACAAGCAGCTTTCCCAGAATATAGTTGCTTGTATAACTAATACTTTGGTTTCAAGCAGCTCCTGGAGGCATGCTCATTCTGGCATTTGGATATTACTGTTCACAGAAGGGAAGGAAAGCTTTGGGAAATGTCAAACTGCTGTTGACTGTCACTGATACCAATGTTATTTTGATTAATCCGTAAGGTTACAAATGATAGGTGTAAAGTCAGTGATATAGCTGCATGATCTATGGACTAGGCACAAGGACAATATTGGGGGAGGGATGGAATGAAACCGGGACAAACCACTGATAGACCCTACCACGAGGACATGTGTGTATGGGTATGTGGAATGGCTATGACCACCTATTCGGAAATGATGAATGCCATAGAATCTGATGCAGATGGTTGAAAAATGAGGACAGAATATGACTATCCCCTACCATGAATCACACAACCCCGCCCACACCATACACAGCCATCCACTTCATTAGCTAACCCTTTTCATTTTAAACTGAAACTATACAGCACGACATGTTTGTTACTTCCATACTTTGTGGGGTTTTTTTTTTAGTGTTTTCCTTTTGACTTTCCTATTCCCCGACCCATTATTTCACTTTCGTAATGGCAATGTAACATTTATGCAACTCAGTCTTTCCTCCTGTGAGTGGTCCGTGTGCAGCTCACCTGAAACCCTTCTCTTGATCCTTACCATTGTAAATCCCCTGAACACTCTTGTGCGGCCAGTTAGTATAAGTAGTGACGCATTCATCTGGTTAAAATCTCATATGTTTCTACTTCAAATGGGCCATTCCATGGCAAAGTCCAAGACAAACCAGCCTTAACACCTTAGGTGAATTAGTTTATAAACATTGTTTAACAAAAACATTTGCAATATTTTTAATCAAAAGTACTCAACTCACAAACATTGTATCAGTGCATGAATACACTAATATGTCCATTGTGCACTACCATTGTTCTTTTGCTACAAAAACAGCACTACAACTTTGAAACACACCCCACACTCAAAATCAACACAAATACTACTCCAACCCTCGCACTTTTAAAACATAACCTAATTTTTATACTAAGAACATTAAATTGCACACAACAGTATTCCCACTTCCCTTGTCATTATCCAGTCCGCACCCCTCTCCCATTTATTTAACATCCCTTTATCTCGTTGTTAGCATCATCAGTAACCCAAAGGGTTTAGTGAATACAGAGAAAGATCAAAGATTGTTGTCTCTGTCGCACTTAAACATTTTTCAGGTCATGCTAGTATTAATCTTTGTGTTTTTCACATTTACACACATATACAGACTTCAATATTTTTTCTTTGATTACAACAGGGTTAGCAAAACCTATGGGTTCTTTTGAAGGACCCTGTGGGGGGCTCGGACATGAGGCAAAGCATGCTGCCACATTGAGAAGATGGAAGTCATGCAATCGGAAACCAAATATTGATGAATATGGTTAAAACATTCTCAGCCTCAGCGACAGGATCGTCTCTCGCCAGATCAATACCTGAACTACAGACCCAAAACAGATAGTAACAAAAGTTTATTAATAAGTGAAAGTCAACAACTAATAAGTCAAACAATATTTTATTAATATCTCCTTGGGGGGCTTCACACCTTTGTGTGCCCACAACAAACCCCATCTGATGTAACTGTAGCTACAATATATGGCTATAATATCCTCCCTTCTATGACCTTTCCATAGACTGCTATCATGTCTTAAAACTCAAATTAATTTAATTAATTATTAATTAAAAATATCCTTAATGTGTCCTCTTCCAATAAACCTTTTTATAATGTGGAATGGAGTGAGTAAAATTAAGTTTAACAGGGATAACAGATTGACACTAGCATGCGTATTCTGTTTTTAAATGATTCTTTCTCAATGATATAGTTATGGATAACACAACAAATACAAATGTCAATAGCCAAAATTAATTAATTTTGCAACAAAGAGTGTAAATCTTAACAGTTAAACCTTACTAGCGTATCGAGCTATATAATTATACACCTACCACTAGGTAACACTGTTCCCTTTATATTATCTAGAAACGTCCAGAAAAACAAAATTTATGCTGTGTGTGGTGTAATATAAAGACATATCATTGAATGCACATTTCCTTCCTGGCCCTATACATCACATTATATGTACAACTTGCATACATTATAAAACACAAAGTTTTTTTTTTTTTCTGGTATGCCATTACTGTCATCACACTGGATTGATAAGCCTTCCAACCAGTTTCAAGGTAACCCAGTCTGGAAAGATCCTAAACTTTAAACTTACTTTTTTTAATAACTTTTAGCAAACTTTGCATTTTTCTTCCATATCCGATAATATACCCAGGCTTCAAAACTCCTCCACCTTGCTATTACCAACCTCCACCCCATATCCTCCCCATCCTTATTCCCTACCCCCGAACCTACTTTCACGTCTCTCACTACTCCCACGCCTACCCTGCCACCACCCTCCTAACACTTTGTAGTGAGGAGAGCTGTTCCATTCCATTTTATATTTAAAAGGGTTATGTGTGTGGTGCTACTTACCTACTCAGACAGCATTGTACTCATGCTTCTACTAACATAGTACATGGTTTTGTATACATACTGTGATGCATGAATAAACAGTCTTTCCAAACCAAGTAACACCCTGTTTTATGGCACTAGGAGTTTTCTAAAGTTGAAAAACCTTGTTGAAAAGAAATTAGTTTTATATATTATATATAATTTAATAACATGTAATGTATATTTGCTTTTTTCTTTACTTTTCTGTATAATTTTGACTTGTTTTACTGATGTTTTTCCCATATAACTAATATAGCTCTTTTTAGTAAATGTTTATTGTTGGCATTGGTCTCTAACTACATGAATAACTCAGACATCTATTAAATGAAGCTTGGCAGAAGCTGACCCATACACAGGTTGGACGTACCCTTCTGTTCGATAGCTGCTCTCGATTTTAAAGCATTATGACATGAAAGATCCGTGTTCCAGCTGGCAACATGCTCTGACATATTGCAAGGTTGGCAATTGGTACAATCATCACTTTCGATTGGGACATGCATTATATAATCACAGGCTCAATCGCTGGCGTTTAATACTTCACGTCCAAAGAGCCAGTTGGAGCATCGGGGGGAATATTCTTGTATCTTTGTTAAAGCATCAGTACCCACATTTACATCATTACGTTTTCATGTGTATAAGATCTGGTCATCTGCTGTGTTAAAAGAGTCACACACAACCTTTCACTATTCTTTGTTGAACCATGGGGGAATATCATATATATAAAGGTATGATACCTGAGAGGAGGGGACCCCTATCCCCCGAACGTTGTAATGTTTTTTTTGTTGCTCATAATCACATGAAAATGAGTATGTGCTCCTCCAACTTATATTTGCATTGCCGGGTTTGCTGTGCCTTAAGGTTGAGAGGGCTGGGAGGATTGCAACCTCTTAATCAAGAGGCCGTGTCAAGAGAGTGTTCTTGAGTGTACTCTCAGCGAGGGTTGGAGAAGAATTTTGGATTTACTTTCCACCTGAAGTGTTTCCCTTTTGAGGACTTTAAGAGCTTAAAAGATCTCTGGTTTCAAAATCATATTTGTTGTGAGTCCATTGATCTGTGACTTTGGCTGTCCTGCATTAGATTTGCCTGACCCCTTAATGTAGAGTTAGAAAGCGTAAACAAAATGCTTTTCTGTTCTGCCTGAAAACTTATTGTGAAAGAGAGCTGAATAATGACTCGGCTATGAGTGCTACACCCCACGCTCCCCGCTGTAAGCTTTAAGCTTTGCAAGCGTATTTGTTCTGTACCTAATCCACCCTAAACAGCCATTATGTTTTTGGAAGCCTTCAGGGCTTCCCAAACAGCTCCAACTTAAAGCTCTTGAAGTAAATTTATGTACTTCCTCTCATGCAATCTGGCTGTTTGTGTTATATTTGGAAATGCCCAACACCACCCTCCAACTGCTAAGATCCCCCCTGGGTAGTTATAGACAAGAGGAGCTTACACAGGGTTTCCTTTGGACAAGATTTTCTTTGGACATCCACACGATTCACAGAAAGGAGATTTTCCCCCCAGGATCGCAGACTCCTGAGAGGAGAAGATTGGTGGTTTCCCCTGTTTACTTACATATTTAAAAGAAATTGTTCAGCAAACTCAAATGGGCTTTTTCCAAGAACCACTCCCAACTCATCATATAGTGCGGCCTAAAAAGAACGCCTCGACTTCCAGAATAAATCTAATGGAACATAGGGGCTTTTAGGAGGTGGGCAACTCTGGATCTCTGCTTTTTGGTCAATCTTTCCTTATCTGGCGGAAAGGATTTATTTCTAGTGAAAACTCTAAATAAATGATTTTTCATTGTTCTGGTACAAGAAGCATTTTTTTCTTCTCCCATTTTATAATCCATAATTTTAAAACACATTGAATGGCAGTTGAGATGTTTCTATATTAAAGCTTGTCTTGAAACCTCTCCTATTTTAGACGTTTGTCTAGGTAGGTGTAATACATTGACTCTAAGATTTTTTTAGGTAAGGCTGCAACTACTTACCATAATTACTGTAAATAGTCTGGTAGCCAAAGAAATTTCAAAGGGGGAAAGAGCTTTCGATTGGAATGCCTCTAACATTTGCCATTCCCCTGCTTGCACAGTAATTTTTTAATAACTGGATATGAGATTTTCAGGATCCTTTGCAGATGAATATCTGAAAACCATATTTAAGAGAACAAATTTAAATAAATTTTTAAAAATCCGAATATGAAAGCTTTTCTCCCCTCCCTTTCTTTCCTTTTTTTTCTCCCCAGAACAACCTAATACATTGTAAGAGTTCTTCGCTACAAGTTGGGCATTTAGTACTGTGAGAAATAGATACTGTAACTAAATAGGCTTACCATGTTTGTTTGCCAGTACACCCCCCATGTTGTGACAGTACAACCCAACAGCACACACTGAAATTCACGAAGAAACTCGCGTCCCCTGACCCAGTAATTGAGTATCTTCACATTAGCATAGTGTGTTTTCTCTATACAGATGTCTACACACCAATATGAAGCCCTGATAAGACTGTTTTGAAAAGCTGCTTGTTACCCTATAAATGTATTTATTAGTGTATGTGAGTTTCTACTAATAAATCGTGCAAGGTATCAAGCAGCTTTCAAAGTCTTATTAGGGACTTTCCATATTCCAAAAGAATAAAGCTCCAAATATACATGATTCCTGCTATTCAGTGGTTGGTGCACGGAAGAAGGCACCGTGGGTTAAAAATACATTAGTTCAGAAGGTCACAACTTCAATACACTAGGCTACCTTTTTTGTTTCTATTATGATAAGCAAAAAAGATAAGGCTCTCGAATGTACCAAAAGGTTGAGCCCTTATTTCCCTAGTGGGCGCATTGGGGTAAGAAACGCACTGTTCAGAAGGTCCTACGTGCTTAATTTTGATTTTGGTTGTTTCCAATCATGCTCTAAAAAGATTCTACATGTTGCCGTAAGTTTTTTTTTTTAGGATGGGCACTCTGATCTCTTGCTTTGTTTTCATACTTTCTCTGGCGAAGGATTTTTATTCTGGTGATAACTCAATAAAATGGATTTTATTGTTCTCTACAAAGAAGCATTTTTTTTCCTCTTTTGTTTTTTCCCAGTGTATATCCATAATTTTAAAGAACTTGAAATTTGGCAGTGGATATTTTCTATTATTAAGCTGTTCTAACATCCCATATTTATATTGTTGTCTATAGATGGTAATAACATTGACTCTAGATTTTATTATTTGTAAGAACAAAGATAAGGCTTCTAACTGTACCGAAAGGATGGATGCTATCCTAGTATAGCGCATTGGGTAAGAAACGCACATGTTCATAAAGGTCCCATGCTTAATTTTTTATATTTTTGTTTCCAAAGTGTAGTAAAAGTTCTACATGTGCCAAGTTTTTTTCTGTATTCTCTGTTAGCTCCCATGTAAGACCTATTGCTTTTGTTAAATAGCAAGACCAAGAATAAATGTATCAGTTGCGAGCAGGATCTAATTACCTCAGACTTAGGTGCATAATTTATAAAAATCGAAAATAAAGCAGCAAAAAAAAAATTACCGCCGCAGCACATCGCGGACGCGAAAATATAGCGCTATCGTCACATTTATAACGGGTCGAGTGCCATTGCCGTGATATGTATGGCGGCCGCGATGTGTTGCTGTAATTTTTAAGTCCCTTAAAAAATTAAATCCCTTCCCGACGCCTCTGCTAAGGGGACGGGGCTACGCCCACCCTCCCACAACCCCCAGCGGCGGCGGGCCCCTCCCCAGCCCCTCCCAACCCTTCCCCGCTCGCTAATCCTCGGAACGGGAAGGCTAGGAGGGGCTGCCGGAAGGGGCGGCCGCAAGCAGGTGGTCTGGGCGACACCCACTCCACTCAGTCGCCGATCGCCAGGCAAACTCACTGCGGCCGCCAGTGAGCCCTCTGGCAACCGCCGGCCTCAGCGGAGCCGATGTTGCCAACCGCTTCTTTCTCAGCCATCTACTGCGATGGCATCTGAGTTCCGCAGCGGAGTGCACCTCTTTATATAGGTTTGCAGAACCCCTAATTCATTTCTGATTGGTCAATTTTTTAATGCTGGTTTGCATGCTTTACATTAACCAATCAGATTTCAGAACTTTCCAGTAATCTGATTGGTTTGTACAGCATGAAACCAAGCATAAAAAATTGACCAATCAGAAATGAATTGGGTTTCTGCAAACCTATATAAAGAGGTGCACTCCGCTGCGGAACTCAGATGCCATCGCAGTATTGGCTGAAGAAAAGAAAGAAGCGGTTGGCAACATCGCTCGCTGAGCCGGCTGTGCCAGCGGCTCACTGGCGGCCGCAGTGAGTCTGCCTGGCATCGGCGACCTGAGTGGTCTTGGTGTCGCCAGCCCGAAACGTCGCGTCGGATCAAGACGCCAGCAACAGCCCGTTGAGGTCCACACCCAGGGGTACCTCTCAGGGTCGCGGGCCTCGGCGGAGCTGGTGTGGAAGAAAGAAGACGCCGCCCCAAGGGCTCTTTTAAGAGCCGCACACTGGGGGTGTAAGTGTCGCCAAAGGCCCTGATAGGGCCGGGGAGGGGGGTCCCAGTTCGGGCTGCGGGACCCCTTAAGCCCCAAAAGCCCTTCTCAGGGCCCCTCCCAGCGGCTCCCTCCCTTCCCCTCCCCGGGAGAGGCCGGGGGCTTGGAGGGGTTGCTGGGGAGGGGTGCGCGGCGGTGGTCGCGACCACCTGCTGCAACTTCCTTGTTTTGATCGGTGGAGCACTCAGAGCATGTGCCTGTATACAGACACTTAGCTGGGGGTTTACCCAGCTAAGGTGGATTGTGGGAACTCACCCCTATTACTCACAGGTTATTTTCATAAATCACCCAATGGCCACAGCAAAGGGAGAGGTGAGACACAGCTGTTGTATGTTGTGAATGTGCTCTGTCTATTGGGACAATGTTGTCTGGAGAAGTATCGCACAGCTAAGGAACGCTTACCTAACTAAGCAGGAGGAGCTACAACAAGCACAGACGGCACCCCGCCAAACAGGGAAGCAGCTGAGTAACAGTTTCCACAATCACATTAATATACTTACCTTTTAACGTGAGATCTGGGTAGCCAACACAATGACATCACAAATTAAGCATGTAGGTGAATGTGATGCCGTACTTACCCCTTCTAAATTGTGATTTGACAGGAGTCCCAAAACTGGAAATAATGGCTCACAGGTATCGGACCCATATTAGAAAGTATGGCAAGAAAGAACGCTCCCCCATTGTCATTGCAGCTTTTGGAAAAGGAAAAGCATTCAAGAATCTCAAAAGGATATCAGGCTGAGTAGGAATAGTGTTTTGCTAGATACAATTGGATGCATTTTAACTACCTTTATGTCCATGGTTTCATGGACTACGGGACCAGATCGAAACAAATGAGCGATTGGACATGACGATAAATCACAACCGATCGTGCGGTCTCCTATGAAACACATGATCGGTCACAGAAACCTCAGCTACTTTTACCACGACCAGCACTGTCTAGTAGCCTGCCAATCAATTGTCAAACATTGGGTGCATCAGGGCAAGGAAATGTACCCAGCCATCTTTCCAAGCCCTCCGGGACAGGTACCACATTTCTCATGTCTTATTCATTGATAATGTGTTTTTTCTTATTTTGCACCTTGCCTGAAATGAATGTGTTCCAATATTGATAGCACTGCATTCCACATAGCAATATATACAGAATACAGTCAGCACCGTGATCTTATAAGCAGACTTATAGTACTTTTTATCTGGAGATCCGTTTAGCAGCTGCCAGTAAGCCACATATTGAAGATTCAGGCAATAACAAAACTCATGCTGTTGAAACAGAGGTACCCTTTAGGAAACAACCTCAAAAATTTGCTATTAAAAAAAAGTTAGTTCAGCACAAGCTGTTTGTTGCTCTGCACAATGTCAGAGATTCCCTAGCCTGCTTATAAAGCCATCGCCTGGCATCTTCCTATTTTTAGATATCTAACCCATTGTGTAGGAAGAGAGAGCTTAATGCTGATGCTGCCTTTAAATGATTCCCCAAGCTTTAATCTTACTGTAGAATTTGTAGAATTTTTACAAATTAATCATTAATATCTAGTTGCTGACATGGCTCTTGCAAAAAAGCCAATTAATTGGCTTCTATGCATTATGGACTTTGTTACATGAAATGGTATTGGTTATTGCTGTTAGCTATTTTCTGTTTCAAAACACAACTTATATTTTGCTTTCTTCCCTCTGTTGGAATCATCATTGATTTATTGTTTCTTGGCACCAGCTAGGTTTTCTAATTAAACAATGGCCTTAATTAGAGCACAACATGGAGCATGGATCTTTATATTAAGACAAGTCGTTTGAAAATGAGCTAGGGACAGGCAAAGACACGTGAAACAGAAACAAAACACTAATGATCTTACCCCAGTTCCCATTTGTTACACGTGTACAACTTATAATAGATATTTTTCAGGATCTAGTCAATTCCTAGCGCAGAACCTATTTAAATGAACTTTCCATTGTCTTGCTTTTGGTAAGAACCTTAAGGTATTAGCAATGAGGTGGATCGCTGGCTACACATTAAATGGCATCTTTCTAGAAACGAAATAATTCCAGCACAGTCCTTTCCAGGCTCTGCATGGCAAGTGGAAGTTCATATAGGCAGAGCCATACTTTTATGAAACACACAGAATACTGACCTTTGTCCCCATCCAATTTCCTTGATTTTGCACATATTTACATTTCCATGAAGTACATTTGTACGTTCCATGAATGTACGCTTGCTGGCTAACCACAATTGCATGAATCTAGCACTATCCAACATGCTCTGCTCACACCTATGCTGTGAATGCAACCCCCAGATATCAATCACTACTTGATTTATTATGTGTGGTTATGTGTGAGGTGATATACAGTACAGTATACAAGCTTCAGGCCCAGATGTAGCCATGAATTGAGAAGTGACTTGCGTGTAACAGATGGATCAATATGTGGCCAAAAGTGTCAAGGTTTTCAATTTAGAATGTATTGTAGTATGAAGAATGCTACAGCCACAAATTAGATGACTATATAATTATTTATGTCACTATTTCTTTTATTTATCTATTTAAAGAAGATAGAAAAGAATTCATATTATACCACAAAGTTCATTTTACTTACCAAAGCTTAACCAATCACAAGATAACAGAATTATATAAACAATTGTTTCTAAAAACTATTTCACTGTACATTCCACTAGGAAACTATGTACCAGGCTTTTTAGCAGTTCCCATTAATATTTACAAAAAAAGCCAATGCAACACTGATCTTGAAAGGCTTTCTGGTCTGAATATTCTATATATTTTAGCCAACCATATAACAAGTTTGGGGGTATTTTGATTCTATACATTAGAAGACATGATGTCCTGCAATGTTCCGACAACCACCTGGGTCCATCATTTTGCGATCACAATCCTAAATGAATGGGTCAGAGTGGGAAATATTGCAGTTCTGCATATCATTGGCAGATAGGATATATTTTGTTGTGTTGAAGATAGCTTTTTTTCTTCCCACTGTGTTTAACTGGTTGGGCCTGGTGGAGCTACATAGATATGTCTTCCTCCTGTGGCAGGGCTATGTTTGGATTGTTACATCAGTTCCATAAACAGATCAATATTGTACATCCTGAGATTATTTCTCAAAACAATTTAGTAGGGTTAAAAAGGAGGCTGAAAAGGTTGGACTTGATGGACGCACGTCTTTATTCAACCTTAATTACTATGTTACTATGTTTTTTTAGTTATATACTAGATTAATTTGACAATTAAACATTGAATTGGTCTATATGCATTTGATGTATGGCCAGCAATAAACTTACGCTTGCCCTTTTGGATCATTTACATATGTAAATTTTTTTTTTGGGAAAACGGCATAATTTACAGATTGCAGTAAAGAATTGTTCCTTTAGAAGCAGAGGTGCCGTGACCATGAGGCAGATTGAAATATCTGCTCAGATTCCTGGCACCGCTAATAAAGATTTATGGCAGTGTGCTCCCTTTCTGGAGCCATAGGAAGTTATTGGGAAGTGGGGCCCAATGCTATTTCGATCTTTGTATCGGTCCACCTTAGGCTTTGTATTTTGTCTACTTTACTCTCAATTTTACAGTCATGTTGACATAATATACATACAACTTATATCAGTGCTACGAGTTCATTTCTTTTTTTGCACAATTTATTTTTTCTCCTTGCCTTTGTTTTGTTCCTGTTTTTAGCATGAGAAAAAGGACTGCATATATTTCATGCTGAAACATTAAAAATGCTGGTGACTTTGGGACTTGGATGCTCTGGCAGATTTGTTGTCCATCTGTCTAATTAGAACCAGCCACTGCTCTCACATTGACAAGTTCTCAATGATTGCAATAAATTTGCTGCTTGCAGACATTATATGGGTGTAACAACATATGGAGAAAAGACATCACATCGTCCAAAAGGCAGGGAGGCTGCGTTACTGCACACTGTGTCCTAATGGAAGAGATAAGACATGAACAAAAATCATTATGAAACAAATCCTGCAGCTACCAGATGTGTATAGTGAAACCTTAATTATATCAGGAGTAATAAACCACTAAATCTATACTTAGATTTTGCTTATGTTTAATGAGGACTGTTAATTACTTCTAAACGTGAGAGAGAGTGAGCAGTGTTGTAATACCTTTACTTCCATCACTAATTATACGTCTTCTAAAAACTAAAGCTTCCATTGAGTAATGATTATGGCTGTATTGATAAACAGTATGTATGAATTTGCTTCATAAATAAACACAAGGCTAGATTATATCATGGAAAAAGAAAATTAAATCCCATGTCCATACTAGAATATAGACCATTTGTCTATTATGTTTTTATAAAATCCATAGAAATTCGGAGGGATAGGAGAGATTTAATTGATAATGACAAAAGGATGAAGAGAATTAAACACAGCTCTGCACACTATAGTAAAAGACACAGGAGATTCAATAAAGTTCTTATTGTTTAAAATGGTGCTAATTTTGCCCCAACCAATCAGATGTTAGCTTTCAAATGTTAAATAAGATCTGATTGGTTGGGGCAAAATTTGCACCATTTTAAACGAAAACTTTATTGAATAACCCTGATAGTAACTTATTTACCCAGAGTCGGTGGGCAATGAAATGGAGTTAAAGTGTTGCTAATCAGTTCGCTATTAGTTAGCACGACTTTAAACCACCATATTAGCCCTGGTGCGCCCTGGATACGCAAAAGCAACACGTGCAACAGCACTCGCAATCAATATAGAGTTTGTGCTAATTTTAGCGTATGTTTAAAAATCACACTGCGGGTAAATCCCTTTTGGTATTACCCATGTGCACTAAAGCGATATTGAATCACGGAGGGAAATTTGCTCGGAGCGATAGTGGCTCTGGGTAAATCCCCCCACAGTAGTCTTAAGCAAAACTATTTACAAGATCCCAGGATTGCCCATAGGGATAACATAATGGAGCTACAATAATGAAATAGGGGAATTTTCACATAATAATTGAGAATTCAGGGTTCTGATATTTCATGTTTTTTTTCTTGTAAAATGACTAATATTCTATAAAAAGACAAATCTCTGATCCCTTTTGCAAAGCTGATGACACTTGGGTTTCATAAACTAAACATAGAATTTATATCTCCCTTATCATAAATTTGCAACAAACATGTTTTTTCTATAAAATTTTCCCCTAAAACAAAAACATCAGGGTTGACATTATTTTTATGGACCAGAATAGCCTTTTCCTTCACTGCCAAACATTTTCCTGGTCCAGGCAGAGCAATTTATTAATTAATTTGGCTTAAAAAAAACAAATTCCTGTTATTATTGGGGGGGGGGTAATCTTTCTAAAAGCTTAAGCTATTTTTGGGCTGGAGTTACCCTTACAAAAAAAGAACCCTTTTGGGCCCTAGGAATTAATTTGCAGTTGGCAATCTTGTTGTTGACCCCCTGCACTCTGCTTAGTGAGAACAAGTTAATGTTATTTCAATCAATGTATTTAAGTCCATGGGCTACTGTGGCATTGGACACCTGTTCATCAGAATCAGTAGGTTCTACACTTGCGTGACATTAGTTTTAGACTTGTAAGCAACAATGGAGACATACAAATAAATTAATATTTTTTTTCTCTTTGCTAAATAGTTTGTCCCCAGGATCATCATCTGAAAAGGCTGTTTGCTCGGGAAAATTAGCATTTAATACAATCAAATATTCCCAAAGACGAGGTTACAGCAGCAAAATTTTTTTATGGCACATCCACAGTCTCTAAATGATTGTTACATACTTCAAAGGCAAACTGTTACAAGGGAGATTGTTAGAGTTGCGCTAGTGTGCTGATTTGTCTGTTATCAAAGTGCCAGCAGGTTCTATGGAAAAAAATGTGAAAGATCCCTGAGCTTCTGGGGACTGAAACTAACAGATAGCTATGTGGTTCCCTGCATACTAAGCTAGCATTTAAGAAGAAGAAAGATTTTGGACAATTTATATTCGCTTTATGTTTCTGTATCATATTAAGTAAAGAAATAGAAATGCTAAAGTGGAAAATTATTAAAACACTAAATGAAAAGAAGAAAAGAAGATTCTGTAATAGTGAGATGACGGGTGTCATTCAATGTGGATTTATTATACATTACAGATTTTATGAAAAAATCCATTTTACAGGGTAGCTCCACAAATTGACTTACATTTTTTCAGTGTAATTGGGAGGTTAAGGAGCTATGTCTATCCTTCTGTTCTTCAATTAAACGATCAGGACAGCAAGAAAGTTACAGAACTTTGCCTCTATCTCGCTCCTCCACTGTTCCTCTGAAAGGTCCCAATGCGCCTTTGCAATTTACAGGCATAAATTGCAAAGGCCCGTCGGAACTGTCAAGAAACAGTGGAAGAGCAAAATCGGGGGTAAGTACTTAACTGCCTTCTCCTGGTAGTTTTGAAGAAGATTGGTAAGACAGCTTATTCACCTCACATACTTCAATTACACTGAAAATATCCAAGTAAATTTCTGAGTGAAGATAACCTTTAAAGGGGAAGTTCAGTGCAAATAGATATGCTTTTCAGAAAAAAGAGCAGTATTTTTTCATTCCAATGACCTTAATCTGCCATTCAGCATTTTGTCTGTGTATAAATAAATGCACTGAATACTGACTTCCTGTTTGCAGGACCCCTAGTAGAGACCGTTATGGTATTGCCCTTGACCAAGCACCTGGGTTGATTCAGTTGCTCGTTAGAGATCTGAGCATCTTGACCCATCCACAGCCAATCAGTAGAAATTACTGTTAGGGACATTCCAAGGATGGGGTGCTCCTGGGAAGAAACTGTTAGAACCTGAAAAGTGTCAGCTCACTTATGTCAACAGCAGGGAACAGCAAAGGGTATGAAATCAACTGATTTTTCAAAATGGGAGAGATATGTAGAATAACTAAGAAGGCATTACACAAACTAACAATTTAACAAATATTGATAATTTCCACTTAACTGTCCCTTTAAATAATAAATATGGTAAATAACCTTCTTGGAAAAAGACTAAGGAATCTAAATTGGAAATCAGAGAAATGATGTCCAGCAACCAAGTGGCAGAATAGGCTACTACTGTATTGCATTAAAAGAAATTAGATTGGCAAAACAAAATAAAATGAAAACCAGTTGCCAAGGTTAAATAAAGACATACTGTACATGAATTGATGCCCTCCTTTTACCCTAGCTGATGGCCTACCTACCTAACAGTTGAAACCCCTTGATAATTTTTCATGGCAATTTAACAGATCCCTGGATCAGATTGGAAGTTTATGTACCATAACATTGTATTTTATTTATTCTCCAAGGGCATCATGGTACCTCTTGAAACTATTAAAATCTGTTGAACCTACCAGTAATGTCTTCTGGGACCAGTTTTTACCCTTTTTACTGCAACACCCATTTCTCACAAAAGACATACTTACTCTAATTTTAAGGGATGCTCACCTGCCAGATGGCCTATCAGTGAATAATCCTAGAGAGTTGATTATAGGGTTCACTTGCATTTCTATTTGTACAACGTGATTATCCCCATGCAATCTGAACTGCAATCTTTATAACTAAGGTGTGTGATTCCCATTATTACTTAAGTTGTTTTTCTTTAAACAACATTTATTTCTATAATGTACTTGTATACTAGATTAAAATGCCTGTGCATATTATAGATGAGGTTGTACAAGTGCTTTGTAAGAAAAAGAATAATATTTTTTAACATGAAGCTATACTAGACTCGCTGGGCAAATTATGGCGTTAAAATCTCGCTAACTGGTTCGCCATATAGTGCGACCTGCGGGTTACGCAAAAATCACCCCGCATCCGCTGCTCGCGATCAATATCATGTTTGCGCTAGTTTTATGCTGGATTTTAACGCCAGCAAATGGCTGGTATTAAAATACCGCAAACTCGATATTAAATAGTGAAAGGACATTTAACCAGAGCGATAGCCGCTCTGGGTAAATGACCTGAAGATCTTGCTGGCCTGGTCGTTACTACATGGCATTGTTTTGCTTAAACAGTTATTTACTTATAAGTCTTCTAATGCTTGAGACTTTTCACCAACTGCTGTAGCATCATAATACCATTATTTCATTGCCCCATATTCTCAGCACCATGTTTTTACTATCGGCTTCGTAAGTAACTTTGTTATTTTCCTACATACCTTATTACATAAGACTATTCTATGCTCTATGACTGAAATGCCATTAATTTTTTCCCTTTTATTTCTTCTTACTTCTGAATTAGCTGTATGTGTTAAATTTAGTGTGACAGACACAGGCAATGACTATATATAGAGGTCTGTATTGTGACTAATTTAAGCAGGTTTGCCTTATCAGCCAATCACTAAACATAACCAATATACATTTCCTTCAACAACTCTTAGTACTTAACTAAAGATAACCCCTGAACTCTTATTGGTAGGGATGGACTGAAAGCCTGGAGCTACTGTTATCCATGTTGTATATTATTTTATAATACATAAGGCTAGGCATTTTCATGGGAAGTTGCAGTGGCGAGAATCTATTTACATCACTCAGTGCTGTCTCTGAGGACTTCCTGTATCTAACTGCCCCTCCCACTGTATCCCCCTCCCTGTATTATCATTTATATAGGAATCCCTGTTTATTCTTGAGACAATGTTCGGTCCTTCTTTCTCTTTTCTATGGAAGGTAATTAACTATTTATACATTAAACAGGTTCCTAATAAATGACTAATACAGGAAGGGAGACACGTGGTAGTGGGCAGGTTATTTTTTTTGGCTGGCCTTATGTATTATAAGAAACATACGCTACCTACAGTGTAATATTGTATTTACAATCACCTCGGAGTTCTATGACCTGTATAAAAGCATATATATGGTCATGGAACTCCTCGTGGCGTAATACCTTATATTACACTGTAGGTAGCGTATTATCCCTTATATATTGTAGCTCCCATTCATGCAAGTACAAACACATATACAGATATAAGTAACCAAAGGTTAATGTCACACATAGCACTATACAGGCATATAAACTTTATAATTTTAAGGTTTTGATCACTACTTTAGAAAATATATTAAACCTTTAAGTTTATCAAAGGGTCGCTATACTCCCTCATTATTATTATGTTAGTGCTCCTAATTTACCCCCCACCCTCCCTTACCACTGCCTACTTGTAGTGTCTGCAACACTCATAGGTTCTGCCACAGCCTCGCCATAGACCCTGCTCTGCTTCACACATCTCCCCCTCCCTCCCTCCCCCTGCCTTCTTTTTTTCTGCTGATTCTCTTAAATGTTGCAAAAAAGTGTGCTGCATGCTGCCAAAGATTCTAGTAAGAGGTCAGGGATGGGACACTATTATAATTTCTGCTTCTGGAGTGACAGGTCTTTCCCTGTGAATGCTGTGATTTTCAAATGACGATTTTTCAGAATCTACAGCTCATATTAAAAATTCCAAAAAAGGTTTTATAGTAGTGGAATCTTGCTGTATCTAAATGTACAATTTTTTTTTTTTTAAAGGATAGAAATCTTTGTTATGAAGAAAGATTTTACTTTATATTGAGTTTCATTGCAGTGGGGAAAAAAACCTTTTTGATGAGATATGATTAATAAACATAATACTTCCTAGATCTTAGTAGATCCCTCAGAGGACGATCCACTAGTCTATACTTGTTTTTCGTTTAAATAAGATATTACCATCAGCAAATGAAGAGTTTCATTAATCACATGGGATTATTTATTTACAGGACCATAGTGATTAATTCTATAGAGAAACAAAATAAATATTATAAGAGGTCTAAATAATAAAGTTATTCAAAGTTATTGAACAGCCTATTTAATTACCAAAGAAAAACCCAATGCCTTGTTGGCATCAAGGATACATTTAATGTGTGTCTTCTGGTCACTTGGCTAATGGTTCTTGGTTCTTGTGTGTTTTTTTCTCTTATCTTGAAAGGAATGATCAAATAACTTCCATCCTGAGCACTGTTGGATTTAAGGAAAAGCATAGATGGAGTATTATCCTTAATATCGTCCTCTATTTATATTACACTAACAATTACAACCTCATTACTGGAAATGTTTAATCACTCACATTAGTCATTACCCTCATATAGTTTACAATCTAATTTCCCCCACCACAAGCAAACAAATGTACACACACACACACACACACACAACACACCATATGGCTAAATTAAATGAGAGTCCTAAACACAGGGAGAACTCAATAATGCTGACAGTTGTTGATGTAATCTACAGATACGTCATTCCTTTGGGGTGGGTATTAATGCATTCCAGGGCACAAAGCCTATTACAGCAAGTATATCAGATTATGGTGGCAATTGTGTTAGATTATTATATTAAATAATAGTTTTTAGAGAATTTTTTTTCCAGAAATGTTTTTTTTAAAATCTGGGAAATGTGGAAAATGTTTCTTGTGGATGCAGCTGTTTACATTGGATCCATTTAATAACCTCATAACCTTCCTTTTTAATATAGTACAATGCTATTCATATCACTAACATAATATTCTTTAAAGAATATTAAAAAAAGGAATTTTAAAGATGTCTAAAATATCCCGAAACCTTGAAGTTCTATAGTATAGTATAGTTAGTATTTAAGGTTAAATAAAGACATATATCCATATAGTCCACCTACTCAGCAATACCCACTTATATATCCCCCTATTGTATATCCTTCCTTACAGTTAAAAATATGTATGAAGAGGAGAAAACCTCCTTCCTGACACTATAGTGATGGCCCAGCCCAAACCCGAATCCATGGCGGATTTCCCTCGTTCGCGAGCGCCGGATATCGTGATTTTCCGGTTTTCCGCCTTGCGAACTTTTCCAAACAGCGTTTTAGAAAATTTTTCGAAATTACAAGGATTTTCGTATTTTCGAAAATGCACGAAAACCCGTATTTTGAAAATTTGAAATTACGAGGATTTCATGTATTTTCAAAAAAATCATGAAAATACGTATTTTCCAAATTTTTGGAAATTACAAGGATTTCTCGTATTTGAGGATTTTTTTCATTTTAATGGGTTTTTCGAAAATTTGCGGACCTCGAGCGGACTGGATTTTGTGAAGTTCGGACATCTCTAGACTACGTATCAATATAAATTGCACCGCATATTCCAAATCAGGCCTTACCAGTGCTTTATAAGGAGGGAGAATAACATTTTTCTCCCTTGAATCCATACCTCTCTTTATACAATAATTCGAGGGTTACCGAAAACGATCCATACATTCGAGGTTAACAAAAACTGATAGTTTAGAAAAGTTTTGGTATATTTACAGGTTCCCCAGACCATTCCCAGGTCTCTGTGTCATTTACAGTAACCTGCTATTACTATTTGTCCCTCAAAATGGACAGAAACTTTCAAAATTTTTCTGTTTGAAAAATGGTCCGCTTTCAAATCTTTGAATTTTCAATTTTCCGGAAAATTTGAAAATTCAAAAACAGAACAAAACTCAACAGTTTTGAACATCTCTAATTGCTACTATACTCTATGCTATCTGTATGTGATGTTCTATAGTTTATGTGACTTTATCAGCATTCTCTGAAACTACGGTATCTTATCCCCATATTTAATGGCCCCACATTTTCAGCCCTCATGATCTTACTATTAATATACTTAAAACATTGTTATGGGTTAGTCTTGCTTTGCTCAGCTATCCTAACTTCATTATTTATTTTAGCTAGATTAATTGCTTTGTTACAAATTCAGTTACAGTTTTTATATAGTTCCTCTTTAAATGCCATTTTCTTGTATTCCACTTCTATCTTTACATCATAATTAAGCCACAGGGGGTGGACATATTTTTTAACATTTCCCGGGTAAAATTCAGATGTGAAATGGTTTAAAACCACTTTAAAACAGTCCACTTCTGTTCAGTACTTTACCTAAAAAAAATGTATAGTCTCAGTTGAAAATTTTTATCCAGGGAAAATTTGCTTTCCTGATATTAAAGTCTTTGTTAACCCAGTGCACTTTTCCTTTTAGTAATAACATACATTAAATGATATATATTTAATGGTCACTATTCCCTAAGATTTCAGTTACTTTCAAAAATAACTTTACCTACCTTTCTGTTGCCAAATTCCACCCATATAGCCTCTGCTTTAACATCAGTATCGACAGTTATCTCTTCTTTTAAATTGTTGTTTAACATACTGTAAATGAATACTCCTCCCCTTTCCTATCTCCTCTATCATGTCATTGTTTTGCTATAATTAAAATATTTTTAACATTATTTTGCATTTGCCAAAATGATTGAATTTATAATGTGTTGGTTTGCACCAAATTGTTATTTATAGCTGAGACTGGTATGGGTTTCTAAATACATGAACCCCTTTCAAATAATTCCATTTCTAAAAAGCCTAAAATGCTTTTCTCTCCCCAGACTCCTTTAAAATTCCATTCAATTATGCAACTGAGATATCCATCAAGGGAACATTAGTTATGGATTATTTATTACATATGAAATGTGGTCTCTGAAGCATTAATTAAAATTCAAATGGACTTAAAATCCTTGGACTGTCTAAATTAAAAGAAGTGTATTTCACAAGGGCGACCATTGCTGAAAGTCCTCACAATAGTTAAAAAGGGAATAAAATCATACACGTTTTCCCTTAGGTGAGTGCAAACATTTTCTTCATAATGGGAAGAATCCCAGACTGCTTGAATTTTAACATGAACTGGCTAATTAATATTATAAATTATCGCTGTTCTCCCCCTCATTTCAAGGCTGTATGCATCTGTCTCCACAGATGGCAAATAAATAGTATACCTTATATGTCTTATATATCTTACACACACACCGATTGGGTTGCCAATTTTTATTTGTTTAGCTCCCTTATAACACATAATATTGGGGCTGATGAGGTGCAAACGCTCAGGTACGCGGATCTTACCTGACCTGCAGACATGAATCAGATGGCTAGAACTTTACTGGGGCACCAGGTAGGCTCTGAAGGGATCTTAAAAATAAGGGGGAGGTTTAAAGATACACAGCTTTCATTTAAACTTAATTTGATTTTTAAGTGTACTTATCCTTTAACCAACATTCCCATAGTCCCCGCTAAGTGAGTATGAAACCCCCCCACTAACTCGATAGTACATTGTGTAGTGGGGGATTTACACTGACTTTTACAAGAGAAAAAAATTGCATCTCTCTGCTAGTGGACTAATATCACATAACCCCAATGACATACGATGCCTCTGCATCATAATTCTGTGTTTGGTGACTGTGACATTAGGTTCTGTTTAATTAGATTTGCTTTTTTCATTTTGGCCAGTGCTTTTTTTTTATTTGGTTTTATTAGGGATCCCACTGGTTATTCTGTCAGATTGAAGTGAAGAGCTGGAATGGATGGAGATAAACACAGAAGAAACCCCATTGGTTCATTTGAAAACCATGTTTGATATCAGACACTTAAAAGATTCATGAAGCAGCTTTTATTCTACTTGCATTTCTGTCTGAAGGGAAAGTCAGCACAACCCTGAAGGTATTACTTAATCCATGGCATTAAGGCAGCTTCCAGCTAAAAGGATTAAGTAGAAAAATTCATTGTACATTCTATAATACAGTGAGTGTGTGTGTTTTTCCCCAGAGATATACAATATAAAATACGTAATATATATATATATCATTTTATGCAGTTTACTTGTCAGCCTTAGTTGTTTCTGTATTACATCTCCCATCAGCTTTGGCTGAGGGTGGTGTGGGCTATGCATTAGCAATAATGGAGGTGAACAATTATATCAACTGAATAGACTATGATTTCCACAAGCTGCTTTATATCAATAGCGATGTCATTCATGGTGGTGTCATTAAGCAACATAAAGATTACCTGCAGCTTGTCAGATTCCCCAGCTGACCGGAAAGAGCATCATTTCATGAACCTGGCAGTTTGTCCCTTTTCTACCCAATGAATCCAAATGAATGACGTAAACAAGCTTCCCAGCTTAGATCGAGTGCTTTGGCATTTGTTTTGTTTTATTCGTTGTAAAACTAAAAAAAAGGAAGGAAATGACAGTATATATCCTGTCCTCTTCCTTACACCTTCTAACTTCAGACAATATCCTATTTTTTCCTTAGTAACAAATTTTTAAACCTTGTCTGGGATATAAATGTTCTTGTAAAATTGGTACTTAGTCACATATTTATTACATTTTCCCCCATCCTATAAAATATATTATAGTAATTTCCTAGTATTTTAAGGTGTTAATTAAAATCAAAATGAAAGCATGTTAGAGCAGTAATTCTACTAATGCATAGAAAGGTCTGGTAACAAAAATGTGCACCATAAACATAAAAAAACATGACTAAAAGATGGGGTTGTGCCGGTTCTGGGCTGGCGTTGCATGATGGGTAGTAAAACTAAACATCAAATTTGCATGGCCAACAATATTATCATCTTTTTATATATGAGGGCAGATCCTTAGTAAATTACATTTCTACTAAGTATAAAATCAGCTTAGAGATAGTTATCTCCAAATGTAAAAGGAAACTTGGATCATTTGCCATGTTTGTAGTAAATTTGTATGTAACACAGTTAATTAAATATAAGCACTTTAAATGAATAACCAAATGTCAGATCTAATTAGCTCCAAACTGTTAAAGCACAGCACAGAACCACTGACAGAAACAATGTTTTCCTGTAATTACTTTCTTTTCTATCTCTATTTTTAAAATATACATTAAGAAAAGCTACATGTACTGTGGATAGGATAGGTTGTATTCTAAAACTGACCAGACACAGAAGACATCATTATTGCCCTGTTTTAGTAATGTAGCAGAACATTGGTATCTGTGTTAAAGTACTAAAACAAAACAAGGCAGTGTTCAGGATTGATCAACATATGTCCAATACATTGACCACAAAAAGACTTTAGACTGACATCTCTGGGAAATACATTGTACTAACAATTACATGAGTTCAGACGTGTGCACATACATCTGATCGAGCTGTCCTAGGAAAGCCAATGAAATCATTCTGTTGGTGGTTGTGGCGGGCCAATTAACCAACTGGACAATTAATTCCATGAAAATGCTAATTCATACACAAGGGATTGTAGAGCTCTTGGGACATATCTAGATCAAGTAGTGATAGGAAGAAAGGGGTTAACATCATAATAAAATGAAGTACAATAATATTAGAAATCACAGAAAGGAGATGGGGCTTACAACATAGTGAGAGCAGAAAGGTTAGAGAAAGGTGAAAATCACCCACATGATGGAAAGTGCAATCTTCAATAAAGGTTGAGGTCACGGTGACATTAAGCAATTTACCTTCCCCAAAGTAATGGTTAATAAGATGAAACTGTTGCTATATGTAATGTTGAAATACCTGGAACATTTCATATAATTCTGTAATGGTTTTAACACCTTTATATTAAGTTATTCGAGTTATCCTAGTTGTGAACCATCACACAAAGATTTTTCATATCTGCCTTAATAGTTCTACTTGCATATTTAACATATACAATTGCACAATGTTTTGCTAATTGTATTCATCTGCATTAATTATATTACTAGTAGTCTCATGCACAGCAAGACAGCAGAGACACATCATACTCTACAGTCGTGTGCCTGCTGCCAACTCACTTGTTAATTTGTTTTCGGGTTAAGATTTAGGTTATTCATCATATATTTTAGTAGTTAAAAAATGTATAAAAAGATTGTCATAGATGTGGCATGCTAGGGTGTTGTTTTCAGGTGGTTAACCACATCTTAAAGCTTTATGGGTCCTTAATATTTAATTTTATGCATTTTTTGATACTTGTCTGCTGAAAAGGACATCTGTATAGGAAACAGCAAATTTGGTAGGTGTTTGAATTTTGTCTGTCTACCATAATTTAGACTAAAATACATTTCTAGTGACTAGAGATGGCCATAACTCACCAGTCTCATTCCATTTTCGGATTCCCAAATCTCAGGAAAATCCTGAAGATCTGCAAATCCAAAAACGGATTATCGAAAATAGCCTAGAATGTTCGTAAATATCGAAAATACGATCGGGGACTACTTTTAAATTTTTTGATCATTTTTGGAGGATTATAAACGTTCGAGGCTATCAGGGTTATTCAATAAAAGTTCTTATCGTTAAAATGGTGCTAATTTTGCCCCAACCAATCAGATCTTAGCTTTTAAATGTTTATAAGATCTGATTGTGGGGCAAAATTATCACCATTTAAAACGATAAGAACTTTTATTGAATAACCCTGTATATTCGATAATCTGCAAACGTTCGATAATTATAGAAAATAGTCTCTGAAGTCCCGATTCGAACAAATCATTCAGATTTTGGAACCAAGGGTTTCCATGTCGGATCCCCTCTCTACTAGTGACCTACAATGAATCGCCAGTCTTTTCTATTCAGATATACATTTGTATAAAGTGAAGCCCTCCAAACACTGCTGTCCCCTCCTTCCTCCATACTACTGGGTGAGGCATGATCATTGTAGGAGTGGAGTGTAGAATTGTCTGTCCAATAAGTAATGTTGTATCTCTCTGTATTAGGGGAGGGAGGAGTCAGAGTGAAAGTAACTGCAGTTGAATATTTTACTTTTTAGAAAGGGAATGATATATAATTTTATCACAATGTCTAGGCTATAGTTATAGCAAGAACATATTGCAGTATGGTTGTACCAATTTTTACATATTTTCTAACAAATTATAAAAAGAATGGCAATTGTAAGTATATACATGCCTATCACTATGGCAGGTTTTTGTGTTCTACATAACAAAAACATGGTATATAGTATTTAATACCAAAAGCTGACCAAAAAAATTGGGTGTTTTTAGTTTTAACTAGGCCATTGTTCCTAGCTTCCTAGGCTGGGTACACACAAGGGATTTTTCCTCTCGACCAACATTGTGTACCATTTGACCGGTAAAGTGTTAGTTCCGGTGCAGACGGCGGTGTTGAAGGTGACCAGTACACCGTGGGCCCTATACTTTATTTAGGAGAAAGTTTGGAGCTTAGAGTAGCCTTAGCTTTGAAAAATGACAGACAGAATCTGTAAGATTGTACCCAGCTTAAGCATTGCAAAGTTGTGGTTTGTGGGGTCCTGGTTTGAATTATTAAACATTCCCAAGGGGGGTTTAATGTAGTTATCTGCATGGATTTTGATATACAGTAGATCTTGCCAAAAAACTTTGACTTTTGTATTTTTATGAGGAAGTCAGCCAGAATTTGCAGATGTGGTATACTTAGATTTTGATAAGGCTTTGCCTCATAGATAACTCCTTTATAAACCAAGGTGTGGTGGGAATTATTGTTTTAATTTAACTTTTGTTGCCATGGATTAACATTAACGGCTGTGTGTTTGAGTTAGTTTGAGGGGACAAAGTGTCATATTGTCATATTGGCCCATGAAAAGATATAATAACAATATTTACAAAATGTGAAGGTGAACTAACTTTTGTCATGTACTGTAAATTGCCTTGAACCAGGCTCCTGTGAAATAATATTTAAACTTTTTAATTTATGATTAGAGTGCTACATTGGGAAAAATGTCTTCTTTCATACAAACCTCCAAACCTTGTGTAACTGTGGAATTTCAGTGTCGGTTATTGACATTTTTATTTAAACTGATTGCAGGTTTTACTTCGGCTTTTCCTCGTACCTTGCAGCAGTCTGAAGATACACTGGTTTTCTACAATACAAATGAATAATATGCACTTCCACAATTCCTACAAACCTTTTCAAAGATGTGCCTGAAACTGTAATTTTACACTGATTCAGCATAATTTTACAGTACTGGTGTATTTTTGGAATCCTTAGAGTTTCCTTGAAAATCTATTCATCCTTAATGGGAATCCTCGGTAGCTGTTTTCAAAAGGCAGCAGACAACACCTATCTAAACTTTATTGAACAAAATTATGTTCACACAAGATAGATTTTACTGCAGCCTTGTATGTAACACCATTACAGTAGATAGAATGGATCCCGGAAGCCAAAACTCACTACTTGGCAAAACAAGATATTGTTTTAGTAAGGTTTCTTTGGGAACACCAATGCACAGAGAGGCAAGTGCGACTTACAGTAACAAGATACTTAACCAGGACTGACAGTTTTCAAGTGCTTTCTTTCTTTATCTCTCATGAGTTCCATAAATCATCACAACAAATAAAGAGAAAAATCAAATGTAATGAACTCTATTTTCCTTTTTTTCTCTAATGGAATCTGAAATACTGCAATGCCACCAAAACGCATGCAGAAAAAGTATAAGTCTAAACATTCTAGATCAGTAGAAGAAACTCCTCAGACATTCACATTGTTAATTTTATAGCTTAGCTCTTTTATATTTTCTACATGTGTAACTAATCAGATATTTAGTTTAACTTCATGCTGCTAGAAAAAGAACAATATGTTTATTTAAACGGCATGCCATCCTTAAGGACACTCCACCCTCATAATAACATCTTTTAGAAAGAATGGCTCTTTATAAAATGTGTAATTATCATAGTTTGTCCTATGATTCATTACTGTTTTGCCTGCTATGCTTCTGGATGCTCATGGAAACTGAGCAATGTAGAAACCTGTACTCTGAGCCTGTACTGAGTCTGGGCATGCTCAGAAGAGGCAAACAGGGGCAGTTACTAACTGGGAAGAACCAGGAAGCAGAAACAGGGAAAACAGGGCATTGAGCAGGACTTTGAGGTAGACTTATATATTTCAAATTTCAATATTACAGTTTAGGGTTTTTGGGGTGAACTGGTGACTTGTCAGTTATCTGCCTGCACCCCAACTGGTTTTTTCCTCAAGTTTATTAAATGCATTTGTAACCAGGATATTTAATGATAAGTTCTATTCCTTTTGAGCAAAATCGTATCTGCCTCCTCCCACTGCTCTAAGACTATTTATATGCCTGAGCATGTGTAAGGAGGAAGTAGGTGAAACAGCAGTCAATCATTGGTTGTGATGTCCACAATCACATTCTTGATTGACTGCATGGAGGGAGGGGCCAATTACACTGTCAGAATGGGGTAATAACTAATCCGTACATATCTGGTTAGTAATGGCAGGTAATAAAGTGCAAAATATATCCGATGGACTTGGAAGCAGGTAAAGCAAAAACTACGCATTGGCTAGTTTTTTTGTTTAAGACTGGACATGCCCTTTAAGGATACCTCCCCTCTTTTTAAATTAGCCTACTATTCATACATAAAAGGAGGGCCTCAGTTGATCATACCTGGCCCTACCTAGTGTGATGTCAAACTTGTATTATAATGTACGGCATTGACACACTTTGCTAAGAGAGGAAATAATTAAATTTTGACAAGGAAAACAGTATTCTGTATGTACTCGAGTATAAACCGATTTTTCACAGGCCTGAAAACTTTGCCTCGGTTTATCTCAATCAGTCCTAACCTTAGCAATACGGTAGCCGCTCGCTCACTCCCTGTACTGGTGCACGGCTGATGTCACTGCCCAGGCGCCGAGATTGACATCAGCCAGCGCGCAAGAACGGGAATGACGAGCAGCTGCCAGATTGCTAAAGTTAGTGACGGACTGCAGGATAGAGAGGCACACAGTCATTGGAGAGCCCACAGATGAACACAGAAAAAGCAGAAGGTACCACTTAATGGTGGGAGGGTGTAGGGTGTATATGTTTGGAAACTACAACTCCCAGCTACTAAAGCATGCTGGGAGTTGTAGTTTCCAAACACCTGGAGTGCAAATGATGTGAGAATTTAGTTGTCTTTTAAATGAACAGCATAATTCTCCAAAGTAATAGCCATATCCAGTAATGCTATTACTGTATGGAAATCTGCTGTCCATTTAAAGGGCAACTAAAGCCTCAAACAACATAGAATCAGAAGGAGAATGTTATCTATTGTTGGCTTCTGATTCTGTATTGTTTGATGGATTTAGTTGCTCTTTAAATGGACAGCAGAATCCCATACAGTAGTCCCAATACAGTAATAGTCAAATCCTTATGGTTATTCCTGTATGGAACTACTGTATGGAAATTCTGCTGTCCATTTAAAGGCAACTAAGCCTCAAACAATACAGAATCAGAAGGCAGTAGTGTCATAATTTCTACCTTCGTTTATACTCGAGTCATTCACTTTTTCAGAAAATTAGGTATCCTCGGTTTATACTCGGTCGGTTTATACTCGAGTATATACATTAATAGCTATTCCGATCTTCATCTATTGATAGAAAATATTTTTTTTAAAAATGTGGCCAAACAATTATATTAAAGGAGAACTACAAAAAAGAGAAGAAGTGTGGACATAAAGTGGGCACACCACCAAAGTATTAGTTCAACGTTAAAACTCCTTTTATTATAATACAAAACGGGAGTAAGAGTGTATATAAAGGACACACACAGTGTGTCAGGAGGGTAGTAGATATATGGCATATCATCCCCAATGAGTAACACAGGTAGGCAATACGATACCGATTCAGCACTCAGTGTGACATCCAGCTTAGCTTGCAACTTTTAACTGCTCCAGCTCTATGGATGTTCACACTGAGTGCTGACATCGGTACTCGTATTGCCTACCCTGTGTTTACGCATTTGGGTATTTGATCTGCCATATATCCACCCTCCTGTCACTAAGGGGTTAATAGGTACCATTATATAAGGTTACTTGTACTCTAATTATTCTAATATACAGATAGAACAGTGTACGTGTGTTCATCTTGTATTTAGGTACTATGCTATAAAATATATAATGCTTTTACTTTATTATTGATCCTTGTTGTATTTAAACTTACGATACACCGGTATAATCAATCTCTGTATAATACCAGCAGTTTATAATGTTAATCATCCATTTGAGCTGGAAGTGTTTTTTAATTGTGTGTGTCCTTTATAATACACTCTTACTTCCCGTTTTTGTATTATAATAAAGTAGTTTTAAACTTTGAACTAATACTTTGGTGGTGTGCCCGCTTTATGTCCCCTACTTCTTTCCTTTTTGTATTAATGTTTAGTGGATAGGAACACCCCCTTTATTTATATGTGTTACTCCTACTAGACACTAGTGCCCTTTTACGCATATTTGTGGATTAAGAGAACTAAATTGAAAAACCACCACTCTCCACAGTGCCCCCATGGGTCAATCTTTTCTGAAGACACTTAATAGAAATTAAGATATAAATTCTATTTGGTTGCTTTAGTCTGATGCACTTCATTTATTAGCCATTGGCCCATCTAGCTGTCCCAATGACACCGTTGCCAGTGAATGCTTTTTCATGGCTTGTTGGTGTCAGAGAAAAGAAGACTGGAACCATAATCTGCCTGCCCGGCCCCAAACACTGATACATTTGAAGTCTTAGTACTGTCTGCATATATATTTTTAACATGCGATGTAAGGTGGTTTTTTTGTTTTTTTGTTTTTCCATTTAGTTCTACTTTTGACAAACATGAAACGTAATACTGGCCCCATTTTAATGTACAACAACAAGCAATAGGATAACATGCAAAAGATGTGGACATTATCTCTATGATGTAACTTTTTACTAAGTGTTAATTTAGTGCCATAGATTAAACTTGTTTAAGAACTATTGCCAAAAACTGGAATGTTCTCTCATAATTTGCTATATTTGCACCTTTTTTTGCAGATATTGACTTAATTTAATGACCATATTAATTAATGTTTTTAATTAAATGTGGTCTCATCAACGGGTTTTTAGGTTTGTGAATCTGCATTGTTTTGCTGGTCAAGCTCTTGCCCCACCTGCTTTGACCCATACCTAGGGGTCCAAGCAATATTGCTTTAATATTGTGGCTGATACCTACTATCATCCATTGCAGCCTCCTCCATCCTGACTGCCTATGAGGCATGGTAACTGTACCTTCCAAGTATACTTTTCATATATGATACAATGATTATGTGCAGGGGTCAACTGATATTTGCTTTTTTCCTTTTAATAGAAACTTTTTAACATACTGTTAGTATAATAATGTCTTTCTTTGAGTGTAGAGAACTGCAGTTCACAAAAGATAAAATTCTTTCCATCCCATCATTAACTTCCCCTCTATCGAAAGCCTACAGATGGACCCATACCTCATAATGACAGTTTTCACCCTAAACACATAAGAACTATATTATTTACAGTCAGGGCACAAGATATAACAGGGTTGCTCTGATTCTACAGATAGAAAAATGTACATGGAACAAGGATACATTCGGTCACTACAGAACCCAAATCAATAAACAACCAGCATTTCCAGACCAATCTGCTACAATACAACATATCCAAAAGGAGGACCATATCCCACTGGTTATACAATACCACCCCCAAATGAAATACTCCAAAAGATAAGCCAGAAACTCCACCCCATTTTAACAAAAGGATGACAGACTACAGGAAATATTTCCAGACCACCCTCTTAGATAAACCACCCCAATTTAAATAATTGGTTGTACGAAGCTCTCTAACAGGCCACGCACAAAAATGAACATTTTCCTGTTTGCAGAAAAAGCGTGAAACCTGCTAGGATATCCACATTGGAGACAGAGACATCACATTAAATGTGGTATAGCCTGATTTTATGTTCTAGGTGCCCTCAGGAATATATGTAGGAGAAACAGGACAGCCCTGAGGCAAATATTCACAATCAATAGCAATAAAAGAATTTCCCTGTGGGGCCCATTTTTTGCACTAAGGACACAGCCTGAAAGACCTAAAAGTCACAGTGCTTATGGGAATTCTAGATCCCAAAAGAGAGGAAAGAATGGGATTAAACTTATAAAAAAATTTGAACTCTGGACTCTGGACTCAACAAAGATCTAAACTAATGTGGCCACTACCGTATGTAACTACCGTAATACTCGAGTTATAAGCCGGGATTTCAGTCTCTTTAAAATTAGCCTGAAATCCCACCTCGGCTTATCTCCGGGTCACGTAACCTCCAGCTGCAGAAGGCTATGGTACGTAACTCTTTAGAAGCAAGTCTTCCCCTGGCCATCTCGGCTGCAGAACTCTCTGGCTGCAGAAGCTATGGTAACGACTTTTACTTAGAGCAAGTCTTCTCCTGGCCACTCCGCTGCTGATCTGCGAAGGATGACAGTCCATATGCCGGCGCGCCTGTCCTCACTTTACTACTGCCCGGCGAGTCGCGCCGGGCAGTAAGTGGACAGCGCCCGCATAGGCGGAGATTTTCTGCAGCCGGAGAGTGGCATGAGGAAGCTTGCGTCTAAAGTAAGTTTACGTACCATAGCTTCTGCAGCAGCGGATGGTTCTGCAGCCGAAGAGTGCAGAGGAAGCTGCTTCTAAATGTGCGCAGCTGAAGACTTGCTTCTAATTATAGCAATCTACATAGCGATGCGAGCCAGATGGGGGGGACACGATGAGTTAAACTCTAACCTCCCCCTCTTACTTAACTCTTACTTACCCTCACTGAACTTGGGGCCTTTCCAGGGGGGTGCACTGTATTTAAAGGCAATAAATACAGTATATTAGGCAGTAGTGTTCATCATTTCACACCCCGTCGGCTTTATACTTGAGTCAATCATGTTTTCTATCTCTTTCTTCCGTGTTGTAACCAATGTGGTAACCTATCGGCTTATACTCCGGTCGGCTTATACTCGAGTATATACGGTATCTAAATGTCATAAAGAATTACGTAATGCAGACACGATTCAAACAACCACACCAACACCCCCAAACTTTCTCATTATTTAGCGGGTGGATGTTGTCCAGAAAAGAAAATGGGAAGGTGGTTCCAGGAATTTTGATTGAATCGCCGCTGATCGTTCAGAGGTACTACTAATTAGGTATGGGCACCTTAATTGCTTCAAGCTTGCATTTTCAATCACTTTAAGTTAGCCAATGAAGGTACTGTTTTATATACCCAAGCCTTTTTATTAACTTATCTTTGAGTTTTGCAAGGCGTGCTTGTATATGTGGACTTTTTTCTTGTCTGGTAAGTTGTATCTGTATTTCTCCACCAGCAAAAAGTTGTTCTAAAAAAAAAACTGTCTCAATGAACACAAGTATGTCCAAAAATCCTAAACAAAGCTTTTATATTAAACACAAGCTTATTTTCCAGATCCGGTTTATTCACATACTACATGCGTTTGCTATTAAACAGCTTGCTCTTGGTATTGTGAATAATCCCAGTAACTGCCATCTGTATTAGGCTAAATTGGCCGAATTGCAGAAGCCAAATTAACAGCATTTGATACATTCCATAACTGCTGGGTGGGAAAGGCAATAGCTGTAAACAGACATCTGTAAGCAATCAATCCATAAGGCACGAAGAAATAACCCTGAATTAATTTGTTACTAGTGTTTTCCCAAGGCTTTTTTTTCTGAATTCCTTGTAATCAACATAATGCTCCTTGGGCTTGCCATGGAACACCATTAGTTGCTGTGAGATTGGCATGATTTTTTCCCCTTAAATTTAATCCTTTATTACAGAGGCAAGCAGATGAGCTACCAGAGGATGCCTCATATTGGGTTAGTCCTTCATTTTTGTCAATGAAGCACTAACTGTTATCCTGCGGTCAGTGCATAGTGTTGTCACACCCACCACACTCATCTCGTTAAAGAAGATAATTAGTTGTATGAAAATGGGACAATGGTAAGTAGACTAACTTGTGTGCTTTAAGAAATGTAAAGGCTTTAGTATTTCAAACTTTTTCTATTATCAGTTAATGTAAATTGAATTTAAAGGGTAACTGTCTCTCTCACAATTATGTTTAAAATAAAGCTACAAGCCTTACTTAAAAGCATGGCTTTAGAAGTTATGGTGGCTGAAAGTTTTTTTTCCGATCGTGATATGTTTTGAAGGTCTTCGAACGTACAAGTAATTTTTTTTGAGGGGTTACCGAAAATAACCTCATACATTCGGTACCCCGAGCCAGTTTCGTGCAGATCAGGTCTGAGTGGGATCCAATCCGACAACAAAAACCTCCGAGGGTTACCGAATTTCATGAGGTTATTTTCGGTAACCCTCAAAAAAATGACCTTGTACTTTTAGTAACCCTTGAAAATACGATTCTGAAAATCTTATTTGAGTTTCCTGATTGTATTTTCAAAGGTTATTGAATAACAAGGTTATTTTCAGAGAGTCCCTACCGAAAATAACCTTGTACCATTCATAACGCTCTAAAATACATTCCTAACCCTCGAAAGTACGTTACCCTTCCGGGTTTTGGACATCTCTGGTTGCCATGTAACACCTTATGTAATTCGAAAATTTTTTGAAAATATGTATTTTCGAAATACGAGACCTCCGTAATTTCGAAATATTTTTGAAATGTGGTATTTCCGAAAATACACAAAATCCTCTAATTCGAAAATTTCAAATTTACGAGATTCTCATAATTTCCCGAAAATAACGAGAATCTCGGTATTTCGAAAAAATTTCGAAAATATGAGAAATCCCGCGTTTCACGTGAATGTTCGGAGGCGGAAAATCCGAAAATCCGCCGTTTTCGCGAACGGGATAATCCGCGGGCGGATCCCGGGTTCGGATCCGCGAACACGAGCCATCCCTATAATTTACTCTATTTCTCCTTTTTTCTTCTTTCTTTTCTTCTATTTCTTTCTTCTTTCTTTCTTAATTCTTCTCTTTTTCTATTTCTAATTTCTTTCTTGTCTTTCCTTTCTTTTCTTTCTTTCTTTCTTTCTTCCTTCTTTCTATTTCTTCTTCTCTTTCTCTTTCTTCTATTCTTTCTTCTTTCTTTCTTTCTCTTTCTTCTTTCCTTCTTTCTCTTTCTTCTTTTCTTTTTCTCTGTTCTTCTTTCTCTTTTCTATTTCTGTTCTTTCTTTTCTTCTTCTTCTGCTAGAACACAAAAAAAAAAATAAAAAAAAAATAAAAAATAACAAAAAAACAAAAAAAAAAAAAAAAAAAACAAAAGACATCTTTCTTTTTCTTCTTTTCTTTCCTTTCTTTCTTCTTTTCTTTCTTTCTTTTCTTCTTTTCTTTCTTTCTTTTTTTCTTTTCTTAATTTCTTCTTTTCTTCTTCTTCTTTTCTTCTTTCTTCTCTATTTCTTCTCTGTCTATTCTCCTTTTCTCTTTCTTCTTTCTTTCTTTCTTCTTTCTTTCCTTAAATTTCTTTCTTCTTCTTTCTTCTTTCTTTCTTCGTTGCTTTTCTTCTCTTGTCTTCTCAGTTCTTTTCCTTTTTTCCTTCTCTTTCTTTCTTCAAATAAACCAACAATACACAAAAAAAAAAAAAAAACAACAAAAACAACTCTAAAAATCGTACACAAAAAAAAATAAAAATAAAAAAAATTAAAATCTATTAGAAGAAAAAAAATTAACAAAAACAAAAAAAATTAAAAAAGAAATAAGCACAACCACAATAAAAAAAAAGAAAAGAAAAAAAACAAAACAAAAGAGTCCGAGAATAAAAATGAAAAAAAAAACAAAAAATTCAGTCTTCAGTTCGAAAATTTTATTCTGGCTATTCCCACTGTCTTCATTTTTTTTTTTCGTTTGCACTTCCATTTGCTTTTCATTTTTAAAAAATCATTGAAAATGAAACCGCCCGTTTTCGGTGCTGGCTATTTGCGTTTGCGTTCTGCATTTTTAATCTCAATCTGCATTCGTTTTTCCTATATGAATAAATCGCAAGCGCAAACTCAAAAAACGCACATGAAATTTGCATGCGATTGCCTTTGCGTTGCATTGGTGTGGTCCGTGCCTTAGGTGCTCATTTTAAAGGTAAGCTGCAGTCCTTTATTAACCCTGCCCTTGTCTGGAGACTGGAGTTTAGCCTTTAAGGGCTTTTCCTCTGTGCCTCTCCCCTTCACTACATTATAAAAACATACCATGTAATTTTACTGCAGCTAAGGTTAATTTGTAAATATTACTATATCCATATTGCATGCATTCCTATCCTCCCATTTAGCTTTTAACTAACTCATTTTTTTGAGTTTTTTCAGATTTCTCCCTATTAAATGAAAAAACATTTCACAATTTATTGCAATTTAGTAAATCATTTCTGCTCACTGTTTTTAAGGTTTAGCAAGGCCTTAAAAATTATTATTAATGCTAAGTATTGCAATTTTTAAATATTAAAACTATTGACGGACTGATCATTGCAATTGCCAAATAAGGAGGTGTAAAAGGTGCCTGCGCATTTCTGTGTCACAACTAGAGATGGACGAACTTTCGAACAGTTCGAAAGTCTGAAAACGGACCTCATTAACGTCAATGGGGGGTAACATAGTTCAAAAAGTTCGAATGAACTTTCCAAAGTATTGCAGTTGTAAATTACCTTACAGGTGCCTGGGACCTGGAGAGGTCTGTGGGAAACACGTCCATGCGGGTGATACAGCAAAAAAACCAGAGGTAGCACAATCGCGCTATTCTGTTTCACGTTGTGCTGCTTTCATTAATTCCTCGAACGTTTTGGCAAAAACGTTGAACGGCACGCCCCAAATCCCACCCGCAATCCCCAAGATTTCCCAAAAACCAGACGTTTCGGCGCAAACCTTGGACGACGTTCGGGGTCCCGCAGATCGAACCGGGACCACCACTACCACAGGCACTTATAAGTCCCTTGTGGCCCTAACAAGTGGACCCCAAGCCCCAAAGGTCCCTTGTTAGGGCCACAAGGGCAACTTATAAGTTCGGGAGGGGGTCTCCAGTTCGAGCTGCGGGACTTCTTAAGCCCCAAGGGCCCTTGTCATGGCGCCAAAAGTCTTTGTTAGGACCCGGCAGGGGTCCGTATTTCGACTGCGTCGGATTCCCCGAAGTCCTGGTCTGCGGGGATTGAGGCCGTTCGGCAACTGCGAGCCGCCTTTCAGGAATCGTCAAATCCAGAAAAATCAAACTATTTCAACCCAAACTAGTTGAAATTTGTTAGTTCGTCAACTCATAAAGGTTCGGCTTGAACTGGGTTCTATGTTCGAGTTTCTAGTTCCCATCCTTATACAGCACGTGCATGAACTTTGGTACTGTCCAAAATCTCGATGTTATTATATTAGGATTTATAATAGCGTCTAACCTCTTCCGTTAGTCGCTTTACAATACAATGTATACCATTCACATCAGTTCCCTGTCCGATAGATGTTACAATCTAAAGCCACATTTATTTGAAACTACAACCTAACATTATGTCTTTATGACGGGGGAAACCGTGTAAGGTAGGTATGTGATAAGTGTGTGAATATAGTATTATGGTTGTAATTTAGTGGTAACCGAGTGAGACTGGAGAAAAACCCACACAAGCACTTTTTTTAAAGTGTTTTTGCACTTATTTTTAAATACACCAGTTATTGTGTTCTTGATTGATCTGCTTTTGTTAAGCATGTATCACCCATTTTGTTTGGTCCTTTTCTGGAATGACACTGTCACTGTATAACCAAGTCTATTTCGAAAAATGCACAAATAGCACAATTACGGATGTATATAATGCACAATCTTTTTGGTAACACAAAAATGGACACGAATAGAAAAAGTCCAACAAAGGCATGAGCTGACGAAATTGCAAACAACACAAAAACATGGCAAAAACTAAATGTACATACACCAAACAAAAAAGGACTGTTTTCCAAATCACTACTACCAAATATAGTGGTTTTTTAAAATGAGCATCTAAATGGCTGTAATTCCAAGATAAGAAAAGTCTGTCAAGTAATAAACCACGCTGGAAAACTTTATATAAATAGATAGTTAAATACATAAACTATAATCTGTTACTAGTATTTATACGTCTAATACTCGCTATACTCTATTTAATACTACTAGTTTTATAGCGACACATTAGCAACCGCAAGAAACTAATATTACCGATAAACCTTGCATACAACTCCAACTGTTTTAATTCTAACCCCTCCTCCCAGCTTCTCGGGTAGTTCTAACTTCATCAGTTATAGCACATACAGGATGACATCACAATCATTATTTGATTGCGGTTTTCCCAAACTGGCTATTCGTGCTTGAGAAGCTTGTAAAAGCACTCAACAGGCCTTAGAGGAAATGTGGCACCTTCTGCCCTGGAGAAGGAGTAACACTTTAGCCTATTATCCTTTAAATATTTCTGTTAAGGTTTCATGTCATCCAGGTCATGGTATACTGTTGAATTCAATTAAGATCAAACTGGAACTTGAAGTTTAGTTCTTGGAAGACGTTTTCGCAGTCATCCACTGCTTTCCAACTAGAAATACCGTCGTACAGAATCTTGGCAATTATGTACCCTGGAAAATCCAATTAGCATAGTCCGCCACAATGTTAAGGGCGTAGATTGGATGTGGTCTAACCAATTGAACCACTTGGCTATGATAAATGGTCTAATTGGGATTTTACAAGAAAAGCACATAGACTTCCTACAACAGCTTCAAAAGGATAAAGCCATTGATCGAGCAAATGTATCATCGCCTATACCCTGGTGAGGCACATCGAATGCATATGGGGACCTCCCAAACGATACAGGAGGGGCACCACTAAGACCTTAGTCAGCAGCTCAACCTCTGTAAACATTACAAGGAAGCCAAAATACCTAGCCAACATCTTCGACTCATTGGTGGGAAAGTCTAAGCATCACACTCCAGAAACTCTCAGGATTTCCACCAACAAGATGTGAAGATATCGTACTTGGTGCAGAAGAAAAATAGGGTGTCCTATTGCATGTGACTCTCTCTTTCTCATGGTATACCCACCAGGATTGGGCTGTGATTGGTGAGAAATACGGCAGTGCCAAGACTGCACCTCTTACCACAGAAACTGATCTCAACCCAGAACAGGTGTTGGTCCTTACTGGACTTGTGCCCTGAATACCACCCTATGTTTCAAATACGCGGGATAAGTTCTATAAGCAAAAAACATGGATGTGCATAGGGATCTCCAGTTTTCAACCTATGTGGCCATCCCTTGTACAGGAGGGAGGGTAAAAATAAATAGAAAACAGCGCTTAATACCGTTAAGGGCATGAGCAACCCAGCCACTTGTTCAGATATAGGTGGTTGACACCGGTTAAAAATCCACCAGAAGGAAGTACAAGCTTTTCACAGGAAACATCAATGCTTTATACCACGACTCAATTTACAAGGGAAGGAGGTGACAAAATCAACAAACTGGCCTTCTTGGACTGTTGGGAGAAGTTTTAAGTGAAAATGGTAAACTGTGAAGTAGAGGTTAAGAACCAACACACCACCAGATCAGTATTTGATGTTTGACTACCCACCACCCCTTTAAGATCAAAGCTGGGTGTCTCAGACCCTGTCAACACAGGCTGAGAAACATCCCCACTAGCAACAGAGGTGGAAGGGCTCTAAAGAAAAAAATAACATCTCAGAGATCCTTTAAAAAAACTTGTGGATTCCAGGGGAATCGGGCCCTTTTTTTCAAAAGACAGTAGAAGGAAAGAAGAAAGGACACGAATACCCACACGTGAAGGAAAAAGCCATAGGGACAGAGAAAAGAACATGGTATCCCATATGTCAGCAGGGCCCCCCGAGAAAATTTAAGAAGGAAGTTTTCAAAAAACAAATCGTATCCCGTCTGGCGTTAAAAACAACCGAACAAAAAACACAACGAGTGCAGCATTGTGTACATATCCGAAGAACACAATACACAACACAAGAAAGCGAATCATATACTCATGCAGTGCAGTGAAGTAATGCTCTGATTTGTAGTGGGGGGAGACCAAACAATGCAAACGCATATCAACCGTTGGCCCATCACAGCACGAGCCAATTCGCGGGTCAGGGACTCAGCCGGTAACTGCATCTTAAGGGGATAAAGACCATACCTTTTGAGATTGTTAAATGTTAACCATATTGGCAAAGGACGGAAAGTGGACTGGTTCAGAGGAATTGTTACAGGAGGCCATTTGTTGGAAATCTTAAAAGTAATACACCAAGCCTCTAAATAAGGGGGGGGGTTGCACAACTGGCTGCCATGTACAATTGCTGTTTGAAACCTTACTCTGGGCGTTCCTATAACACCTCCTATCCACTATCCAATCACGGGCCTCTAACACTTGGCTGTGATTATGCAATTGGATTTTGCCAGTTTACAATAATTGCCCAAAGATTCATGTACAAGTCATTCTGAATTGAGGAAAAGCCGATCGGTAATATGCAGCAAAACGTTCTTCAAGAAACTAAAACTTCAGAGTCCAGTGATTCTAATGAAGTACAACAAGATATAATCCTTTAAATACCTTAAATTGGAGAAGTCGAAGAGAGAACCTATAGTCAATTAACAGTAGGAAGATTAACATACTTTGAGTTTTACCCATGGGGAAACAACATTTTATTACTTCAAAGACACTCCCTTTTTATTGCCTGTGTTTATTAATTATCAACGCTCTTCAACAATTTCTAAAAAATGGCAAATTATTTCAGCGTCTGTGTGCATTCCCATATCTTTCCCTTAAAGGGATTTAATTTTCTGTGCTTAAGTATGTCAAGTTAATGGAACAAACACTTGAAGGTCTTTCTGTTTATTTGTTGTCATTATTTTTCTGCCAGAACTTAACATTAGATTTTTTCAGATATCCGCAATCAACAAAAAAACGATTCAGTTTGGCCCAGAAAAATTCCATTGTTTCTCATAACATCAATGCTAAGTAATTTAGTTGCTGCAATTACCCTGGAATAGGTCTTGTACTTGTTATTGTACATTTTATAAGTATTCATTTTTACTGGTAAAATCTACCCAGCGTTTAATTGTCTTACAGGATATTACACGTGATCGACCTGATAAAAATGAGGTATGATAGATATTCTCAATTTAGAAGAACTAGATAATTATGGTTAGTTTTTTTGTCATAAAAGAAGGCATTACAACATGGAAAATTCGGGACACTTGGCAGAGGTTTCAACTGGTTTTATTTAATTCCCTTTTTATCCCATTTAGTTGAGCTTGAATTAACATGGGATCAATTATGTGAATAAAAGATTTACCCAGGTCTGGTGGAAAATAGGTTTCGTAACATAGGACGTGAAGGACTATATCGAGCTCGGATCAAGGATTGAAGGCAGCCAGTTGCACCAATTTGGGCTTTTTTGATGCTCATGTTGAATTCAATACTGGCTGGTTGAAGAACAAATGTAAACCATTGGTGAATATGTTGTGCACTTAAATATTCAAAACTGGAATCTGTCCCTTTTAACATTGTACTAATTTTACAAAAGATAAAGGCCACAGGTGACATATGTTAAGCAAAGTACATACGTTTGCATGCAACATACGATTGCAGACCCTTATTCAGTATTACTTAAAATGGTTTAACATGTTAATCACAGAAGAGATTGCCAGCAGTGGTCTAACATGGCTGTGGCATTTTCTAGCGACTAGAAAGCACCCTATGCCAGGCAACTTGATAAACACTTTCTGGGGTGACAAGCTTCTATACCAAAAACATATTAATTAAAAAGGTAAACGGCACAGGCCCATTTGTCTCTTGACTATTTGGCTCTGTCATAGTCTTAATGGTATGGCTGCTACATAATATTTATTCCTACATGACATGTGGTCAGTGGTGTAGTTGGCAATGACTAGGGTTGCCACCCAACGCCTTTTATTTATGATCCTGGGTTCAAATCCACATTAGCCCGCATCTGACAAGGTTCATAAAGACATAACTGTATAGATTGGATGATGCGAATATGAACAGAACTTAACAGTAATGCCGCGTGTTATAACTTTCGGGAAGAACATAGAATAACATAAACATTGTTTGATAAATAAGTACTAATATGACCCAACATCTCTCTAATCCAGCTCATGTTACACACACACCCGCCACAGCCTGCTATGCCCTGAATCTGTGATCTATCTGCATTGCCAGAAACTACCAGTGTTTAATGGATGTTAAAGATGGTGTTAAACCTTTAAAATAAGACATGACTGAAAAATGAAATTCTGAAATGTCTTTTGACAATGTTTTTGCAAATATTGTTAATGTCCCTAAAATCTCGGCTTTGACACAAAAAGTTCTATACATTAACCAAAAAAAAAGTAGTTTCCTAGTTCTACTGAGTCCCACAACATTCAATATAGATAAAAATCTAACATAGATACAAGGGTTAGCAAAGTTAAACAAGGGTGATTCTAGAAAAAACCATATGCGTATATACACAAGAATAATACCGGTTTTTAGCTGTATAAAAAAGCCTAAAGTACAGGTTATACACGAGTAGCCCTTCCACCGCGCTTTCGCTCTTCACACATGCGATCGAGGCTAGCTTGCGCCTCCACTGTATTCTCCGTGCGAGAATGAGCGAAGCTCGCTGAAAGGTGACACAAAAAGGCTCAATCTTCAGCGTGAAAGTGGTAAAACCTCCTTTATTGTGTGCATATAACAACCAACCAAAAAGATTGGTTGTCTATTGCACAAATAATAGAAGGATTACTCGCTATTTGCACTAGTTGTCCACTGCAGAGGTTTGGAAAACATACATGGATTTGGCTATTATTGTATGGGACTACTGTATGGGAATCGCTGTCCATTTAAAGGAGAAACTAAAGCCTCCAAACACATACAGAATCAGAAGCAGTAGTGGTCATTAATTTCTACCCTCCTGTTTTTTTACTCATTACATTTACTCCTAAATTAAGTACCTCAGTTTTACGCGGGTCAGTTTATACTCGAGTATATACCATCCATTGCCAGAATGCTCGCTAAGCAAGATGGGACAACATATTACTATAAAGGGTGACTCCTCGCCAGGTACTGTGTGGGAACTGCAAAACGCCCATTTCCAATGCCGAAAACATTCAGCATGGTATCGGAAAACAGTTGTTATGGCCATCAAACATGTGGCCTCCTCCGAGTCATTAATGCAGGCCGCCCGAAACTTGGCCCCCTACTCCAGGGGTGTAGCAAGTGCGGAGGGCGCCTGGCAAAAGGTGCATCTCACCGATCTGTTTCACTCACACCATCCTCCCTCCAAGCCACTACCAGAATTGCATGCAGATCAATGTTCATCCTCCGGTTTAAAGATTGGTCACCTGTGCTGAAATATAAAGAGAATTAGCAGCACTTTTTTTTTGTGTATTTGTGTAAATGTTTTTTTTTAAAGTTTAAAACATTAAAACCTCTCCCGACAGTGCTATAAACCTTGGCCCCATTCAAGTTTGGACGAGCGAGCAGAACGCAATGTGATACGTTAAGTTTAACACAATGCTTTTGCCCGTGTTGGTTTTCTTGTTTCCATTTCTCTTTTTTTCCATTTTCTATATATACTTATTGTCAGGGGATTGAAAATTTTTTGCTGACTTCATTGAAATTATTAAATGATAGTTCCTCACACCATTCTTTTTACTAGTTTCTGTTTACATCCATTAATCACAATATTCTGGAGGGGGAATTTCTTTGCGGCTTTAACAAAACATGGAAACATCTAACATATAATGATAAACAGTATAATATATTGCCTTGAATTGACTACATTCTCCCTGATAAATAAACGTCCTGTCTACCATGAAATCTGACCAAGTGTGAAAGTCTAATGAGAGTAGCATTGCAGGTACGCAGAGAGCACCCTGAAGATTTTTCCCCATATGTGCTTCCATCATGGTTTCCCTAGAGGTGAAGTATAACCTGTTGTCGTTTCATTAGGAACATAGTTATGTTTGCTCTGTATTTGACCTCATGGCTTTAAGATTAAGATTTAATTGTTATTAAGCAAAAAAGCTAAGAGAAAAAATATTTAAAAATTACAGATCTAGGTTTCTATTATTTTACGATAGTCGACAGAAAAGCAGTGACATATTCATCAAATTTATCCACGGACATATAATTCCATACACCCCCTCTTTAAAAAGGCAAATAAAAGTTTACGATACCTAAACAGCATATTATTATATAGTTAAACCCCCTGCAGTACTTCTCCAAACATGATGGAACTTTCTTTTTGTGCTCACCCTTCTTCTTCTGGCGATCAATCTCTGTTTTAGAAAATTCAAAAAGTCCTTTCGATATTTGAAAAATTGTCATTTGAAAGTTCGAAAAAAATTTCTGATTCCATGGGTTCCACAGAACCTCTGTTATGAAACTCACCTTTATCACGTACTCTGCCTTAATTACCAGACCTTTCCATATATAAGATGGTAAAAAAACTTTCAAAAAAATCTGGAAAAAAATCCTAAAACAGACCAGGAAAGTAGAAGTCAATAGGCTGAAAAAAATCAGAATATTGAATAGTAAGGGTAGAAAAGCCTGCATAACTTACAGTAATGCGCAGTACCTGGCGAACTGGTTAGGGAATAGTAAACATTACTAAAATGAACTTCCTGTACACGCATAGCGATTTTCAAGGGTTCGCAGGCTTCTTCGAGGCTTACTGAATATACAATACTAACTTTGGGGGGTACGAAAGGTAACCACCTCATATAGTCAGTAACCCCTCGAGTAGCCTTGGTAACCCTCGATTGTAAGCCTCTGTAACCCTCAGAAAGTAAGACTGGTAACATCAAAAGTAAGCCTTTTTAACCCTTAAAGGATTAGGTAACACTCAAAAGCTAGCCTCTGAACCCTTGAAAGTAGTCTCGGTACACTCGAAAGTAGCCTTGGTAACCACTCGAAAGTTTTTCGTATTTTCAAAGTTACAATACCAAAGGTCTGAGAAATTTGGGAACTGAAACTTTCGAGTTGGATTCATCCATAGCCCAATATACTGTATAAGTTTTTTTCTTTTCATGATAGTTTTGCTGACTTATTGCTTATTTTAGGGCTGAAGCCGGTGGATTGCAAATCAAGAAGATCATAGAAGAGTACTTTTACCAGACTATGACAATATCAAATATATACTTTGAGGTTTGCAACAATAATGCAAATGCAGCACATGGATATAACTGGGATTATGGTGCATGTAGATCACACCGACCTCGGATTGGTGTGGAAAAAGGGGATTGAGTCTGCTCAATCAGTGTGTCAACATATTTATCTTATATTTAAGTTAGATCCATCTCATATTTCAAATGTAAAATGACTGTGGGTTATTTTACCATAGTAATCTATAGAAGTGGCCGACGAAGTACTGGTATCTTTCATAGCTTAACAAACGTTACAAGACCTTTCAATTTGTGTTAAGTAGAAAAGAAGTAGAGATGGCCGAAACTCACTAGTTTCTTCTATCTTCTTTCCGTATTTTCGATCCGGATCTCGGGAAAATCCGAAGATGAATCGAATTGTTCCGGACTAGCCCGGATCTTCGGGATGTCGGAAGCGACATGGCCTCGAACATACGAAATGCGCCTCCGAATTCCGAAATTCTGACATTCCGTCCAGATTCGGAAGATCATTCGGATTTTGGAACCGAGGGGTTTTGTGTCGGACCGCGGATACCCCATCTCTAAAAGGAGTTATAAAAAATACAAAAGAGATCAACTAATGTTTAACACAATTACATTTGCTATTCAGCATGGCTAATGTAAACTTCCCACACCATGAGAATGTGTACAACATGCAAACCATAGTTTTATAAAAAAATGTGCATTGTTCATACCTCATTTGTTCATTAGCATTTAACATTAGTATAAAATATGCATATAGCTATATAGACCCACATTCTACTAAGTGCTTCAAAGTTAATGCAAAAAAAAATAATTGGATTAATATTTAACATTAAAAACGGAGAACTGAACTTGGTATTTAGGTCCTTGGATGTATGATGGCACTCCACAATCACACCTTTTAACAATTTTATATGTTTTATTCATCCTCACATTGGTTGTACTCTACCTCTTTTACAACACAGCAGTAAATCTGTCTTCTAAAACAAACATGGGGACTTTTCTGCCTTAGTGTATGAAATGTTGGAACCAAGTCGTTTTAGTCATTTAGAGCTAGGCCACAACTATTGATTTTGTAAATTCTTATCATATCAGCGTTTTTAAAAAAGCCACATTATTGGTGGGCAATGGGGTATGGCCACACATCATTCCACGGCTGTCTGCTGCACTTTGATCATCCATCTTATAAAGTGGGCAAATTGCTGATCCCACCCAAGCGGACACAACCTTGGATTGCACACTAGTGTTGGCCTCAGCCTTCTCGTGAATCCAGCGACGTAGGAGTGTGGCACTAATCTGTAATCCATTGCCCTTGTTCTTTACACAAATCTAGCGTCAGTGTCAATTGCTGGAAAGTCCTCAAATACAGTACAGTGGCCCAAATAATGCTTGGTGTTACAACCTTTTTGAGCACATCTCAGTCAAGAACGTCAAACTGCTGTTTCTAAAAAGAACAAACATAATACGTATTTGCAGTATACTAAACCACCACAAGGTGGGACAGACCAGACTAATAGAGCCGAACTTTAGATAGACAATTACTTACTTATTAATAAGTCCACAAGATATAAGATTCCCACCTACAAATGAGTAAGTTCCACTTTGATTCAAATACATTTTTTTAGCCTCAAAATCGAGAGCTGGCCACCAAGTTCCCTCTGGGCCTGACCTGAACCATTCAGATCACTCAGGATATTAATCAGCAGCTTATTTGAGTATCTGTACTTAATACAAGTAATTACAATACAAATGTCTTAATCTAGCTCATATAAACTGAAAGCTTAGAGGAATGTTGAGGGACTTTAGTAATCAACATGTAACCATTTAACCATTTTCCTACAACATGTGGTGTTCTGTGACATCCAAATCATTGTCCTTTTGCTTAGCCAATAATTATTTCTCTTCTCCCTTTCTAACCTTTAGGATAGCAAGCCCAAATTAGTATTCTGCTTGGTGTCGCACAGTGTCCATGTGCTTTGGGGCTATATATGTTTTTTTAGCCTGCACTAATGTACGGACAGAATATAACATACGCATTCCTTTCTACTACCTAGCTGACAGAATACCCCTTAACTTTAAAGTTTAAATCTCTCATCAACTATTCTGGTGACAGTGTCCTGTTTATAGCCATTGCAATTTACACACATAAATCTGGAATATAACACCAACCACCCCTTAAAAATACCCAGGGTCCTAAGGTTATTTTAATATGGGGGAGGAAGGATAAACAGGTGGCATTGTCCCCTTTAAAATACACTATAATTCACCACCTTAAAGAGGGTGGGGGAAAAGCCTGGGGCACCTAAATCAGCCATTTTCTTTATAACCAACTGAAAATTACTGCAAATCATTGCAAGTTGTTTGGGCTTCAGATAGAATCCTGTAAATGATGGAAAGAAACTATATCAGCATTCTATAGTACAGACCCCAATCATTTCCGGTTCCATTGGCCTCTTTAATGATTCTGCCAGATGACATTGCCCCCAAAAATAAATTTAAAGAGATTACCAGATAACGCTATACTCACCTTTGCAAACATATAATGAATGGTCAAATGACATTTAAGATTTCCCTCCCTGTAAGCATCTAAAAGAATGAAAACGCGCTAGAGATTTTACTATATGGTGTCCAGGAATCCAATAAGGAATTCAAACTTACACAGTCATATGATGGATAAGATTGGTACTATGGATCTTCCTTTTTGTGAAAATGACCTCATTGTGTATTGCAAAGCTTTATTGTTGGAAATAAAAGAACTTTAACAATCGCGAGGTAAAACAAAACAAAGCCCTACGCTATCAATTAGTACGGCACCTGCACGTTTTTTGAGCGTACTCCCGTATTCCCGGATCATTGCTACACTTCACCTCCTGAAAAAGTCCTATCTCCCAAATAGGCAATGAAATTTGCAACCACAACACAGGGAAGTTCCCCCAGATCTGAGGCAAGGCACCGGACCGTGGTAATTAGACGTAAAAGTCAATTTATTCAAATTCATTAAAATCACACACTGCTGGGGTCCAGAAGAATCCTGTGCCCCGGAGCACACACAATCCAAACTCCGCCCTACACGTTTCATGGAACAGCTTCCACTTCCTCAGGGGCTGAGGAAGTGGAAGCTGTTGCCACTAAACGCGTAGGTGCAAGAGTTTGGATGGTTGTGCTCCGGCCAGGATTTCTGGACACAGCCAGTGGGTGATTTGAATGATTTGAAATAAATTTGATTTTTTTACTTCTACTTACACGAGTCCGTTTGCCTGCCTCTATCTGGGGAACTTCCCCGTGTGTTGCAAAACAAGATCCTGTTGAATTTGCAGCAAAGATATAGACGTTTTTACAGAGAGGCAATATCCTGTGCTAACATGAAAGTAAGTGCAAAACTCATGCAACCACAATGTGCAAGCTAAAAAGTGGATCCCAGCAGTATCAAAATATCAACCGTTATGGCCTTATGGCTTCAGCAGCCGGCCATTTAGCCAAGGCCACAAAACCATATCCCGACTATCGTTATTTTTTTTTCCGTTTTAATATAGATTCCATATCAATCTTTATAAACACTCCCTTGCAAATTTAAAGGTAAACAACAAGAAGTATGATGTATATACTTCATCCCGCTGAGGCCGGCGGTGCCAGCGGGCTCACTGGCGGCCGCAGTGAGTTTGCCTGGCATCGGCGACCTGAGTGGCGTTGGTGTCGCCAGCCCACCTGCTGCGGCCCCTTCCCGGCAGCCCCTCCTAGCCTCCCGTTCCGAGATTACCGCGAGCGGGGAAGGGGTTGGGAGGGGCTGGGAGGGGCCCGCCGCCGCTGGGGGTTGTGGGCAGGGTGGGCGTATGCCCCGTCCCCTTAGCAGAGGCGTCGGGAAGGGATTTTAATTTTTTAAGGGACTTAAAATTACAGCAACACATCGCGGCCGCAATACATATCACGGCAATGGCACTCGCCGTTATAAATGTGACGATAGCGCTATTTTCGCGTCCGCGATGTGCTGCGGTAATTTTTTTGCGCTATTTTCGATTTTTTATAAATATGCCCCTAAGTCTGGGTAATATAGATCCTGCAACTGATACATTTACTTTGTCTTGCTAAAAAGCAAAGGTCTTACCATTTGGCTAACAGAGATACAGAAAAAAACTGGCACATGTAGAATCTTTTACTACATATTGGAAACAAAAAATAAAATTAAGCATGTGGACCTTCTGAACAGTGCGTTTCTTACCCAATGCGCTACTAGGGAATAAGCTCATCCTTTCGGTACATTTAGAAGCCTTATCTTTTTTTCTTATCATAATAAAATCTTAGAGTCAATGTTATTACCTATCTAGACAACAATCTAAATATGGAGATGTTTCAGAACAAGCCTTAATATAGAACATCTCCACTGCCATTCAAGTTCTTTAAAATTATGGATTATAAAATGGGAAAAAAATGCTCTTGTAGCAGAACAATAAAATCAATTTTATTGAGTTATCACCAGAATAAATCTTCCGCCAATGAAAATTGACAAAGCAGATCCAGAGTTGCCCATCCTAAAAAAAAAACTGGCACATGTAGAATCTTTTACTACATATTGGAAACAAAAAATAAAATTAAGCACGTGGACCTTCTGAACAGTGCGTTTCTTACCAATGCCGCCACTAGGGAATAAGCTCATCCTTTTGGTACATTTAGAAGCCTTATCTTTTTTCTTATCATAATAGAAACAAAAAAGGTAAGCCTAGTGTATTGAAGTTGTGACCTTCTGAACTATGTATTTTTAAACCCGGTGCCCTACCCAGTGCACCACCACTGAATAAGCAGGGAATCCATGTATATTTGGAAGCTTTATCTTTTGGAATATGGAAGTCCCTAATAAGACTTTGAAAGCTGCTTGTTACCTTGCACTTTATTTAGTAGCAACTCACATAACTAATAAATACATTATAGGGTAACAAGCAGCTTTCAAAGTCTTATCAGGGACTTCATATTGGTGTGTAGACATCTGTATAGAAACCACACTATGCATACTGTAGATACTAAATACTGGGTCAGGGGACGCGGTTCTTCGATGACTTCATGGGCTGTGGGTTGTACTGTCAACAACATGGGGGTTGTACTGGCAACAACATGGAAGCCTTCTTAGTTACAGTATCTATTTCTCACATGTACTAAATGCAACTTAGTAGAGAAGAATCTTACAATGTATAGGTGTTCTGGGGAGAAAAGCTTTCATATTAGGATTTAAAAAATTTAAATTTAGTTCTCCTTTAAATATGGTTTTCAGATATCATCTGCAAAGGATCCTGATAAATCTCCATATCCAGTTATTTAAAAATTACTGTGCAAGCAGGGGAAAAGGTAGAGCATCTTCAATCTGCAGCTCTTCTCTTTGAAATTTCTTTGGCTCCCAGACTATTTACAGAAATTATGGTAGTAGTTGCAGCCTACCTAAAAAAATCTTAGAGTCAATGTTATTACCTACCTAGACAACTGTCTAAATATGGAGATGTTTCAGAACAAGCTTTAATATAGAACATCTCCACTGCCATTCAAGTTCTTTAAAATTATGGATTATAAAATGGGGAAAAAATGCTCTTGTACCAGAACAATAAAATCAATTTTATTAGAGTTTTCACTAGAATAAATCCTTTCCGCCAAGGAAAGATTGACAAAAGCAGATCCAGAGTTGCCCATCCTAAAAGCCCCTATGGTTCCATTAAGATTTATCCTGGAAGTTCTTGTTCTCTTTTTAGCACATATAAGTGGGAGTTTCTTGGCAAAAGCCCATTTGAGTTTGCTGAAACAATTTCTTTAAATATGTAACAGGGAAACACCATCTCTCCTTCTCAGGACTCGAATCCTGGGGGAAAATCCTCCTTTCTCTGAATCTGTGGATGTCCAAAGAAAATCTGTCCAAAGAAACCTTGTAGCTCCTCCTGTCTTATTAACTACAGATCTTAGCAGTTGGAGGTGGGGTGGGCATTTCCAAAATATAACCAAACAAGCCAGATTGCATGAGAGGAAGACATAAATTTCTTCAAAGAGCTTTAAGCTGTTTGGGAAGCCCTGAAGGCTTCCAAAAACATAATTGGATGTTTAGGTGGTTCAGGTACAAACAAATACTTGCAAAGCTAAAGCTTACAGCGGGGTAGCACTCATAGCCAGAGTCTTATTCAGCTCTCTTTCAAGATAAGTTTCAGGCAGAAAAGCATTTGTTAGGTCTTTCAGCACTCCACATTAAGGGTTCAGCAAATCAATAGGCAGACAGCCAAAGTCACAGATCAATGGATCACAACAAATATGATTTGAAACCAGAGATCTTTAAGCTTAAATTCCTCAAATAGGGAACACTTCAGGTGGAAAAGTAATCCAACTTCTTCCAATAGAGTACACTCAAGCACACTCTCTTTGACACGGCCTTCGATTAATAGGTGCAATCCTCCCAGCCCTCCACCTTAAGGACCACAGCAATACGGCAATGCAAATAAGTTGGAGGAGCACACTACTTCATTTTCAGTGGTTTATTGAGCAAAAAACATACAACGTTTCGGGGGATATGGCTTCCCCTTCCTCAGGTATCATACCTTTATATATATTATATTTCCCCCATGGTTCACAACAGGAATAGTGAAGGTTTGTGTGACTTTTTAACACCAGCAGATGACCAGATCTTATACACATGAAAATGTAATATGTAATATGTGGTACTATGGCTTTAACAAATATACAAGCATATTCACCCACAGATGCTCACACTGCTCTTTGGACGTAAGTATTTAACGCCAGCTGATAGCTGATTTAATTAATTGCATTTCCCAATCGAAAAGTGATTGATGTACCACATTGCACCTTGCAATCTGCTCAAGATGTTGCAGCTGGAACAGGATCTTCATGTCCATAAACTGCTTAAAATCGATGAGCAGTCTATCGAACAGAAGGGTACGTCAACCTGTGTATGGTCAGCTTCTGCCAGAACTTCATTTTAAAGATGTCTAGTTATTCCTGTATGTTAGATGACCAATGCACAAAACATTTACTAAAATAGAGCAATTAGTTACTATGGAAACAACATCAGTAAAACAAGTAAAATTGTACAGAAAGTAAAGAAAAAGCAAATATACATACACTGTTTATAATTATATATAATATATAAAATATTTTCTTTTTAAAAAAGGTTCAACTTTAGAACCTCCTAGTCCTAAACACAGGGTTACCTTGGTTGGAAGACTGTTTATTCATGCAATCACAGTAATGTATACCAAAACCATGTATTTAGTAGGAAGCATGGTAAAGCTTCCATGTGGTAGTAGCACCCCAACATAACCTTTTAATATAAAATGGATGGACAGCCTCTTCCCTCACTAAAAATTCAGCGGGCAGGGACTATTTCGCGTCCGCGATGTGCTGCGGTAATTTTTTTTGCGCTATTTTCGATTTTTTATAAATATGCCCCTAAGTCTGGGTAATATAGATCCTGCAACTGATACATTTACTTGTCTTGCTAAAAAGCAAAGGTCTTACCATTTGGCTAACAGAGATACAGAAAAAAACTGGCACATGTAAATCTTTTACTACATATTGGAAACAAAAAATAAAATTAAGCATGTGGACCTTCTGAACAGTGCGTTTCTTACCCAATGCGCTACTAGGATAAGCTCATCCTTCGGTACATTTAGAAGCCTTATCTTTTTTTCTTATCATAATAAAATCTTAGAGTCAATGTTATTACCTATCTAGACAACAATCTAATATGGAATGTTTCAGAACAAGCCTTAATATAGACATCTCCACTGCCATTCAAGTTCTTTAAAATTAGGATTATAAAATGGGAAAAAAATGCTCTTGTAGCAGAACAATAAAATCAATTTTATTAGAGTTATCACCAGAATAAATCCTTTCCGCCAATGAAAGATTACAAAAGCAGATCCAGAGTTGCCCATCCTAAAAAAAAAAAACTGGCACATGTAGAATCTTTTACACATATTGGAAACAAAAAATAAAATTAAGCACGTGGACCTTCTGAACAGTGCGTTTCTTACCCAATGCGCCACTAGGGATAAGTCATCCTTTTGGTACATTTAGAAGCCTTATCTTTTTTCTTATCATATAGAAACAAAAAGGTAAGCCTAGTGTATTGAAGTTGTGACCTTCTGAACTATGTATTTTTAAACCCGGTGCCTTACCCAGTGCACCACCACTGAATAAGCAGGGAATCCATGTATATTTGGAAGCTTTATCTTTTGGAATATGGAAGTCCCTAATAAGCTTTGAAAGCTGCTTGTTACCTTGCACTTTATTTAGTAGCAACTCACATAACTAATAAATACATTATATGGTAACAAGCACTTTCAAAGTCTATCAGGGACTTCATATTGGTGTGTAGACATCTGTATAGAAACACACTATGCATACGTGATACTCAATACTGGGGTCAGGGGACGCGGTTCTTCGATGACTTCATGGGCTGTGGGTTGTACTGTCAACAACATGGGGGTTGTACTGGCAACAACATGGAAGCCTTCTTAGTTACAGTATCTATTTCTCACATGTACTAAATGCAACTTAGTAGAGAAGAATCTTACAATGATAGTGTGTTCTGGGGAGAAAAGCTTTCATATTAGGATTTAAAAAATTTAAATTTGTTCTCCTTTAAATAGGTTTCAGATATCATCTGCAAAGGATCCTGATAAATCTCCATATCCAGTTATTTAAAAATTACTGTGCAAGCAGGGGAAAATGTATAGCATCTTCTCTGCAGCTCTTCTCTTTGAATTTCTTTGGCTCCCAGACTATTTACAGTAATTATGGTAGTAGTTGCAGCCTACCTAAAAAAATCTTAGAGTCAATGTTATTACCTACTAGACAACTGTCTAAATATGGAGATGTTTCAGAACAAGCTTTAATATAGAACATCTCCACTGCCATTCAAGTTCTTTAAATTATGGATTATAAATGGGGAAAAAATGCTCTTGTACCAGAACATAAAATCAATTTATTAGAGTTTTCACTAGAATAAATCCTTTCCGCCAAGGAAAGATTGACAAAAGCAGATCCAGAGTTGCCCATCCTAAAAGCCCCTATGTTCCATTAAGATTTATCCTGGAAGTTCTTGTTCTCTTTTAGCACATATAAGTGGGAGTTTCTTGGCAAAAGCCCATTTGAGTTTGCTGAAACAATTTCTTTAAATATGTAACAGGGAAACACCATCTCTCCTTCTCAGGACTCGAATCCTGGGGAAAATCCTCCTTTCTTTGAATCTGTGGATGTCCAAAGAAAATCTGTCCAAAGAACCCTTGTAGCTCCTCTTTCTTATTAACTACAATCTTAGCAGTTGGAGGTGGGGTGGGCATTTCCAAAAATAACCAAACAAGCCAGATTGCATGAAGGAAGACATAAATTTCTTCAAAGAGCTTTAAGCTGTTTGGGAAGCCCTGAGGCTTCCAAAAACATAATTGGATGTTTAGGTGGTTCAGGTACAAACAAATACTTGCAAAGCTAAAGCTTACAGCGGGGTAGCACTCATAGCCAGAGTCTTATTCAGCTCTTTCAAAATAAGTTTCAGGCAGAAAAGCATTTTTGGTCTTTCGCACTCCACATTAAGGGTTCAGCAAATCAATAGCAGACAGCCAAAGTCACAGATCAATGGATCACAACAAATATGATTTGAAACCAGAGATCTTTAAGCTTAAATTCCTCAAATAGGGAACACTTCAGGTGGAAAAGTACCAAATTCTTCCAATAGAGTACACTCAAGCACACTCTCTTTGACACGCCTTCGATTAATAGGTGCAATCCTCCCAGCCCTCCACCTTAAGGGCCACAGCAATACGGCAATGCAAATAAGTTGGAGGAGCACACTACTTCATTTTCAGTGATTTATTGAGCAAAAAACATCCAACGTTTCGGGGGATATGGCTTCCCCTTCCTCAGGTATCATACCTTTATATATATTATATTTCCCCCATGGTTCACAACAGGAATAGTGAAGTTTTGTGTGACTTTTTAACACCAGCAGATGACCAGATCTTTACACATGAAAATGTAATATGTAATATGTGGTACTATGCTTTAACAAATATACAAGCATATTCACCCACAGATGCTCACACTGCTCTTTGGACGTAAGTATTTAACGCCAGCTGATAGCTGATTTAATTAATTGCATTTCCCAATCGAAAAGTGATTGATGTACCACATGCACCTTGCAATCTGCTCAAGATGTTGCAGCTGGAACAGGATCTTCATGTCCATAAATCTGCTAAAATCGATGAGCAGTCTATCGAACAGAAGGGTACGTCAACCTGTGTATGGTCAGCTTCTGCCAGAACTTCATTTTAAAGATGTCTAGTTATTCATGTATGTTAGTGACCAATGCACAAAACATTTACTAAAATAGAGCAATTAGTTACTATGGAAACAACATCAGTAAAACAAGTATTGTACAGAAAGTAAAGAAAAGCAAATATACATACACTGTTTATAATTATATATAATATATAAATTTTTCTTTTAAAAAGGTTCAACTTTGAACCTCCTAGTCCTAAACACAGGGTTACCTTGGTTGGAAGACTGTTTATTCATGCAATCACAGTAATGTATACCAAAACCATGTATTTAGTAGGAAGCATGGTAAAGCTTCCATGTGGTAGTAGCACCCCAAACATAACCTTTTAATATAAAATGGATGGACAGCCTCTTCCCTCACAAAAATTCAGCGGGCAGGGAGGTAGTGAAAGCCTGGTATATTGATCCAGTGTATGGGAAATGCAAAAGTTTGCTAAAAGTAATTAAACAAAAAAAGTTTAAAGTTTGGATCTTCCAGACTGGGGTACTTGACATGGTTGGAAGGCATCATCCATGGTGATGACAGTTGCATACCAGAAAAAAAAAAAAACTTTGTTTATAATGTATGCAAGTTACATATAATTGATATTATAGGGCCTAGGAATGTGCATTAATTATCTTTTCTTATATACACAACACTAAATATTTTTTTTTCTGGACTGTTCTCTAATAAAAGGGACAGTGTTACCTAGTGGTAGGTATAATTATATAGCTATATAGCTAGTAAGGTTTAATGTTAAGATTTTTACCCTTTTTGCAAATAATATTGGCTATTGATTGTATTTTTGTTGGTATCCTAACTATTCATTGAGAAAGAATTCATAAAAACAGAATACGCAGTGTCAATCTGTTATCCCTTTAAATTAATTTACTCACTCCATTCAAATATAAAAAGGTTTATTGGAAGAGGACACATTATGGATATTTTATAATTAATAATTAATTAATAATTAATTTTAGTTTTAAGAATGATAGCAGTCTCATGGAAAGGTCATAGAAGGATATATAGCACTATATGTAGCTCCAGGTACATCAGATGGGGGTGACAAAATGTGAAATGCCTGGAGATATTAATAAAATATGTGTGACTTATAGTGTATACTTTCACTTTTATAACTTTGTTTACTTTTTGGGTCTGTAGTCAGGTATTGATCTGTCGAGAGAGATCCTGTCGCTGAGCTGAGACATGTAACCATATTCCTCATATTTGGTTTCCGATTATGACTGTCATCTCTCAATGTGGCAGCCATGCCTCCTGTCCGAGCCCCCCAGGTCCTTCAACAAGACCCATAGGTTTGCTAACCCTGTAACAAAGAAAAAATATGAAGTCTGTTATTTGGTAAATCGGTGAAAACACAAAGATTAATAGCACATGAAAAATGTTAACGTGCAGAGACAAACAATCTTTGATTTTCTGTATTCACTAAACCCTTTGGGTTACTGAGATGCTAACAACGAGATTAAAGGGATTTAAAAAATGGGATGAGGTGGCTGGATAATGAAAGTGGAACTACTGGTGATTTAAATGTTTAGATAAAAATGGTTGTTAAAATGCTGAGAGTATTTTATTTGGGTGTAGCAAAAGAACAATGTAGCACAATGACATTATATGTATTCATGCACTGATACAATGTTGTGAATTTGATACTTTTTAAAATTATGCACAATGTTTTTTTAACAATGTTTATAACTAATTACCATAAGGGTTAAGGCTTGGTGTCTTGGACTTTGCCATGGAATGGCCCATGAAACATATGAGATTTTAACAGATGAATGCTCACTACTTATACTAATGGCCCAAGAGTTGTTCATGGGTATTTACAAGTGTAAGGATCAAGAGAAGGGTTAGGTGAGCTGCACCCGGACCACCTCAGGAGGAAGAATGAGTTGCATAAATGTTACATTGCCCTTACGAAAGTGAATACTGGGTTCGGGGCATAAGCACCCGGACCACCTCCCCAACAAAGTATGGGCACCAGTCACAGCGTTTGTGTGGGGCATAGTTGGATGACTGTATAACATGTACTCAATTATGTTTGTATTGAGTATAGGTATGCTGGCACTAGATGGGGTGTTTATGGGTGTGTATGGTGGTGTGTGGTGGTGGTTTGAATTCCAAATTGGGGTCCATAGATCTGCAGCTATATCACTGACTTTAACCTATCATTTAAACTTACTGATAAATGCAAAATTGGTATCAGTGACAGCTAACAGCAGTTGCATTTCCCAAAGCTTTCCTTCCCTTTGTGAACAGTAAATCCAAATGCCAGAATGAGCATCTGCCTCCAGGATGCTGCTTGAAACCAAGTATTAGTTATACAAGCAACTATATTCTCGGAAAGCTGCTGCTCTGGCCAAATGGGAGGTTTATTCACTTTGTTCATATAACAACAATTTATCTAAAGTTTTCTGCTGATGATATCTATTATTATATCTTAAAAAAGCGAACAAAATGGACATTATTTCTTATATATTTATATGCAAATCCTTTTCAAAACCATATTAGATTCTTCTGTGCAGTAAACTAACAGGGAGATTTAAAAAAGTTCTTATGTTTTTAAAATGGTGCTAATTTTGCCCCAACCAATCAGATTTTTTAACATTGAAAGCCAACATTGATTGGTTGGGGCAAGATTAGCACCATAAACGATAAGAAATTTATGAATATCCTGTAAGTCTGTAGTCCCCACAGTCTTAGTCTCTTCTACCAGGGATATATATAAGCAGCAGTACAAAGGGAAACGTATCCACCCCTCCTAAAGATTAGTCTAGACAAAAGCCTAAATTGGCAGATTAAATAAGAGGGGCAAAAAGTGTGTGTGCTATTAATCTGCTGCAATCAATGGAATTTTATCAAAAATACAGTAATTAATAAAATGCAATATTTAGTTGATTGCTGCAATTAATAGCACAGGCATTTTTGTCCTCTTATTGCATAAGCCCTTGCACTTTAACACAATTAACACAGAAATCTCTATCTAGGTTATGTATTTTCTTATGACCTATAGCTTAATATATTACTTAGTTTGTTCAAAGTGTTTTTTATCTGGTTATGGGTTAATCAAACAGGAATTGCAATTCATAATATCATTTATCATTTTTAAACCTACAACTATACCTTCCCTTCTCTCAACATTGAAATTAAAGCAAGTATCAGAATGTCACAAATCAGTCCAATGTTAACCTAGACAGAGGGATATTTATAAATCGGCAAAGTCTGATTCTCAGTGTCATCTTTGGCAAACGATAAATATTGCAATTTATAAAATGCCAAAAATGTAGCTTTTTCTACCAGTTGATGAAATTTTCATCATATATAATAAATTATACTTTCATTGTGGAATAATAATTCTACTGGTTGTTTTAGAATATTTCCCATATGTTTGACATAAGTTCGAAAAAAGGTGTAGGAATCATACATTGTTGGCGAAAAATTCAACGTGGTGTTAGACTAATTTACAAGAACTTTGAACTTAAAGGGCAAGTCCAGCCCCAAAATGAAAACTTACATACAGGTAAATCACCCCCCAAAACCCTAAATGGTAATAGTTTGAAACCTGAAATTATAAGTCTAACCTGAAATCCTGCACAATGTCCTGTTGCCCGTTTCTGCTTCCTGGTTCTTCCAGTTAGTAACTGTCAGTTATGGATTTGACTGTTGAATCACAGCCAATGACTGAATTTTAATCCCCTGTCTGCCTCTTCTGAGCATGCCAGGCTCATTACAGGCTCAGTACAGGTTTCTGAATTGCTCAGTTTCCTTGAGGCATCCATAGCAGGCATACAGTAATGTAATTCATAGGACAAACTATGATATATAACACATATTTAATAGGCCATCTTTCAAAAGATGTTCTCATGAGGGCGGAGTTTAATGCTAGATTTTGGCATTTTAGTGCTGATTTTGCCACAATGAAATGAATTACTGTAGATGTTTTATTCATTGGTGTAAAAAAAGAACTTTTTTTAAATATGGCCCCTAGTTTCTAATAATATATTAAATTATAACTTCTCTCATTCCACAAATGATACCAGTGATTAGTTTCAGTACGAGATTACTATCTACACTATCTACACCCCTTTTGATTCCCCACAGTTTCTAAGTTTTTTTTAAAAATAATCTGATGCCCTCTCCCCCCATTTACAGCTAATGTTTTAAACAGTTCATGTTATGTGCAGTCTCAAATTTCAGGATACATACAGTCTATTTTCTTTTCAAGGGTGTGGGCTGTGTTTAAAGATGGGGTTAAGGCTGTCAGGATTTTTGTGCCTACAGGCATTGTATCTACATATCTGTAATTGTAGAAAGTGAACAGGCACAGTAGTGGGGGCACTCTGATCTTTTAAACAGGATGCCTCCCAGCTCTGGACAGGAGAGTTGCATATACAATAAGGTGAGGCCACAATAAAGTGTGCAGCTGAAGTGATTACACACCTGTACCGGCCGCTGGTGCATGTTGCCATGCGTGCTGCAATTGCAAAATGTTGCACAATTGGAACGCAAAAATGTAGAACACTTTGGTGTCTGTTTTTAATGCGTGATAAGATCGAAATACACATTGGATCACACTAAAATGGAATAGCGTGGCTTATCCCTAGTGTAGAAAAGGATGCACTACACACAGGCTCAATAACCTCAAATAAAAGTCTTTATTAACACAATTAAAAACAAGGTAATTTTAATAATTCGTAATACACAACAAATCTCACAAAGATTCTCCACTTTTGACTTTTATTTATTGATGTTTTGCTTCTAGAATTAAATATTTTTATACTGCGTTTGCACTTAAAATACCACCAACAAATATTGTCAGGCACCAATGTAGTAAAGCTTTACAATAATCCAGTAAAAGCTGTAAAGCTGACAATAGGTGGAGCAGAAATGCTTATTGGCTAAAATGAAAACATACATTTTCAATTACCAGAAGATCTTTGCAGCATTCCTTAACAGTGCCTTATAGTTAGTATAATGACCATTGTTGGGTGAAGTTTAAGTTAAGATCTTCTGGGATCAGTTTTAAATACATATACTTTATTGTTTCCCGACGATTACTGATATCTATGGCTGCCTTAAGTTTCACAAGTTACTTTATATTGTAATTTCTAATTGCCAGCAAATTTATTTGAGTATTTATGTTATGTATTTAATGTATTATTACTTCTAACATTGCAGAGTAATTTTAAGATTCACAATGCTAAAATCCAGGCTTATAGCACGCTAAGCAATGTAACAATTGTAGGGGGGCTTAAGACGGTTTTGTAATAGCTGCGTCTCTTAAAAATGATTGCAATTAAGTGATTAATGCAATGAAGCTAAAGCACCAGTTTTGCATTACTTTTTGACACCAGCTTGACGCCATGCATCCAGATAAGTTAGGGTTAACCCTGGATCACATTCTGAACATTTGGTAGAATGTAGAAATGTAAGTCCTTAGTCTGTTCTCTTTGGGTTTGTTTCTTTTTATGGTGTCTGTAAGGTCATGTAAAAAGCTTTGTTGAGCAGAAAGCCAGGCCTTTGGCATTTTACTTTAATCTTGACACTGGACCAATACTATAAATGGAAATAGTAGTTTTTTTCTACTTTCTTAGAGTGGTTTTAAATTCTCAATGATTTTATCAAAAAGCTTTGTTCAGTGCTATTTCCCCGCAAATAAATGGCTAAATCTTTTATAAATGAGTTTTTAAAAAAAAACAAACAAAAATAAAACCACTTTCTGAATGGCAGACTTAAGGGTTTTAAAGGAAATAAAGGAATTCTAAACTATAAAAAAACATATCACACAGGAATCTCTAAATCTCTTGGGTTATATTGTCCTTATTTCTGAGTGATAAAACATGGCATATTCTTGATAACAAATAGTGGTTGACTTCCACGGAATGAAATAGCAGGAGAATGCACTCATTTGCAGCTAGTAAAGTTTGCCACATATTACAGTTTACAAGCTTCGGGGCTATAAAGATTTATTTTGATTAACTCTCCTTTCATGTAACAGAAATCCTTCTACCGTCCTCTCTCTATGTAAATAATCCCCTATTGTGTAACATCTTCAGAAAATTGGCTGTGCATTGCACTGTGCTGGCAACAACTTTCCTTCTTAACTCAAGCCCAGATGTGTCGTAATCTACAAATGCAAAGCATGCACAGTCTTATTGCTTCATATGTCCTTTATATTTCCGCCTCAGAGTCACAACTCATCCTGAGAAGCAGTTCAAGCTAGACACGCTTCTCTCCCTCCTTCTCTCCTCTGGCTTCAGCCCATATTTCAATTCTCATTTCTCTTTGCTGCCTCTGTTCTCTTGTCTATCTATTCCCCACATTTTGCTTTGTTGTTATTATTTATTTACTTTTTCCATAAAATGGTAGAAATGAACACAGAGAAGGACAGATAATAAAGTTGTAATAATCTTTATAATTTTTCCCTTAAAACTTTGTGCAAATTGCCATGTAGTGGGTGTATGCCATGTATTCTTTGAGTGGAATGTAAAGCATTACCTTCTGAAATAGCAGAATTGTGAGTAAATTTGCTGAAGTTCACATTATTTACTATCAACAGGATATGTAGCACTGTTTATCCTAGTTTGAAAATACTGCTAGAGAAAACCAAACCATCTATTTGACAAAAACTGTAAAACGCGTTACATGTACAGTAGTTTCTCCTATTCTCCATATAGGTTATAAGGAAACATGTAGATAGGTTGGGTTATATTACTGCCCCAATAGTTCTTCTGTTTCTTTTAATTCACACCTCCATAATGTTAGACTAAACTCATTCTACTCGTGCAATACCATATATTACTAAACATTAGAGATGGACTGAATCAACCTGAAATTTAAGTGTTCAGACAAACGTGAACTTTTTCGAACTCCAGAACTAAGAACTAGTTCGGGTTTTCAAAACGCTTACTTATTTTGATATTATCAAAAAAATTTGATTATTCTCGAATCGGTAATCTTCAAATGTATTTTTCGATTGTGGTAATCCTATAATGTACCCTTTGATTTCGGTAACCCTGGAATGTAGCCTTCGATTCTGGTAACCCTTAAATGTAGTCTTCGATTTCGGTAGCCCTCGATGTATTGTATGGTCAAAGCTCTGTGCATTGTTTCTTATTCTCTCTTTCCTTCCATGTGTAAAGTCATGTTAACCTGCATTGCATCACTGCACAACAGGATTACGTAACTTTTGTACATATGTCCTATATTGAGAGCAGGAAACTGCAAAGTTTATGGTTTTGACATTCAACATTTTTAAAATAAAAACATTGAAAATTCAATAGTAGGTTGGAAATACAGTCAATGTTTCAGGCAGCATGCTAAATACAAAACCTGTGACAATCAGCCAGTTATTCACAAACGTTACTCTTGCTTTGGACAGTCATGTTAATAAATTGAAATAGGGTACAATGGAGAAGAAATGTGCCAAATATTCTCACAATTTGCCCCTAGCAGGCAGTAAAGCATGCCGTATTAGTATACAGTTTATCTTGCTTTAATATATTTAAAACTGCAATGAAGAGTAACCATGGGAACAAACATAGTAAGAAAACATGACAGCAAAGAAAGTCAAAGACAAGGGCCTTTTTCTTTTCTTTATGTTACATTGTTTTATTTAATTCATTTATTTGGATTATTAATTTAGTGTTTTCTAAACTTGTTAAAGGTATTTTATTCTATATTTTATGATACTACCACTCTAGTTAAATGGAATTGATGACTGATGTAGTCATTAATGGAAAGCCTGTATTGCCCAATAATCAACTCCTGGTACACTACCTTCCCTGGCTTGTGACACTATAGGATTTTCAATCAAAGGTAAGAAAGAGTTACAGGTAACAAAGTAAAACTTACTAAGCTACAACAGAAGGGTTTCCATGTTTTTCTGGTGCAAATTTAAGCAAACATGTTAAAAGTAAAATTTATTAAAGAAAAAAAATAGTACCAATAGAAGTCTACAGATTTCAGTCAATCATTCGTCTTCAGTTTGGATTTTGCTTCTTATCTTCACCAGCTTGGGTACACTGTACATTAGATCTTTTAGCAAACCAGCAAGTTTAAGGGGTTATAACCCCTGTATCTCTGTCTTAAAGTATGCAAGTAAAGTTACACATGTAGCTACTACTGTTCCACAGGACATTGCTAGGGATATTGGATCAATTCCATAGGGGAAGATGCTACAAGTTCTTTTAATTTTTTTCCCCTTAGATCACAGCAATAAGGGTCTGATTATTGTGTTGCTGTTGGATAGATTAATTCAAGGCAAGTAAATATTGGCTTGGATTTATCGGCCTAGCAACATGCCTGGGGCTGGCTGCAACTGGGCCACGCGATGATTTATTTAGTCTCCATAATGATTCTCATCAGTCATTAGCTTAATCTATGAGTGTTTCATTGTTTCTTACCTTTAACTGACAACTAAGCATCTCTCATTGAGATTTTACTTTTCTGTCATATTTAAGGACAACTATACTGTAAAAATTAACTTTGTAAAAATGAAAAGCCCTGGGGCAAGGAGATAGGATTGATTATTCCCACCTCCCAAGTTGTTGTGTTGAGGAGCTACAGCAAATACAGTTTCATCTGCCAGGTTATGACCCTGGGCCATTCTATACCCAAAGATAGTGCTGAAGCATACAGGAAGATTGGCAAAAGCAGTTTTCCATCTTGCTGCTCTATAGAAATGATATTGGGAGGATAAAAGCACCAATTCACTTCCCAGCCTCAGGTACTTTTTATTTGAACTGTTTTAAAAAAAAAATTTATACGCACTATAGTCCCTTTAATTTACACTCTTTGAAGGGCTTCTATACATGTAGTGTTAGTGTATTTAGCTTTACATTTAAACCTTCTATAATTTATTAACATAATTATCAGTAGTAATTGCAATGCATCACAAAATATTTCATTGTGAGGGTTCACATTCATCCAGGTCATGGTATTCCTGCAGATTAACTGGCTTGAAATTAAAGGGCAAGCCCAGCCCTCAAATAAGAAATTATATATAGGTAAATCACCCCAATCCCAAACTGCAATAGTTAGAAATCCAAATTATATAAGACTACCCTGAAATGCTCACAATGTCCTGTTTTCCCTCTTTCTGCTTCTCGATTCTTCAGTTAGCAACTGTCAGTTATGGATATGAAAGTCCGATCACAGCCAATGACTAAAGCTAATCTCATAGGTTTCCTCTGTGCATGCTCAAGCTCATAACCAGCTCACTAAGTTGTTGAAGGGGGTGGTGACAATACAGTCGTTAGCACACAACATCATAAGCTATGATCCAGGGACAAGGTTGAATATATCAACACATTTTAAAGGGGATATTCTTTCTAAAAGGTGTAATTATGAGGGAGGAGTGTCCTTTAAGTTCTTGAAAATCTTCGCTAGTCATCCTAATTTCCCATTCAGACAACCTGTCAAAAGACATTTAATCTAACTGAACTGAAACTGCCAGCATTTAGATGCAAACACTAAATAGCCCACAACAAGGTAATGGATTATTAAATGTCTCCTAATAAATTAGTGCTGTCATTTTGTAAGGTTTCCTAAGCAATCGTTGGTAGGGACTGGTAGGGAAGAACCGAGTTTAGACCCAAAACTGGTTGGGTCTAAACTAGATGTTATGCTGTTAAAATATTGATGGTTGAATTTTTTTGCTGTGGAATTTTCTAAATTGTAAGAGTAACACCAGAGTGTCCGCAGATTCAATGTTGAAATTTAGCATTTTTTGTTGTGTGTTCACAAATGCATGAAGCCTAGCTGGAAAAAGGAGGATTAGAACTAATAATGATTCACGTGACTGGGCAGTAAACTAAGATGTTTTTTCCTTGTTTAGACATAATAGAGAAATAGAAAGGGAGGGGTATAGATTTATGTAGCAAGAGCTGAAGCCCGATCTAAAATATTGATTAACGTGGGTATAAATAAAAAGACTGAAGCAATATGAGTGGAGCTGTGTACAGATAAGAAGGTGACTGTTATACGCCACCCAAATGCTAGTGAAGAAGGTAAAATTCCCCTCCATATGTAGCAAAGGCTGTTTTAGTGGCAAAGGCTGTTAATTGGAACAGAAAGAGGATTTTAATATCCTGATTGGAGTAGGGGAACTGCCAACGCTCAAAGGGTATCAAGTTCCTTAATTTGCTTCATGAGCATTTCTGTCATGGTAATAGAAGTTCCTACAAAGAAACATAGTTATTGGATCTAGTTATATCTCAAAACTCGAGTTCATATGATTATAAATGTAAATGTAGTGACTAATGATCAACATGATATGTTGAGATTTAATAAATGTAAAAAAAAACAGAAATGCAATGTGTTTAAAAAACATTTAACTTTAGGAAAGGACATTTTTTGCTATTAAAGAAATACTTTGGCTTATGACTGGGGTGCTATGTTTTCAAGTAAGACTTTAACAGAAATTGACTGCTTTAAGGGGGATTAAATGATTACACTTCTACATTTTACTTGTCCACACAGGCACACTGCATGCAACAAGTGCCTTTCCACTGATAATCAAGGGTATTGATGTGAAGCTACGTATTGTTTGTTGATCAACCGGTGGTTCCTAAGAAACCTAGTTCACTTTTAGCTAGGCAATTTTCCTTATCTTTTCAGATTCCCATTTGTCTCGAGATGTGCTCTAGACTGGAAAAAAGGTGGTGCGAATACACTTGTTACGGACCATCTTTTAGACTGACCTTTTAAGAAGTACAAACACACACAAAAAATAGATCTTGCTTGCTTTAAATGAAGGAGGTGACAATTTAGATGCTTGTATTAGATGGGTTATACTTTTGCTATGGCTTTGATACTGTACTACATAGGTAACTTATGGATCTACAAGGCCTGCAAAAACATTGTACATGGGTAGAGAATGGTTGATAGATAACAGAGAGTAGTTGTCAAAGGGGCAAGGTGCCAGAACAACACATTTAAAAACAATAAAACAATATATACAAGATTCCAAATGTACTCGGTGTGCAGCATTCTCTTTTTTCTCTCTCTTACGATTAGAAGTGTGTATTGAGAGCCAAGTGTTGCTAATGACACAAAATTATGTAGGCAACTGGAAACTACAGATGATGTGCAACAGATCTAGACAGATCTAGCAGATTGTCCAAAATGGGTAGCAAAGCAGACATGGATTCACATGCTTTACATGGGTCTATGCTAAGAGAATCTCGTGGGAAAGGATGTGGAGGTTCTAATAGATAACGACTTAGATGTAGAAAATCGCAGAACAGCAAGGCTACACTAGCAGGATGTTTGTGTATCAAGAATAGATTAAGGAGAAACACATTAGTCTCCCTCTTTAAAAAGCATTGGCAAGGCCTTATTTGGATAATGCAGTGCAGTTTTTGAATCTGATCAGAAAAGCGCAACTAAATTATAAGTGAATGGAAGAGCTTGATTTAACAGATAAAATTAGGGATTATTTACACTGGAGAAGAGGCACTTGTATGGGAATACAAATATATTAATGGACCATATAAAAACTCTTGTGCACTGTTCACAAATAAATAGTATCAGAAATCAGTATTCCAAAATAGCCTGAATGGTCACTAATACTCAAAAATACGATCGGAAACTATTTTCGAGTTTCCAACCATATTTTTGATTATTGAACATCGAGGCTATTTTTGAAAATAGCTTGAATGTTCGATAAAAATCGAAAACACGCTCCGAAGTCCGAAATCCGAGACGAACACGGATCCCCATCTCTATCTATATTGGTACAAGTGCCAGGGTTCATTGTATTACATTGTGTTTCAATAAAATAGTTACTAGGCCTGAGCATAATTGTATAATTAATGATCGTTAGTTCCATCATTAAGCGTGCTATTTGTGTCTTTTCTGGGAAGTTAAACTATGCAAACAATCACTGATCACTGGAGTAATTCTAACTAGACATTAAAGTACTTTACCAATTGTGTTGTTGATCTGAACAACAGGCATTTATCAAAATAGTTTGTGCAACATATATATAAGAAAAAAGGGGATGACTGAAAAGAATGCCCATTAGCATGTATAAAGACATTAATAAAATTTGACAAGGACAAAATTATGCTTGTACGCCATATACCATAATATTTATTGCTTGTTCAAAACTGCTGTTTCATCTAAAACCTTAAACACAATCATTCCATCATGCTTAGCTTATGAGTCTGGACATTTACATTGGTGTGTTATGTCTGCCTTTACAGACATCTGCCTTAGAGATGGCGAAACTTGGAAGTTTGTTCCATCTTTGGATTTCAAGAACTCGGGAAAAAAACCTGAAGATCCCAAAATGTAACTTACTTTCAAGGGTTAGGATGGTAGTTGTATGAGGTTATTTTCAGTAACCCTCAAAAATACATCGACCATCAATAACCCTACAATCGGAAACTACTTTCAATTTTACGATTGTATTTCTAGCGTTGTCGTACATTCAAGGTTATTTTCAAGGGTTACCATCTGAAGGTACTACAATTAAATACATATTTACACTTTGCAAATTTTGCATATGTTTTCCATAAATATTTATAAGGGGGAGCGCCACCCCCCAAAACTAAAATTTAACCCGCTGTTGGCCCCACTGTGTAGTGTTAAAAAATCCTTCTTCTCCTCTGCTCCATATGGTTGTCCAGCAAGTGTAGTCAGAGTCCAGGAAACTGAAGAGTAGGAGACTTCCAGTGTGTAAAAGGTTGACTGCTTTTCCCTGTCCTCCTGGAGGAGCCATAGCAGGGGCTGACTTCAGCCAATTACAGATGGGGTGCTGGTCCAGCCCTAATGCTACTCATTCCCGGAAGTAGCATTAGAGGAGAGGCCAATGGAACAGGGTGGTAATTATTGTTCTTTGTCATTTTTTTAAGTTTTAAACATGGCGGTTGGGTTGGAGGAGGGACCCTATAGTACAGCGAAAAGTTGAGTTTGAGATGGACATGTCTTTGAAGAGTAATTTATTATGATATACCTAAATTGCTTCCCATTGCTTTTAAATGTTATTCCAATCTTGATTGCAAATCTCAAATTTCTGTACTTCCTTGGTCCATAACTTTTTTTTTTCCTGAATACCAATTCATTGCAATGTAATTCTATGTGCAGCACAGGGTATACTGGAAGGAGAATTTAAAAGGAATCTATCAATAGTGCTAGAGTTTGCTTAGGTAAGTGTAATACTCCCTAAATACTCCCCACTGTGCATTACTTCATTTGCTTGACTGTATTTTTACTGGTATGAATCTGCGTGTCAGTTCTAGTCCAGTTGTTTATTGGGACATTCTCCATTTGTTTGTCCTCACTCTGTTTTCATTTAATTGTTGTCTCTCTAGCCCTCTTACTCCAGTGAATATTATAACTAATTGTAGTTGTAATCAAGCCAGTTATATCTGTAAGGGCCTAGTCACATTCGACCTTGGTCACATTCTGTAGCCTTTTCCAAGTGCAGCATTTTCTAAGTGTAGGGCTGAGCACCAGAATTAAAACCTGAAGTGCCTGACACTGAACTCTGCTCATTTGGATCAGATATTGAACCCTTCCCATTGTATTACTACCCCATCATCGATCCATATAACTTTGCTCCTTACTGCTGGTTAACTACCTACTCAGCCTCCATCACCTTACTGCAACACCCCACTGTTGGTAAGTCTATTTACATCGCACCCTCCAGTTATCGCTCCCTCCTTACCCACCATGAACTTCTTCCCATTGTCCATGAACACCCCCCAGCCTCCCTCCACTACAACAAAACCATGGTCCTTTTAAATCCCACTCTCACCTCCTCTCGTTCCTCTCCTGCTTCTACTAGCAGCTGGTGATATCTCCCTAATCCTGGCCCCACTCCCAAACCGCATGTATGTCAACCCATCCCCCCCATTCTATGCCCGTACCCACCTCCCACCTCCTTCATAACTCGTAACTAAACACACTTAAATTACTAATGTACATCTCCTTTCCTTCCCCCTGCTCCTATATCTGGGGCCTTGTGGAAAGCATGGCCTGTTTGTAATAAATTTGCACAGTGAATGACATATTTATCTCTAATGCTTTAATTTCTTGGTCTTACCAAACATGGCTGTCACCCTCTGTCTCACCCGCGCGCTCTCGTATGGTGGCCTTCACTTCAGCCACACCACTAGGCCCGATAATAAATGTGGTGAGGGAGTGGTATTCTCTCTCTGAGCGCTGTACTTTCAAAACCCATCACCCTTTTAGCCCTTCCCGTCTATCTTTTGAGTTCACTTAGTCGTGTTTACTCTCCAGCCCCTGCAGATTCTGGTTATTTATACGCCACCACTTTCTTTGACCACTTCTCGCTGGTTGTCCTACTTTCATCCACTAACATCCCCTAAATTTCTTAGGGGATTTCAATATCCCATCGATATCAACACTCTGCAGCCACTAAACTTCTCTCTCCCCCCCTCCCTTGGCCTTACCCAATGGTCCTCTGCCCAGAACCCATTGTATGGGCACACACTGGATCTGGTCTTTACCCGTCTCTGTCCATATCTAACTTCTCCAACTCTCCCTTTCCTCTGTCCGATAATCATCCAAATTTAATCTTGTGTCATCTGTCCCGGCTGTAACCCCTAACAACCAAACCTACAGATGCAGGGACCTGCGTAATCTTGACCCCCATTCGCTCTCTATCCCCTCCAACAACTACCATAACACTGTTTCAATGCCCTTGACTCTGTGTGCTCCCTTATCCACCCGTCGCCTTACGGACCAGATTAAAAAGTTGAAAAGGCAATTCCTCTTTAAGCCGAGCGATTCTGGCCCAAGAGTAACAAAAATATCGACTTCTCAAATTTTAAAAGTGCCCTTTGTCGGATCAGAGATGCTTTGTCCCTAGCCAAACAAAACTACTTCTCTCTAATCATATCCTCCCAATCCCATAACCCCAAACAGCCTTTCAAAGTATTCAAATCCCTGCTCTGTTCGCCACCTCCTCCAGCCTATCCCCTGTCTATGGCTGATAAAATAGCTCTCACTATTTCACAGAGAAAATGAGAAAAATTAAAACATCAAAGTGGTTTTTCTGTGCGCCCTAGCTTCTCCCTACAGCTTCCAACGACTACCATTGCTCTGCCCAATCTCCCTTTCTTGCTCACCCCTCCGTCTCTACTCTACCAATGCAATGTCTAACCTCCCTGCATTGGTTGTTAACCCCTTACTTGCCCCCTAACAAGTGTTAGTGACCAATGATTTACTTAGTGTAAATCTAAAGGTCACTACTCTTTGCTCATTCTTCTTGATCTGTTCCTTCTATTGATACTGTTGATCACCCTCTACTTCTAGATCCTGGCCTCCTTAGTTACCAGGACACTGCACTTTTTGTATCCTCCTATCTTCGGCGTAGGACCTTTAGTGTTTTTTTGAAACTAGCTCCACTCCTCGCCCCCCTGCGTGGCCCGCGGATCCGCAAGGCCGGGACTCGTCCTCCTTCTTTCTTCATCTACACCCATGGCCGATTTATGGCCTTTAAACCAAACGCAGGAGGGAGTGGAGGAGAGGTAGTGGAGAACGTCGAACGTCGAACCGGAGGTCGAGTCCGAACGGCAAGTTCCGGAACGGACCCGACTCTCGAAACTATCAGCTGGTACCCGCAGGGCACTTCGTTATTTCCCGGACTTTCGAGTAGTTATCGATGTTCGACGTTTGTCGAACGGTCAGTCGAACGGGTCAGCTCGCATTCGAAAATCATTGAAATTTTAAAAAAAGTGCCCCACACATGTCCTACAAAATCACCACCAAATGCAGCTAATTTGACATTGCCACGCCCCCGGGATCCGGGGGTATGGTATTAAAAGGCAATGCGATCACATTTAGTCAGTGTGTTGAAGTGTTATTTAGTGGAGACACTGACAGTGTAGGAGTTTGAGATGAGTTTTTGAGCTTTTGTGGGGGGATTAAGCATGGGGTTTTTAGTCTGTAGTAGGTAAACATCCCTGTATTCACACATCTTGATACACAAAGTCCTATTCCTTCATCTTTCCCTTGCACAAAGCATACACTGAGGGAGAGAAGCAAAGGGGTATGGGGGGTCTGTCTCGGAGGGGCCAAGCCTGCCTGGCTCGCAATAATGTTGTCAAACTGAAGTTGAATCTACTGTAACAATGGTGCTGTTCTACAAACCCTATTCTCATCCCAGCTTTCCTTGCACAAAGCATACACTGAGGAGGGAGAGAAGCCAATGGGGTATGGGTGTCTGCCGGAGGGCCAAGCCTGCCTGCTCCCAAATATGTTGTCAAAATGAAGTGAATCTACTGCTACTAAATGGTGCTGTTCTACAAACCTATCTCCTCCCAGCTTTCCCTTGCACAAGCAATACTCTGAGGAGAGAGAGAAGCCAATGGTCTATGGGTCTGTCCAGAGGGGCCAAGCGCTGGCTCCAAAATGTTATCAAACTGAAGTGAATCTACTGCTACTCAATGGTGCTGTTCTACAAACAAATATTCTCTTCCAGCTTTCCCTTGCACGAAGCATACACTGAGGGAGAGAAGCCAATGGGGTATGGGGTCTGTCCGGAGGGGCCAGCCTGCCTGCTCCAAAATAATGTTGTCAAACTGCATGTGGCCAGCTTTCTTGTGGGGAAAGAATAATGGTGGAATGACTACACCACTTCCAGGCTTGATTTTGATCCTGGATTGCATATAGAAGTCAATGGGAAGAAGGGATTATAACGAATGTCGAAATCGAATCCACGAGTAAAATGTACATGGTATCTAGGCGCGAACATCGAATGCGCAGTGATAAAGTGTCCAATAAAGCCTATACGTAGCATTGAATCCGTGGTAAAGTACGGAAATAAGAACGCGCAGCAACATCGATCTACGAGTAAAGTGTCCTTAGAACCTATAGCGGAGTATCGAATCCGCGAGTAAAAATGTCCATGTTACCTCGAACGTTCATTCACAACACGAGAGTGCGAAAGTAGCGCGCGTGAGAGTAAAATGATTTTACGAAAGTCCTGGATGATGGAACATGTTCCCCAGACCATTTCCAGGTCCCACAGCCATTTACATTAAGTTACCATTAATATTTTAGCTGTATTTGACTCGAACTTTTTAGAACTATTTGCCTCCCATAGACTTTAATGGGTCCGCTTCGAACTTTCGAAATAGTTCGAAAGTTCGAAAGGACCACGAACTTTCAATAGTTCGACCATCTCTACTCATTAGGTCATTTGGGTTCCAGTATCACCTGTATGCGGATGAACCAAATGTACATCTTCTCCCCGGATCTCCTACACTGACATCCCAGGTCCCCTACGCCTCATTTATCCCACTTCCTCAAACTAAACATGGACAAAAGATGAATTGTCCTTTTCCCACCCTCACGATCTGTTCCCCCCCTAGCCTACATAATATTAACAAACACACCATATCCATCTCCTCATGTCCGCTGCTTGGGAAATAACATATTGCGATCTTTCCTTCAAACCAATCCCTGTCAATTCGCTTGCCAACTCCTGTCGGCTCTCCAACTCAAAAAACATCTCCCGCATTCGACCCTTTTTCTTGAAGGAAGCTTCAATAATCTAGTCCATGACCTAATCGATAATAATATATCCCGGCTAGACTACTGCAAACACACTCCTGTTGTGGTTTACCTAACACAACGCCTGGCACCGCATAAACCATTCTCAACTCTGCTGCCCGGCTCATAATTTCTCTTCTTGCTTTCTCAATTGTTTCCTCTATCTGACAGTCCTCCACTGGTTGCCCATCAAGCAAAGGATCCAGTTCAAATTGCTTACCTTATCCTATAAAGCACCTATCCAACATAGGCCCTCCATTATCTCAGAGCTGACTCCAGCATACCGTCCCATGCGCAACCTCTGTCTGCAAATGATACCCTCCTCTACATCCACACTCTGGTCACCTCTTCCATTGCGCACATTCAGGACTATACTTGTGCTGCCCCTCTGCTCTGGAACTCCCTTCCTCCGTCTGTCCGTCACTCACCATCCCGCTTAACACCTTGTAAACGTAACCTTAAAACCCACCTTCTTAGGTTAGCATATATTAACCCTGGCTAAAGATTACCCCCTTACTACCCCAATATGATCCAACCCGGCTTCTCACGCTTCCACTGCCAATACTATTTACAGCCTACCAACTCCCGCAACCACCGAATTTGTCACCCCCATATCTCTAGTCTGTAAGCTCTTTGGGCAGGGGTCCTCTCTCCTATTGTATCACGGTATTGCTGTAAGAAAACTCTCACCTCTGTTTACTTATAGTAGTATTACATGTGATGTTAAATATGTATGACTTTGTATAACATGATCCACACTGTAGTAATGTATGACTGTGTGTGTAATAATTGTAAAGCGCCACGGAAGATGTGTCGCGCTATATAAATCAATAATAATAATAAAAAAAGTTGCATTTAATGATCCAGTTTAGTTTGCTCTCTGTCCGAGTCCAGGAGATGGACAAATGGGAAGATATGCACTTCAGGAAGCATGCCTTTCTCATTGGCCAGGTGGGTTGGCTAAGAGAAGAGGGTGGAGCTACACTGATTTACCATTGGGTACCAGTAATTGCAGAACAAGGGGGGGGGGTGGTGGGGTGTTATGTCATATAAATACAATTTAAGTAATTGGGCTCTTATGCTGGCAAGAGCCAATTAGATTGATTCATTAATATCACATGGGTGATCGCAATGATCAAACTACATGGATTTTGAACATTGCAAATTAACATATATGATACTTTTCTCTATTCCCTCAATAACAATAAACAATCATAAAAAAAGTTACATACAGGCATATTGTATACTCCATGTTGGTAGACAAATTTATCTAATGTGACTGATTTTGTAACACACTAAGACCACCTTATATGTCAACAAGCTTTGTACTACAGTACACATTGAATTTAGTCTAGTATAGTTAAATTCTGACAATAACCATTTGAATAAGTTGTGGACTATCATCTGTCCCGTGCACACCAGCATTATTTATATGTATTGTATTTTGGTATTAATGGTCTACTTGCTGGGTTTTTCATCACACACTCCTCTCCCACTTCTGCATCTCTAACAGGCTCCAGAATAGGTGAGTTATAGTTTAACCATCATGACATACCCGTTCACTTTGCTTTCTGTTTAATTTGCTCTTTTTTTTTACATCATTTTTTCGGTAGCCCAGGCCAATTTTACAAAAACTTATTAATATAAGAAGAAAAGTCCACAATAATCATTAGCATCAACATGAAACCAAATTAAAACTCTCCAAAGAATCAATCTGTGGATTCTTTTTGTCGATGGACCAACATTACTAGTTACTTATAAATGGCAATTCTGCTCTCTGTGTAAGGGATTGAGAGTATAATCTCCGCTAGGCAAGAACCCGGGAACGCGGACAGCCCAGGCCCACGGCCGTTTATATCGCCGCCGACTGCGGCCTTCGGGAACACAGGGTTACCTTGGTTGGAAGACTGTTTATTCATGCAATCACAGTAATGTATACCAAAACCATGTATTTAGTAGGAAGCATGGTAAAGCTTCCATGTGGTAGTAGCACCCCAACATGACCTTTTAATATAAAATGGATGGACAGCCTCTTCCCTCACTAAAAAGTCAGCGGGCAGGGATGTAGTGAAAGCCTGGTATATTGATCCAGTGTATGGGAAATGCAAAAGTTTGCTAAAAGTAATTAAAACAAAAAAGTTTAAAGTTAGGATCTTCCAGACTGGGGTTACCTTGACATGGTTGGAAGGCTTATCATCCATGTGATGACAGTAATGCATACCAGAAAGAAAAAAAAACTTTGTTTATAATGTATGCAAGTTTGCATATAATATGATATTGTATAGGGCCTAGGAATGTGCATTAATTATCTTTTCTTTATATACACACACACATAAATATTTTTTTTTCTGGACTGTTCTAGCTAATAAAAGGGACAGTGTTACCTAGTGGTAGGTATAATTATATAGCTATATAGCTAGTAAGGTTTAATGTTAAGATTTTTACCTCTTTTTGCAAATGAATAATTTTGGCTATTGCATTGTATTTTTGTTGTGTATCCTAAATATATCATTGAGAAAGAATTCATAAAAACAGAATACGCAGTGTCAATCTGTTATCCCTTTAAACTTAATTTTACTCACTCCATTCACATATAAAAAGGTTTATTGGAAGAGGACACATTATAGGATATTTTATAATTAATAATTAATTAATAATTAATTTTAGTTTTAAGAATGATAGCAGTCTCATGGAAAGGTCATAGAAGGATATTATAGCACTATATGTAGCTCCAGTTACATCAGATGGGGTGTGAACAAAATGTGAAATGCCCTGGAGATATTAATAAAATATTGTGTGACTTATAGTGTATGACTTTCACTTTTATAACTTTGTTACTTACTTTTTGGGTCTGTAGTCAGGTATTGATCTGTCGAGAGAGATCCTGTCGCTGAGCTGAGCATTGTAACCATATTCCTCATATTTGGTTTCCGATTCATGACTGTCGTCTCTCAATGTGGCAGCCATGCCTCCTTGTCCGAGCCCCCCAGGTCCTTCAACAAGACCCATAGGTTTTGCTAACCCTGTAACAAAGAAAAAATATGAAGTCTGTTATTTGGTAAATCGGTGAAAACACAAAGATTAATAGCAACTGAAAAATGTTAACGTGCAGAGACAAACAATCTTTGATTTTCTGTATTCACTAAACCCTTTGGGTTACTGAGATGCTAACAACGAGATTAAAGGGGATTTAAATAAATGGGATGAGGTGGCTGGATAATGAAAGTGGAACTACTGGTGATTTAAATTGTTTAGTATAAAAATGGTTGTTAAAATGCTGAGAGTATTTTATTTGGGTGTAGCAAAAGAACAATGTAGCACAATGACATTATATGTATTCATGCACTGATACAATGTTGTGAATTTGATACTTTTTAAAATTATGCACAATGTTTTTTTAACAATGTTTATAACTAATTACCATAAGGGTTAAGGCTTGGTGTCTTGGACTTTGCCATGGAATGGCCCATGAAACTATATGAGATTCTAACAGATGAATGCTCACTACTTATACTAATGGCCCAAGAGTTGTTCATGGGTATTTACAAGTGTAAGGATCAAGAGAAGGGTTCAGGTGAGCTGCACCCGGACCACCTCCAGGAGGAAGAGTGAGTTGCATAAATGTTACATTGCCATTACGAAAGTGAATACTGGGTTCGGGGCATAAGCACCCGGACCACCTCTCCAACAAAGTATGGGCACCCAGTCACAGCTGTTTGTGTGGGGCATAGTTGGATAGACTGTATAACATGTACTCAATTATGTTTGTATTTGAGTATAGGTATGCTGGCACTAGATGGGGTGTTTATGGGTGTGTATAGGGTGGTGGTGGTGGTGGTTTGAATTCCAAATTGGGGTCCATAGATCTGCAGCTATATCACTGACTTTAACCTATCATTTAAACTTACTGATTAAATGCAAACATTGGTATCAGTGACAGCTAACAGCAGTTGCATTTCCCAAAGCTTTCTTTCCCTTCTGTGAACAGTAATAATCAAATGCCAGAATGAGCATCTGCCTCCAGGATGCTGCTTGAAACCAAGTATTAGTTATACAAGCAACTATATTCTCGGAAAGCTGCTGTCTGGCCAAATGGGAGGTTTATTCACTTTGTTCATATAACAACAATTTATCTAAAGTTTTCTGCTGATGATTATCTATTTATATATCTTAAAAAAGCGAACAAAATGGACATTATTTCTTATATATTTATATGCAAATCCTTTTCAAACCATATTATGATTCTTTTGTGCAGTAAACTAACAGGGAGATTTAATAAAAGTTCTTATTGTTTAAAATGGTGCTAATTTTGCCCCAACCAATCAGATGTTTTTTAACATTTGAAAGCCAACATCTGATTGGTTGGGGCAAGATTAGCACCATTTTAAACGATAAGAAATTTTATTGAATTATCCTGTAAGTCTGTAGTCCCCACAGTCTTAGTCTCTTCTCCAATGGGATATTAATATCAGCAGCAGTACAAAGGGAAACGTATCCACCCTCCCTAAAGATTAGTCTAGACAAAAGCCTAAATTGGCAGATTAAATAAGAGGGGCAAAAATTGTGTGTGTGCTATTAATCTGCTGCAATCAATGGAATTTTATCAAACTACAGTAATCTAATAAAATGCAATATTTAGTTGATTGCTGCAATTAATAGCACAGGCATTTTTGCTCCTCTTATTGCATAAGCCCTTGCACTTTAACACAATTAACACAGAAATCTCTATCTAGGTTTATGTATTTTCTTATGACCTATAGCTTTAATATATTACTTAGTTTGTTCAAAGTTGTTTTATCTGGTTATGGGTTAATCAAACAGGAATTGCAATTCATAATATCATTTATCATTTTTAAACCTACAACTATTACCTTCCCCTTCTCTCAACATTGAAATTAAAGCAAGTATCAGAATGTCACAAATCAGTCCAATGTTAACCTAGACAGAGGGATATTTATAAATCGGCAAAGTCTGATTCTCAGTGTCATCTTTGGCAACGATAAATTATTGCAATTTATAAAATGCCAAAAATGTAGCTTTTTCTACCAGTTGATGAAATTTTCATCATATATAATAAATATACTTTTCATTGTGGAATAATAATTCTACTGGTTGTTTTAGAATATTTCCCATATGTTTGACATAAGTTCGAAAAAAGGTGTAGGAATCAGTTACATTGTTTGGCGAAAAATTCAACTGGGGTGTTAGACTAATTTTTACAAGAACTTTGAACTTAAAGGGCAAGTCCAGCCCCAAAATGAAAACTTACAAACAGGTAAATCACCCCCCAAAACCCTAAATGGTAATAGTTTGAAACCTGAAATATATAAGTCTAACCTGAAATCCTGCACAATGTCCTGTTGCCCCTGTTTCTGCTTCCTGGTTCTTCCAGTTAGTAACTGTCAGTTATGGATTTGACTGTTGACATCACAGCCAATGACTGAATTTTTATCCCCTGTCTGCCTCTTCTGAGCATGCCCAGGCTCATTACAGGCTCAGTACAGGTTTCTGAATTGCTCAGTTTCCTTGAGGCATCCATAGCAGGCATACAGTAATGAATTCATAGGACAAACTATGATATATCAACATATTTTAAATAGGCCATTCTTTCTAAAAGATGTTCTTATGAGGGCGGAGTTTAATGCTAGATTTTTGGCATTTTAGTGCTGAATTTTGCCACAATGAAAATGAATTACTGTAGATGTTTTATTTCATTGGTGTAAAAAAAAAAGAAGCCTTTTTTTAAATATGGCCCCTAGTTTCTAATAATATATTAAATTATAACTTCTCTCATTCCACAAATGATACACAGTGTAATAGTTTCAGTACGAGATTACTATCTACACTATCTACACCCCTTTTGATTCCCCACAGTTTCTAAGTTTTTTTTTAAAAATAATCTGATGCCCCTCTCCCCCCATTTACAGCTAATGTTTTAAACAGTTCATGTTATGTGCAGTTCTCAAATTTCAGGATACATACAGTCTATTTTCTTTTCCAATGGGTGTGGGCTGTGTTTAAAGATGGGGTTAAGGCTGTCAGGATTTTTGTGCCTACAGGCATTGTATCTACATATCTGTAATTGTAGAAAGTGAACAGGCACAGTAGTGGGGGCACTCTGATCTTTTAAACAGGATGCCTCCCAGCTCTGGACAGAGAGAGTTGCATATACAATAAGGTTGAGGCCACAATAAAGTGTGCAGCTGAAGTGATTACACACCTGTTACCGGCGCACTGGTGCATGTTGCCATGCGTGCTGCAATTGCACAATGTTGCACAATTGGAACACAAAAATGTAGAACACTTTGGTGTCTGTTTTTAAATGCGTGATAAGATCGAAATCACCATTGGATCACACTTAAAAGTGGACTAGCGTGGCTTATCCCTAAGTGTAGAAAAGGATGCACTACACACAGGCTCAATAAAACCTCAAATAAAAGTCTTTATTATAACACAAATTAAAAACAAGGTCATTTTAATAATTCGTAATACACAACAAATCATCACAAAGATTCTCCACTTTTGACTTTTATTTATTGTATGTTTGCTTCTAGAATTAAATATTTTTATACTGCTGTTTGCACTTAAAATACCACCAACCAATATTTGTCAGGCACCAATGTAGTAAAGCTTTACAATAATCCAGTAAAAGCTGTAAAGCTGGACATAGGCTGGAGCAGAAATGCTTATTGGCTAAAATGGAAAACATACATTTTCAATTACCAGAAGATCTTTTGGCAGACATTTCCTTAACAGTGCCTTATAGTTAGTATAATGACCACTTGTTGGGTGAAGTTTAAGTTAAGATCTTCTGGGATCAGTCTTTAAATATCATATACTTTTATTGTTTCCCGACGATTACTGATAATCTATGGCTGCCTTAAGTTTCACAATGTACTTTATATTGTAATTTCTAATTGCCAGCAAATTTATTTGAGTATTTATGTTATGTATTTAATGTATTATTACTTCTAACATTGCAGAGTAATTTTAAGATTCACAATGCTAAAATCCAGGCTTAATAGCACGCTAAGCAATGTAACAATTGTAGGGTGGCTTTAAGACTGGTTTTGTAATAGCTGCGTCTCTTTAAAAATGATTGCAATTAAGTGATAAATGCAATGAAGCTAAAGCACCAGTTTTGCATTACTTTTTTGACACCAGCTTGACGCCATGCATCCAGATAAGTTAGGGTTAACCCTGGATCACATCTCTGAACATTTGTTAGAATGTAGAAATGTACTTGTCCTCTAGTCTGTTCTCTTTGGGTTTGTTTCTTTTTATGGTGTCTGTAAGGTCATGTAAACAGCTTTGTTGAGCAGAAAGCCAGGCCTTCTTGGCATTTTACTTTAATCTTGACACCTGGACCAATACTATAAGATGGAAATAGTCAGTTTTTTTCTACTTTCTTAGAGTGGTTTTAAATTCTCAATGATTTTATCAAAAAGCTTTGTTTCAGTGCTATTTCCCCACAAATAAATGGCTAAATCTTTTTATAAATGAGTTTTTAAAAAACAAACAAACAAAAATAAAACCACTTTCTGAATGGCAGACTTAAGGGTTTTAAAGGAAATAAAGGAATTCTAAACTATAAAATAACATATCACACAGGAATCTCTACATCTCTTGGGTTATATTGTCCTTATTTCTGAGTGATAAAACATGGCATATTCTTGATACAAAATAGTGGTTGACTTCCACGGAATGAAATCAGCAGGAGAATGCACTCATTTGCAGCTAGTAAAGTTTGCCACATATTACAGTTTACAAGCTTCGGGGCTATAAAGATTTATCTTGATTAACTCTCCTTTCATGTAACAGAAATCCTTCTACCGTCCTCTCTCTATGTAAATAATCCCCTATTGTGTAACATCTTCAGAAAATTGGCTGTGCATTGCACTGTGCTGGCACAAACTTTCCCTTCTTAACTCAAGCCCAGATGTGTCGTAATCCTCTACAAATGCAAAGCATGCACAGTCTTATTGCTTCATTATGTCCCTTATTATTTATCCTGCCTCAGAGTCACAACTCATCCTGAGAAGCAGTTCAAGCTAGACACGCTTCTCTCCCTCCTTCTCTCCCTCTGGCTTTCAGCCCATATTTCAATTCTCATTTCTCTTTGCTGCCTCTGTTCCTCTTGTCTATCTATTCCCCACATTTTGCTTCTTGTTGTTATTATTTATTTACTTTTATCCATAAAATGGTAGAAATGAACACAGAGAAGGACAGATAATAAAGTTGATAATAATCTTTATAATCTATTTTCCCTTAAAACTTTGTGCAAATTGCCATGTAGTGGGTGTATGCCATGTATTCTTTGAGTGGAATGTAAAGCAATTACCTTCTGAAATAGCAGAATTAGTGAGATAAATTTGCTGAAGTTCACATTATTTACTATCTAACAGAGATATGTAGCACTGTTTATCCTAGTTTGAAACTACTGCTAGAGAAAACCAAACAATCTATTTGACAAAAACTGTAAAACGCGTTACATGTACAGTAGTTTCTCCTATTCTCCATATAGGTTATAAGGAAACATGTAGATAGGTTGGGTTATATTACTGCCCCAATAGTTTCTTCTGTTTCTTTTTTAATTCACACCCTCCATAATGTTAGACTAAACTCATGTCACTCGTGCAATACCATATATTACTAAACATTAGAGATGGACTGAAGTTCAACCTGAAATTTAATTGTTCAGACAAACGTGAACTTTTTCGAACTTCCAGAACTAAGAACTAGTTCGGGTTTTTCAAACTCGCTTACTTATTTTTGATAATTATCAAAAAAATTTGATTATTCTCGAATCGGTAATCTTCAAATGTATTTTTCGATTGTGGTAATCCTATAATGTACCCTTTGATTTCGGTAACCCTGGAATGTAGCCTTCGATTCTGGTAACCCTTAAATGTAGTCTTCGATTTCGGTAGCCCTCGAATGTATTGTATGGTCAAAGCTCTGTGCATTGTTTCTTATTCTCTCTTTCCTTTTCCATGTGTAAAGTCATGTTAACCTGCATTGCATCACTGCACAACAGGATTACGTAACTTTTTGTACATATGTCCTATAATTGAGGATGCAGGAAACTGCAAAGTTTATGGTTTTGACATTCAACATTTTTAAAATAAAACATTGAAAATTCAATAGTAGGTTGGAAATACAGTCAATGTTTCAGGCAGCATGCTAAATACTCAAAACCTGTGACCAGTTATTCACAAACTTTACTCTTGCTTTGGACAGTCATGTTAATAAATTGCAAATAGGGTACAATGGAGAAGAAATGTGCAAAATATTCTCACAGTTATGCCCCTAGCAGGCAGTAAAGCATGCAGTATTAGTATTACAGTTTATCTTGCTTTAATATATTTAAAACTGCAATGAAGAGTAACCATGGGAACAAACATAGTAAGAAAACATGACAGCAAAGAAAGTCAAAGACAAGGGCCTTTTTCTTTTCTTTATGTTACATTGTTTATTTAATTCATTTATTTGGATTATTAATTTAGTGTTTTCTAAACTTGTTAAAGGTATTTTATTCTATATTTTATGATACTACCATATCTTAGTTAAATGGAATTGATGACTGATGTAGTCATTAATGGAAAGCCTGTATTGCCCAATAATCAACTCCTGGTACACTACATTCCCTGGCTTGTGGACACTATAGGATTTTCAATCAAAGGTAAGAAAGCAGTTACAGGTAACAAAGTGAAAACTTACTAAGCTACAACAGAAGGGTTTCCATGTTTTTCTGGTGCAAATATTTTAAAGCAAACATGTTAAAAGTAAAATTTATTAAAGAAAAAAAATAGTACCAATAGAAGTCTACAGATTTCAGCTTAATCATTCATCTTCAGTTTGGATTTTGCTTCTTATCTTCACCAGCTTGGGTACTACTGTACAATTAGATCTTTTAGCAAACCAGCAAGTTTAAGGGGTTATAACCCCTGTATCTCTGTCTTAAAGTATGCAAGTAAATGTACTACATGTAGCTACTACTGTTCCACAGGACATTGCTAGGGATATTGGATCAATCCCATAGGGGAAGATGCTACAAGTTCTTTTAATTTTTTTTCCCTTAGATCACAGCAATAAGGGTCTGATTTATTTGTGTTGCTGTTTGGATAGATTTAAATTCAAGGCAAGTAAATATTGGCTTGTATTTATCGGCCTAGCAACATGCCTGGGGCTGGCTGCAACTGGGCCACGCGAGTGATTTATTTAGTCTCCATACTGATTCTCATCAGTCATTAGCTTAATCCTATGAGTGTTTCATTGTTTCTTACCTTTAACTGACAACTAAGCATCTCTCATTGAGATTTTACTTTTCTGTCATATTTAAAGGACAACTATACTGTAAAAATTAACTTTGTAAAAATGAAAAGCACCTGGGGCAAGGAGATAGGATTGATTATTCCCACCTCCCAATGTTGTTTTGTTGAGGAGCTACAGCACATACAGTTTTCATCTGCCAGGTTATGACCCTGGGCCATTCTATACCAAAGATAGTGCTGAAGCATACAGGAAGATTGGCAAAAGCAGTTTTCTTCATCTTGCTGCTCCTCATAGAAATGATATTGGGAGGATAAAAGCACCAATCCTACTTCCCAGCCTCAGGTACTTTTTATTTGAACTGTTTTTAAAAAAACTTTATACGCACTATAGTCTCCCTTTAATTTACACTCTTTGAAGGGCTCTCTATACATGTAGTGTTTAGTTATTTAGCTTTACATTTAAACCTTCTATAATTTATTAACATAATTATCAGTAGTAATTTGCAATGCATCACAAAATATTTCATTGTGAGGGTTCACATTCATCCAGGTCATGGTATTCCTGCAGATTAACTGGGCTTGAAATTAAAGGGCAAGCCCAGCCCTCAAATAAGAAATTATATATAGGTAAATCACCCTCCAAATCCCCAAACTGCAATAGTTAGAAATCCAAATTATATAAGACTACCCTGAAATGCTGCACAATGTCCTGTTTTCCCTCTTTCTGCTTCTCGATTCTTCCAGTTAGCAACTGTCAGTTATGGATATGAAAGTCCGCATCACAGCCAATGACTAAATGCTAATCTCATAGTTGTTTCCTCTGTGCATGCTCAAGCTCATAACCAGCTCACTAAGTTGTTGAAGGGGGTGTGAACAAATACAGTCGTTAGCACACAACATCATAAGCTAATGATTCCAGAGGACAAGGTTGAATATATCAACACATTTTAAAGGGGATATTCTTTCTAAAAGATGTAATTATGAGGGAGGAGTTGTCCTTTAAGTTCTTGAAAATCTTTCGCTAGTCATCATAATTTCCCATTTCAGACAACCTGTCAAAAGACATTTAATCTAACTGAACTGAAACTGCCAGCATTTAGCAATGCAAACACTAAATAGCCCCAAACAAGGTAATGGTATTATTAAATGTCTCCTAATAAATTAGTGCTGTCATTTTGTAAGGTTTCCTAAGCAATCGTCTGGTAGGGACTGGTAGGGAAGAACCGAGTTTAGACCCAAAACTGGTTGGGTCTAAACTAGATGTTATGCTGTTAAAATATTGATGGTTGAATTTTTTTGCTGTGGAATTTTCTAAATTGTAAGAGTTAACACCAGAGTGTCCGCAGTATCAATGTTGAAATTTAGCATTTTTTGTTTGTGTGTTCACAAATGCATGAAGCCTAGCTGGAAAAATAGGAGGATTAGAACTAATAATGATTCACGTGACTGGGCAGTAAACTAAGATGTTTTTTCCTTGTTTAGACATAATAGAGAAAATAAGAAAGGGAAGGGGTATAGATTTATGTTATGCAAGAGCTGAAGCCCGATCTAAAATATTGATTAACTGTGGGTATAAATAAAAAGACTGAAGCAATATGAGTGGAGCTGTGTACAGATAAGAAGTGACTGTTATACGCCACCAAATGCTAGTGAAGAAGGTAAAATTCCCCTCCATATGTAGCAAAGGCTGTTATGTGGCAAAGGCTGTTAATTGGAACAGAAAGAGGATTTTAATTATCCTGATTGGAGTAGGGGAACTGCCAACGCCTCAAAGGGTATCAAGTTCCTTAATTTGCTTCATGAGCATTTTCTGTCACTGGTAATAGAAGTTCCTACAAAGAAACATAGTTTATTGGATCTAGTTATATCTCAAAACTCGAGTTCATTATGATTATAAATGTAAATGTAGTGACTAATGATCAACATGATATGTTGAGATTTAATAAATGTAAAAAAAAACAGAAATGCAATGTGTTTAAAAAACATTTAACTTTAGGAAAGGACATTTTTTGCTATTAAAGAAATACTTTTGGCTTATAGACTGGGGTGCTATGTTTTCAAGTAAAGACTCTTAACAGAAATTGACTGCTTTTTAAGGGGTATTAAATGATTACACTTCTACATTTATACTTGTCCACACAGGCAACATGCATGCAACAAGTGCCCTTTCCACTGATAATCAAGTGTATTGATGTGAAGCTACGTATTGTTTGTTGATCCAACCGGTGGTTCCTAAGAAACCTAAGTTCACTTTTAGCTAGGCAATTTTTCCTTATCTTTTCAGATTCCCATTTGTCTCGAGATGTGGCTCTAGACTGGAAAAAAGGCTGGTGCGAAATACACTTGTTACAGGACCATCTTTTAGACTGACCTTTTAAGAAGTACAAAACACAACAATAAAAAATAGATCTTGCTTGCTTTAAATGAAGGAGGTGACAATTTAGATGCTTGTATTTAGATGGGTTATACTTTTGCTATGGCTTTTGATACTGTACTACATAGGTAACTTATGGATCTACTAAGGCCTTGCAAAACACATTTGTACATGGGTAGAGAATTGGTTGATAGATAACAGAGAGTAGTTGTCAAATAGGGGCAAGGTGCCAGAACAACACATTTAAAAACAATTAAAACCATATATACAAGATTCCAAATGTACTCGGTGTGCAGCATTCTCTTTTTTCTTTCTCTCTTACGATTAGAAGTGTGTATTGAGAGCCAAGTGCTTGCTAATGACACAAAATTATGTAGGCAACTGGAAACTACAGATGATGTGCAACAGATCTAGACAGATCTAAGCAGATTGTCAAAATGGGTAGCAAAGCAGCACATGAGATTCACATGCTTTACATGGGTCTATGCTAAGAGAATCTCTGTTGGAAAAGGATGTGGAGGTTCTAATAGATAACAGACTTAGATGTAGAAAATCGCACTGAACAGCAAGGCTACAGCTAGCAGGATGTTTTTGTGTATCAAGAATAGATTAAGGAGAAACACATTAGTCTCCCTCTTTAAAAAGCATTGGCAAGGCCTTATTTGGAATATGCAGTGCAGTTTTTGAATTCTGATCAGAAAAGCGCAACTAAATTAATAAGTGAAATGGAAGAGCTTGATTTAACAGATAAAATTAGGGATTATTTACACTGGAGAAGAGGCACTTGTATGGGAATACAAATATATTAATGGACCATATAAAAAACTCTTGTGCACTGTTCACAAATAAATAGTATCAGAAATCAGTATTCCAAAATAGCCTTGAATGGTCACTAATACTCAAAAATACGATCGGAAACTATTTTCGAGTTTCCAACCATATTTTTGAGTATTATTGAACATTCGAGGCTATTTTTGAAAATAGCTTGAATGTTCGATAAAAATCGAAAACACGCTCCGAAGTCCCGAAATCCGAGACGAACACGGATCCCATCTCTATTCTATATTGGTACAAGCTGCACAGGGTTCATTGTATTACATTGTGTTTCAATAAAATAGTTACTAGGCCTGAGCATAATTGTATAATTAATGATCGTTAGTTCCATTCATTAAGCGTGCTATTTGTGTCTTTTCTGGGAAGTTAAACTATGCAAACAATCACTGATCACTGGAGTAATTTCTAACTAGACATTAAATGTACTTTACCAATTGTGTTGTTGATCTGAACAACAGGCATTTATCAAAATAGTTTGTGACAAACTATATAAAGAAAAAGGGTTGATGACTGAAAAGAATGCCCATTAGCCATGTATACAGACATTAATAAAATTTTGACAAGGACAAAATTATGCTTATTTACTGCCTATAACCATAATATTTATTGCTTGTTCAAAACTGCTGTTTCATCTAAAACCTTAAACACAATCATTCCATCATGCTTAGCTATATGAGTCTGATACATTTTACATTGGTGTGTTTATGTCTGCCTTTACAGACATCTGCCTTAGAGATGGCCGAAACTTGGAAGTTTTGTTCCATCTTTGGATTTCAAGAACTCGGGAAAAACCTGAAGATCCCAAAATGTAACTTACTTTCAAGGGTTAGGATGGTAGTTTTGTATGAGGTTATTTTCAGTAACCCTCAAAAATAACATCGACCATTCAATAACCCTACAATCGGAAACTACTTTCAATTTTACGATTGTATTTTCTAGCGTTGTCGTACATTCAAGGTTATTTTCAAGGGTTACCATCTGAAGGTACTACAATTAAATACATATTTACACTTTGCAAATTTTGCATTAGTTTTCCATAAATATTTATAAGGGGGAATGCCCACCCCCAAAACTAAAATTTAACCCGCTGTTGGCCCCACTGTGTAGTGTTAAAAAATCCTTACCTTTCTCCTCTGCTCCATATGGTTGTCCAGCAATGTGTAGTCAGAGTCCAGGAAACTGAAGAGTAGGAGACTTCCAGTGTGTAAAAAGGTTGACTGCTTTTCCCTGTCCTCCTGGAGGAGCATAGCAGGGGCTGACTTTCAGCCAATTACAGATGTGGCTGCTGGTCCAGCCCCTAATGCTACTCTATTCCCGGAAGTAGCATTAGAGGCAGAGGCCAATGGAACAAAGGTTGGTAATTATGTTTCTTGTCATTTTTTTAAGTTTTAAACATGGCGGTTTGGGTTGGAGGAGGGACCCTATAGTACAGCGAAAAGTTGAGTTTGAGATGGACATGTCTTTTGAAGAGTAATTTATTATGATATACCTAGTAAATTGCTTCCCATTGCTTTTAAATGTTATTTCCAATCTTGATTGCAAATTCTAAAATTTCTGTACTTCCTTGGTCCAATAACTTTCTTTTTTCTCCTGAATACCAATTCAATTGCACATGTAATTCTTATAGTGCAGCACAGGGTATACTGGAAGGAGATATTTAAAAGGAATTCTATCAATAGTGCTAGAGTTTGCTGTAGGTAAGCTGTAATACTCCCCTAAATACTCCCCACTGTGCATTACTTCATTTGCTTGACTGTATTTTTACTGGTATGAATCTGCTGTCTAGTCTAGTCCAGTTGTTTATTGGGACATTCTCCATTTGTTTGATCCTCACTCTGTTTTCATTTAATTTGTCTGTCTCCTCTTAGCCCCTCTTACTTCCCAGCTGAATATTATAACTAATTGTAGTTGTAATCAAGCCAGTTATATCTGTAAGGGCCCTAGTCACATTCTGACCTTGGTCACATTCTGTAGCCTTTTTCCAAGTGCAGCATTTTCTAAGTGTAGGGCTGAGCACCAGAATTAAACCTGAAGTGCCTGACACTGAACTCTGCTCATTTGGATCAGATCATTGAACCCTTCCCATTGTATTACTACCCCATCATGTTCCATATAACTTTGCTCCTTACCTGCCTGGTTACCTACCTACTCAGCTCCATCACCTTACTGCAACACCCCACTGTTGGTAAGTCTATTTACATCGCACCCTCCAGTTTATCCTCTCCCCTCCTTACCCACCATGAACTTCTTTCCATTGTCCATGAACACCCCCCAGCCTCCTCCACTACAAGACAAACGCATGGTCCTTTTAAATCCCACTCTCACCTCCTCTCGTTCTCTCTCCTGCTTCTACTAGCAGCTGGTGATATCTCCCCTAATCCTGGCCCCACTCCCATACCGCACCTGTATGATCAACCCATCCCCACCCTAATGTCTACTGCCCGTAACGCTCCTTCATCAACTCGTACTCTAAACACACTTAATATTACTAATGTACATCTCCTTTCCCTTCCCCCTGCTCCTATATCTGGGGCCTTGTGGAACGCATGGCCTGTTTGTAATAAATTTGCACATGTACATGACCTATTTATCTCTAAATGCTTTAAATTTCTTGGTCTTACCAAAACATGGCTGTCACCCTCTGTCTCACCCGCCGCGCTCTCGTATGGTGGCCTTCACTTCAGCCACACCACTAGGCCCGATAATAAATGTGGTGAGGGAGTTGTTATTCTTCTCTCTGAGCGCTGTACTTTCAAACCCATCACGCCCTTTTCAGCCCTCTCCCGTCTATCTTTTGAGTTCCACTTAGTCCGTGTTTACTCTCCCACGCCCCTGCAGATTCTGGTTATTTATCGACCACCACTTTCTTTGACCACTTCTCTGCTTGGTTGTCCTACTTTCTATCCACTAACATCCCCTCAATTATCTTAGGGGATTTCAATATCCCCATCGATATCAACACCTCTGCAGCCACTAAACTTCTCTCTCCTACCTCCTCCCTTGGCCTTACCCAATGGTCCTCTGCCCAGACCCATTGTAATGGGCACACACTGGATCTGGTCTTTACCCGTCTCTGCTCCATATCTAACTTCTCCAACTCTCCCTTTCCTCTGTCCGATAATCATCTCAAATTTAATCTTGTGTCATCTGTCCCGGCTGTAACCCCTAACAACCAAACCTACAGATGCAGGGACCTGCGTAATCTTGACCCCCATTCGCTCTCTATCCCTCTCCAACAACTACCATAACACTGTTTTCAATGCCCTTGACTCTGTTGCTCCCTTATCCACCCGTCGCCTTACGGACCAGATTAAAAAGTTGAAAAGGCAATTCCCTTATAGCCGAGCGATTCTGGCGCAAGAGTAACAAAAATATCGACTTTCTCAAATTTAAAAGTGCCCTTTGTCGGATCAGAGATGCTTTGTCCCTAGCCAAACAAAACTACTTCTCTTCAATCATATCCTCCCAATCCCATAACCCCAAACAGCTCTTCAAAGTATTCAACTCCCTGCTCTGTTCGCCACCTCCTCCAGCCTATCCCCTGTCTATCGGCTGATAAAATAGCCTCATATTTCACAGAGAAAATTGAAAACATCCAAAGTGGTTTTCCTGTGCGCCCTAGCTTCTCCCTACAGCTTCCAACGACTACCATTGCTCTGCCCAATCTCCCTTTCTTGCTCACCCCCTCCGTCTCTACCTCTACCACTGCAATGTCTAACCTCCCTGCATTTGTTAACCCCTTTACTTGCCCCCTAACAAGCTGTTAGTGACCAATGATTTACTTAGTGCTAAATCTAAAGGTCACTACTCTTTGCTCATTCTTCTTGATCTGTCCTCTGCTATTGATACTGTTGATCACCCTCTACTTCTTCAGATCCTGGCCTCCTTAGTTATCCAGGACACTGCACTTTCTTGGCTATCCTCCTATCTCTCTGGTAGGACCTTTAGTGTTTTTTGAAACTAGCTCCACTCCTCGCCCCCTCCCTGTGGGGGTCCCGCAAGGCTCGGTACTCTGTCCTCTTCTTTTCTTCATCTACACCCATGGCCTTAAACAACTCATTAGTAGGGATGGCATAGAACTCGAACTCGAACCCGAGTTCGAGCCGAACTTTCAAGTTCCGGACGGACCCGGACTTCTCGAACTATCTCGGACGCGGACTTTCGATATTTCCCGGACTTTCGATGATTTATCGAATGTTCGAACGTTCGAACGGTCGAACGGTCGAACATTCGAAAATCATTGAATTTTAAAAAAAGTGCCCACATGTCCAAAATCACCAAATGGCAGCTAATTTGAGCATTGCCAGCCCCCTGGGTATAAAAGGCAATGCGACCAGTGCCATTTAGTCAGTGTGTTGGAGTTTATTTAGTGGAGACCTGACAGTGTAGGAGTTGGAGAGAGTTTTCTGAGCTTTCTGTGTGTGGATTTCAGCATGGTGGTTTAGCTCTTGTAGTTAACCATCCCTGTATTCACACATCTTGATACCCAACAGTCCTATCTCCTTTCCATCTTTCCCTTGCACAAAGCATACACTGAGGGAGAGAAGCCAAAGGGGTATGGGGTCTGTCCGGAGGGGCCAAGCCTGCCTGGCTCCGCAATAATGTTGTCAAACTGAAGTGAATCTACTGCTACTCAATGGTGCTTCTGTTCCTACAAACCCTATCTCATTCCCAGCTTTCCCTTGCACAAAGCATACACTGAGGGAGAGAAGCCAATGGGGTATGGGGTCTGTCCGGAGGGCCAAGCCTGCCTGCTCCAAATAATGTTGTCAAACTGAAGTGAATCTACTGCTACTCAATGGTGCTGTTCCTACAAACCCTATCTCCTTCCCAGCTTTCCCTTGCACAAAGCATACTCTGAGGGAGAGAAGCCATGGTCTATGGGGTCTGTCCAGAGGGCCAAGCCTGCCTGGCTCCGCAATAATGTTATCAAACTGAAGTGAATCTACTGCTACTCAATGGTGCTGTTCCACAAACCCTATCTCCTTCCCAGCTTTCCCTTGCACGAACATACACTGAGGGAGAGAAGCCAATGGGGTATGGGTCTGTCCGGAGGGGCCAAGCCTGCCTGGCTCCAAATAATGTTGTCAAACTGCATGTGGCCATGCTTTCTTGTGGGGAAAGTAATGGTGGAATGACTACACCCCCTTTCCAGGCTTGATTTTAGATCCTGGATTGCATATAGAGTCAATGGGAAGAAGGGATTATAATCGAATGTCGAAATCGAATCCACGAGTAAAATGTACATGGTATCTAGGCGCGAACATCGAATCCGCGAGTAAAGTGTCATTAAAGCCTATACGTGAGCATTGAATCCGTGAGTAAAATGTACATGGAATCTAAGCGCGAACATCGATCTACGAGTAAAGTGTCCATTAGAACCATACCGAGTATCGAATCCGCGGTAAAATGTCCATGTTACCTCGACGTTCAAACACGAGAGTGCGAAGATAGCGCGCGTGAAGTAAATCGATTTTACGAAGTCCTGGATATGGAACATGTTCCCCAGACCATTTCCCAGGTCCCACAGCCATTACATTAAGTTACCATTATATTTTAGCTGTATTTGACTCGAACTTTTAGAACTATTTGCCTCCCATAGACTTTAATGGGTCCGCTTTCGAACTTTCGAAATAGTTCGAAAGTTCGAACGACCGAACTTTCAATAGTTCGACCATCTCTACTCATTAGTTCATTTGGGTTCCAGTATCACCTGTATGCGGATGATACCCAATAGTACATCTCTCCCCCGGATCTCCCTACACTGACTCCCGGTCCCCTACTGCCTTCATTTCCTCCACTCCCAAACTAAACATGGACAAAACTGAACTTGTCCTTTTCCCACCCTCACGATCTGTTCCCCTCCCTAGCCTTACTATTAATATTAACAACACACCCATATCCCTATCTCCTCATGTCCGCTGCTTGGGAATAACACTATATTGCGATCTTTCCTTCAAACCTCATGTCAATCGCTTGCCAACTCCTGTCGGCTCCAACTCAAAAACATCTCCCGCATTCGACCCTTTCTCTTGAAGGAAGCTTCAATAATCCTAGTCCATGACCTAATCATATAATATCATACCCGGCTAGACTACTGCAACACACTCCTGTGTGGTTTACCTAACAACCGCCTGCACCGCATCAAAACCATCCAATCTGCTTGCCCTGGCCTCATTCACATTTTCTCTTCTTGCTTCTCTAATGCTTTCTCCTCTTGACAGTCCCTCCACTGGTTGCCCATCAAGCAAAGGATCCAGTTCAAATTGCTTACCTATCCTATAAAGCACTATCCAACATAGCCCCTCCAATATCTCAGAGCTGATCCAGCAATAACCGTCCATGCGGAACCTCTGCTCTGCAAATGATACCCTCCTCTCATCCACTCTGGTCACCTCTTCCCTGCGCAAATCAGGACTATATTGTGCTGCCCCTCTGCTCTGGAACTCCCTTCCTCCGTCTGTCCGTCACTCACCATCCCTTAACACCTTTAAACGTAACCTTAAAACCACCTCTTTAGGTTAGCATATAACCTGGCCTAAAGATGTACCCCCTTGACCCACCCAATATGAATCCAACCGCCTTTCACGCTCCTCTGCCACTATTTACAGCCCTACCAACTCCCGCAACCTAATGTCCACCACCCCCATATCCTCTAGTCTGTAAGCTCTTTGGCAGGGTCCTCTCTCCTATTGTATCCACGTTATTGCTGTAAGAAACTCACTCCATCATCTGTTTACTTATATTATGTATTACCTGTGTGTAATATGTATGACTTTGTATAACATGTATACCCTGTACGTAATGTATGACTGTGTAATAATTGTAAGCGCCACGGAAGATGTTGTCGCTATATAAATCAATAATATATAATAATAAGTTGCATTTAATGATCCAGTTTACTTTGCTCTCTGTCCGAGTCCAGGAGATGACAAATGGAAGATATGCACTTCAGGAAGCATGCCTTCTCATTGGCCAGTGTTTGGACTAAGAAAGAGGGTGGAGCTACACTGATTCACCATTGGGTACCAGTAATTGCAGACAAGGGGGGGGTGTTATGTACTATAAATACAATTTAAGTAATTGGCCTCTTATGCTGGCAAGACCCAATTAGATTGATCAATATCACACATGGGTGATCGCAATGATCAACCTACATGGATTTTGCAACATTGCAAATTACATATATGATACTTTTCTCTATTTCCCTCTTACAATACAACTAATAAACAAGTTTACATACAGGCATATTTTGTATACTCATGGTCAGACAATTTTATCAATGTGACTTGATTTTGTAACACACTAAGACCACTTCTATTATTCAACCAAGCTTTGTACTACAGTACACATGAATTTTAATGCTAGTTAAAATGTCTGACATACCATTTGAATAGTTGTATATTCTATCTTCCCAGTGCTACACCACGCATTATGTATGTCATTGTATTTCGGATTACGGCTACTGCTGTTTTTCATCACACACTCTCTCCCCACTCTCTCTCCTCTCTCCCATTCTCCAGATATTTGATTTAGTTTCACCATCTTGACATACCCGTTCACTTTGCTAAATCATCATTTTTCGTAGCCCAGGCCAATTAAAAATATAATATAATCAGAAAAGCATTAGCATCAACATGAAACCAAATTAAACCTCTCCAAAGCAGCAATCTGTTTTCTTTTATGTATGAACAAATTACAGTTACATAAAATGGCATTCCTGCTCTCTTTGTAAAGGGATGAGAGTTAATCTCAGCTGGAAAGAAAAGGGAAAGCAGTTTATATTTTATCAGTAATAATGAGGTGATCATCTCTCCCACACTTTGTATTCACCTTTCTTTTTTTTTTGATCTGCATTGCAGAGTTTTCTAACAATATTGTCTAGTAAAAATGAATTTAATTGACAAAATCTAAAGTGTAAAATAAAACTATTGCTCTGTGTACACACATATCTATATTCACTGTGCAAAAGTAATTTTTGCACAAAACACGTGTCCCAGGAATGGTTAATGGATCATTTGCACAGCTAACATTAAAATGGGGAACGCAACTAGCAAATCCCAAAAACTGAAAACCAAGGGGGATGTTCCTGTTGTACAGGAAGTCGTGTTTAGTTGTTCCTTATGCTAGAGCACATATTAATAATAGTTTTTAATACAGCATATGAACTTTTAACATAACTATTTAGTAGATGAATAAGAACTGGAATTTCCATTATATCAATAGCAATTCCCAAACCTCTCTTCAGCAACTACCATTTTCCCTTAAACTGAAAATGACTTTACCCTTAAAACAACCTTAAAATGTTAACAATGTCATCCATTAAAGGGGAATGTGGTCCAAAAATGATTTTAGGTAAATTGATAGGAATTGCTCTCCTGAGAATTTTTCAATTTATTTTGCATAGTTTTGAAGATATTTACATTTTTGTGTGTGACATGGCAGCAGCATCACCAGGTCCCTGCACTTCCTGATTCCTGCTCTGAAACCATGTAGTGGATGACAGTCAATCTGTTGTGTCTCCTCCTCCCCTTGCAGCCCCCCTCTTCTTGCAAGCCCCCTGGTCCCTCCCACTCATGGACCCCATGGACCCTCCATTTGCAGCCCCCTTGACCCCTTCCCTTACATCCCATGTGGCTCCGCCCACTTGTGGGTGCCTTAGCCCCACCCCCTCATGGGTGTCTAGCTCCAGCCCCACCCATCTGTGGGTGCTGTGGCCCCACCACTTGTTGGGTGTTGTGGGCCACTCAGACTCTGCCTGAAAAGGCTGTTTTCACATGTGGAAGAGTAGGGCTGTAGATTCCCTTACCTTCTCTGTGGGGATCTTCACACAGCAGGGAGGGGGAGGGACTTCCTGACACTGTGCTCACCGGCGGTGAGGTGAAGGAGCAGCCTTAAGAATGTTCCATGTCAGCCTCCCACCCACTAACTTTCTGGTCTGTAATTTCCTTATATCTTGTGTGGTGGAGCACGTAGACAGGTGGTTGATGGCTCGTTTTAAAGGTAGGAAACTGGCCTTTCCATTTAAACCCAACTTGTATGGAGACCACAGTTACCCTTTAATTGTCTTATTTCTAATTAGCAGAATGCCCAAAGTTGGCTGTTTGATTTCCAATCAAAACCCAGTCGGTTTCTTGGTGGGACGATCACTAGATTCACCAACAATGGCAGCAAAAAGGTCAGATTAGAGTCCTGTGCGGGTCTCATTTTCAGACCTGTACTTGACCTGCATTCACATTACTGGTGGGTTCCATAAGTGCAAACTTATGCAAAGAGTTTGCTTAAACATTTAAACAATTCATTCCGTCTTCGGATTTTCGATCTTCAGGAATTTCCCGAGATCCGGGAATTCGAAAACGGAACAAAACTGGTGAGTTTCGGCCATCTCTATTTTTCACTAATAAAAATCTCTGCATTTTTAATATACAGCTAAAAAACAATTAATTTATTGGTCTACGACTACTAATTTTCTTTAAAACAAGTCAGGTCTTTCTCTGTATTCTTAGGTACATACAATCTCCTTGCAGCACTTGGCAGAGGATAGATTTTGGTGACTATGCAAATCCATGCAGTAATAATTATCTATTAGCTTCTTCCAGACATGATGCAGTATAGGACAACTGTTTTCCTTGTTTTATTACCATGCAGAAATTCTGTCTTAGAACCATTTGTATACAGATTTGTAGAAGTACTGTATTTTATGTAATGTAACAGCTTCTCAAATCAGCCTAATATCAAAATGTGTAATATAGATTTTTTTTTAGTATTAAACTTTTGATACTACAATGAATATTGATAGTAGATCAGATTTGCCTAAATATTACAAATAGAGGGGGGCGTGGGGAGTAATATTCCCCAAGACACAATTTGTCCTTTGCGTACTGGACCTTAAAAGTTTAAAATCTTAAGTTTTATGCATTTGTCTCCATTAAATAATGGCAACTGCTGATATGATTAAAGTATTAGGGTACTATAGAAACCAGAGAAGGTTAAAAGAAAATAATCTATAACCCCCTAGGGCAAAATAAAAAATTGGATAGATATTCTAAGGGTGATCACTAATACAGTATATCAATTAAAGAGAAAAGCATTAGCCACAGGAGATTTTAATGTCCTGATAAATCTAGTTTCCCTTGTGTGAAAATTAGCTCATACTATTGTAGGGTATCAGTTTTCAAAGTATCAATTTCAATTATACTAATGGTAAAACCCATTTAAAAAATAACCTTGCTTTTTTTGCAGTAGTACTTGTGCTGGTCTGGCAGGTTAAACACTGATACGCGGCTTGTTTTGACTTGACAAAAACACTTTTCAAATACAAAACAACAGTTTGTCAAAAAACAAACAAAAGAATAAACTTGATTCTGTAACCCCTTAAAACATCTTTACTTGTTGCACTCTCATCTACCCAGTTCCTCCTAAAATATATATGTATATTATGTTAATGCTTAACGTTTAAATCTTTGCTTCCCATTCTAGCACTGTCATCATAATAGTCAAGTAATAATAATGTATAATTGTAGATTTCAAATGTCGCACTGAAGGGCAAAATAATGTAGGCATTTTGACCTGTCCCTGTCTTCCGATAAATTCAGTTTTTGCATTCACATATGTAGCATGACCAATATGCTTCCTCTGTGAAAACAGGTTGTAGGCTATGGTATTGTGGGATGTAGGGAGGCTTCTTTGTAATAGCCATGGCATCTCTTAAATTAGCAGAAGCAGTGATAATCTGTACACTACTTTTGGTTTTATTGAGCTTTTAGAAGTGCATGGTAGGCATCTCAGTTCTGTTGTATAAAACACACATTTTAGTGATATCACTTAAGAGATTAGCTCCCTTTCTAAGTATATAATAATCCTCATGGGAAAGAGTAATTCTATAGCAAAGTATCTCCCTACCTAATTTGATTTTTTTGTCATTTATAAAAGAGCTGCTATGGAAACAGAAAATTTCTAGAAGACTTCTTTCCCATGGGGCTTATTTGAAAACTATTATCAGATATTTTTTAACCACGCCCCCCCCCAACATTTTAATCCACTTAAGTGATGATACTGGTATATTGTAGACATATTTATCTTCTTTTCATTATTTAATAAAAAAAAACTAAATAACACAGTTCCTGCCCCAGCTCATGTAAACCCTAAGAACAACAACTGCTCTCTGACACTTAATCACATATGAACAACAGTATCTCAAAACATATTTTTAAGGAAGTTATCTATAGGTGATTTACCTCAGTAAACAAAATACCTTTTGGCTTTATAACAACTATCTGGAAAATGTTTGATTAAATGCAGCAGTATGCTAACTTACAGTACCCACCGAGGGCAGACAGTTGCAAGCAACCTCTCCTTTGCTTTTTACCTTGTATCATATATATTCTTGGACCTCCTGTGCAGATCTTTCTTGTAACAATGTTCTCAAAAAAGGTATCACACAGCATTCTTGACTACGGAATTGACTGTATTTAGGTCTCAAATGTAGAAAAAGTTTGAGTGATTTTCAAGTATTACTATCTTTTTACACTGTAGAAGGTCAAAGTCTTAACAATAAGGGACATTCTAAAAAATACTAAAAAAACATACTAAAAATACATATAACAAATTACAATATATCACACGTCTTACCATATTGAAAAACACCACTCCATATAATTTCCATGACTTCCATCAACTGAACTTTTCATCCAATCTGCTTTAATGTGATTAAAGTGATTCCACATCATTACACATGCAAAAAAGTTGTGCAATTATACAAAATCACACACACACACATCCATAAGTAGAGTTGATGCAGGGAAATTTTCGATTGCCATTTGGAGTCAGAAGGAATTTTTTCCCCCCTTCATAAATTTGGTGTTTTTTTATGCCTTCCTCTTGATCACAGTTAGGCAGGAAGAGGAATATAGCTATATGGGTTGGACTGATGGACGTATGTCTTTATTCACCAGGTATGTCTTATTTCAACCTCAAATACTATACTATACCTGAAAAGAGGTTTTGCATGTTCTGTCAATGGGAGCCTTAGGGAAAATTAGTGTTGGACTGAAAATTTGCAGTGAATTCTCACTTGGGATCAACCTTTATTGACAGGGGACACTGAATATAATAGAAAGAAATGTATGGGGACTTTAGGCAGTCTAATATCTCAATCTTTAAATATTCTCAGTCTTGCCCTGCTTAACTTTGTTTTAAGGGGAATATTCATATGTTTATTGTTTCTGGAATAAATCTTAAATTAAGTACAACAAATAATTATATACTGCAAAATGGCCTAGAAATATATGTATAATACGGTGATTGTCAATTTAATGTCAGTGACAAAGAAAGAAAAGGGTCTAGGAGTTACAAATATGGATATAAGTTGAATAACTAAGGATATAATAGATGTAAGATATCATTGCAGTATATGGAAAGTAATTAGTATCATAACCTAGTTGGTAATTGTGGTTGAATAAAGATATACATCCATCTAGTCCAACCTTTATACCCTCGTCTTTAACCCTTTAACAGTTGATCCAGTTGATCCAGAGGAAGGCAAAAAAAAAAACTAAAAAAGCTGGAAGAAAATCCTTCTTGACTCCAAATGGCAATTGGAAAATATCCCTGGATCAACCAGAACTACCGATCACCAAACTACAGTATATGTATTATACCAGTAACTCTCAATTTTATTTAGGGCTGTACAATTACCACGCACATCGCCACGGAAAAAATACCGATATCGCCATATTTATAATGGCGAGCGGCATTGCAGCAAAATGTTTCACTGGCCATGATGTGCGGCTGTAATTGGAACTATCTTCGTGGCGATACTGCACTTAGCGCAATCCGCTAAGTACAATACCTTCACAAATCCAGGAGCAGGGGCTGGAGGGGATGCCGGGAAAGGATCGCCGCGTGTGGTCACTTTCCTTAGAGGGGCACCCTCTCCCCCCCCTGGCGGATAGGGTTTTTTTCCTGTAAACCGATAAAAAGAGGTGCACTTCGCCGCGGATCTCAGATGCTATCTCAGTAGATGGCTGAAGATAGAAGAAAGAAGCGGCTGGTAACATCAGCTCCACTGAGGCCGGCGGTGCCAATGGGCTCACTGGCGGCCGCCTGGCATTGGCAACCTCAGTGGTGTTGGTGTTGCCAGCTCAAAGACGTCCCGACAGATCAAGATGCTGGCAACAACAGCCTCGTTAAGGCCACCGGTGCCCACCGGGGGTACCCCTGGCAGCCCGCAGGGGTACCTCTCGGGGGTTGGCGGCCTCAGTGGAGCTGGTGTCGCTGAATGGAAGAAAGAAGACGCCGCCAAAGGGCTCTTTTAAGAGCCGCTCATTGGGGGTCCCGGTTCGAGCTGCGGGACCCCCGCCAAAGGCACTTCTCAGTGCCGCAAAGAACACAAACATTTAAAGAACAGTTAAACCATATATCAAGATTCCAAATGTACCGTCGTGTGGCAGCATTCTCTTTTTTCTTTCTCTCTCTTACATTGAATTGTTATTGAGAGCCAGTGCTTGCTAATGACACAAAATATGTTAGGCAACTGGAAATAACATGATGTGCAACAGATCTAGCAGATCAGATTGTCAAAATGGTAGCAAGCAGCACATGAGATCACATGCTTTACATGGGTCTATGCTAAGAGAATCTCTGTTGGAAAAGGATTGGAGGTTCTAATAGATAACGACTTAGATGTAGAAATAGCACTGAACAGCAACAAGGCTACAGCTAGCAGAGGTTTTTGTGTATCAAGAAAGATTAAGAGAAACACATTAGTCTCTCCCTCTTTAAAAAGCATTGGCAAGGCCTTATTTGGAATATGCAGTGCAGTTTTGAATTCTGATCAGAAAGCGCAACTAAATTATAAGTGAAATGGAAGAGCTTGATTTAACAGATAAAATTAGGGATTTTACACTGGAGAAGAGGCACTTGTATGGAATACAAATATATTAATGGACCATATAAAAACTCTTGTGCACCTGTTCACAAATAATAGTATCAGAAATCAGTATTCCAAATAGCCTTGATGGTCACTAATACTCAAAAATACATCGAAACTATTTTCGGTTTCCAACCATATTTTTGAGTATTATTGAACATTCGAGGCTATTTTTAAAATAGCTTAATGTTCGATAAATCGAAAACACGCTCCGAAGTCCGACATCAAGAGACAACACGGATCCCATCTCTATTCTATATTGGTACAAGCTGCACAGGTTCATTGTATTACATTGTGTTTCATAATAGTTACTAGGCCTGAGCATAATTGTATAATTAATGATCGTTAGTTCCATTCATTAAGCGTGGCTATTTGTGTCTTTTCTGGAAGTTAACTATGCAAACAATCACTGATCACTGAGTAATTTCTAACTAGACATTAATGTACTTTACCAATTGTGTTGTTGATCTGAACAACAGGCATTTATCAAAATAGTTTGTGACAAACTATAAAGAAAAGGGTTGATACTGAAAGAAGCCCATTAGCCTTGCTGTAACAGACATTAATAAAATTTTGACAAGGACAAATTATCTTATTTAAGCCTATAACCATAATATTTATTGCTTGTTCAAAACTGCTGTTTCATCTAAAACCTTAAACCCATCATTCCATCATGCTTAGCTTATGAGTCTGATACATTTTACATTGGTGTGTTTATGTCTGCCTTTCAGACTCTGCCTTAGAGATGGCCGAAACTTGGAAGTTTTTGTTCCATCTTTGGATTTCAGAACTCGGAAAAACCTGAGATCCCAAAATGTACTTACTTTCAAGGGTTAGGATGTGTAGTTTTGTATGAGGTTATTTTCAGTAACCCCAAAAATAACATCGACCATTCAATAACCCTACAATCGGAAACTACTTTCAATTTTACGATTGTATTTTCTAGCGTTGTCGTACATTCAAGTTATTTTCAAGGGTTACCATCTGAAGGTACTACAATTAATACATATTTACACTTTTTGCAAATTTTGCATTAGTTTTCCATAAATATTTATAGGGAATGCCCACCCCCAAAACTAAAATTTAACCCCTGTTGGCCCCACTGTGTAGTGTTAAAAAATCCTTACCTTTCCCTCTGCTCCATATGGTTGTCCAGCAATGTGTAGTCAGAGTCCAGGAAACTGAAGAGTAGGAGACTTCCAGTGTGTAAAAAGGTTGACTGCTTTTCCCTGTCCTCCTGGAGAGCATAGCAGGGGCTGACTTTCAGCCAATTACAGATGTGGCTGCTGGTCCAGCCCTAATGCTACTCTATTCCCGGAAGTAGCATTAGAGGGCAGAGGCCAATGCAACAAGGTTGGTAATTATTTTCTTGTCATTTTTTTAAGTTTTAACATGGCGGTTTTGGGTTGGAGGAGGGACCTATAGTACACGAACAAGTTTGAGTTTGAGATGGCCATGTCTTTTGAAGAGTATTTATTATGATATACCTAGTAATTGCTTCCCATTGCTTTTAAATGTTATTTCCAATCTTGATTGCAAATTCTAAAATTTCTGTACTTCCTTGGTCCAATAACTTTCTTTTTTCTCCTGAATCCAATTCAATTGCACATGTAATTCTATAGTGCAGCACAGGGTATACTGGAAGGAATATTTAAAGGAATTCTATCAATAGTGCTAGAGTTTGCTGTAGGTAGCTGTAATACTCCCCTAAATACTCCCCACTGTGCATTACTTACTTCATTGCTTGACTGTATTTTACTGGTATGAATCTGCTGTCTAGTCTAGTCCAGTTGTTTATTGGGACATTCTCCATTTGTTTGATCCTCACTCTGTTTTCATTTAATTTGTCTGTTCTCTCTAGCCCCTATCTTACTTCCCAGCTGAATATTATACAATTGTAGTTGTAATCAGCCAGTTATATCTGTAAGGGCCCTAGTCACATTCTGACCTTGGTCACATTCTGTAGCCTTTTTCCAAGTGCAGCATTTTCTAAGTGTAGGGCTGAGCACCAGAATTAAACCTGAAGTGCCTGACACTGAACTCTGCTCATTTGGATCAGATCATTGACCCTTCCCATTTATTACTACCCTCCATCATGTTCCATATAACTTGCTCCTACCTGCCTGGTTACCTACCTACTCAGCTCATCACCTTACTGCCACACCCACTGTTGGTAAGTCATTTAACATCGCACCTCCATTTTATCCTCTCCCTCCTTACCCACCATGAACTTCTTTCCATTGTCCATGAACCCACCCCCCAGCCTCCTCCACTACAAGACAAACGCATGGTCCTTAAATCCCCTCTCACCTCCTCTCGTTCTCTCTCCTGCTTCTACTAGCACTGTGATATCTCCCCTATCCTGGCCCCACTCCCACCGCCCTGTTGATCACCCATCCCCACCTAATGTCTACTGCCCTAACGCTCCTTCATCAACTCGTACTCTAAACACATTCAATTTCTAATGTACATCTCCTTATCCCGAAGGGGGGAGATGCCTTTCATTTTCCTTCCCAAGCGCCCAGAAAAAGTAATTGCTTTTCATCTTCTCTAATTTCCACAACGCTTTCATTACTTGCCATCCCTATCCGCCGTCTTCTTTGTCCCCACGTCCCGCCAGTATACTGCGTAGTAGCTTTACAGTCTCTATATCCTGAAGCGCACGATCTACTTAAATCTCTGCTCTTTATCTCCTCCTGTTTTCCTGTTACGTTATCGTGATATTCTGATCACTATACGCTTTACATTCCTCTTGTTGTTTACCAACATGCTGTCACCTTGTCTCACCCCGCTCTCAGTTGGTGGCTCACTCACCCACCACTGCCATAATAATGGGGAGGAGTTGTTATTCTTCTCCTAGCGTGTACTTCAAACATCACGCCCTTTCAGCCTCTCCGTCTATCTTTGATTCCCTAGTCCGTGTTTACTCTCCAGCCCCTGCAGATTCTGGTTATTATCGACCACCACTTTCTTTGACCACTTCTCGCTTGTTGTCCTACTTTCTATCCACTAACATCCCCTCAATATCTTAGGGGATTTCATATCCCATCGATATCAACACCTCTGCGCCACTAAACTTCTCTCTCCTACCTCCTCCCTTGGCCTTACCCAATGGTCCTCTGCCCAGACCCATTGTAATGGGCACACACTGGATCTGGTCTTTACCCGTCTCTGCTCCATATCTAACTTCTCCAACTCTCCCTTTCCCTGTCCGATAATCATCTCAATTTAATCTTGTGTCATCTGTCCCGGCTGTAAACCCCTAACAACCAAACCTACAGATGCAGGGACCTGCGTAATCTTGACCCCCATTCGCTCTCTATCCCTCTCCAACAACTACCATAACACTGTTTCCAATGCCCTTGACTCTGTTGCTCCCTATCCACCCCGCCCTTACGGACCAGATTAAAAAGTTGAAAAGGCATTCCCTTATAGCCGAGCGATTCTGCGCAAGAGTAACAAAAATATCGACTTCTCAAATTTAAAGTGCCCTTTGTCGATAGATGCTTTGTCCCTAGCCAAACAAAACTACTTCTCTTCAATCATATCCTCCCACCCTAACCCAAACACTCTTCAAAGTTATCGACTCATCCTCACTGCAGTCAATCCATATTAATCAAGAGCTTCTATAAATTTCCTAAGTATCTAAACCCAAAACCCCCCGCCTCCTCAGCCTATCCCTGTTATCGCTGATAAATAGCCTCATATTTCACAAGAAAATTGAAAACATCCAAGTGGTTTTCCTGTGCGCCCTAGCTTCTCCCTACAGCTTCCAACGACTACCATTGCTCTGCCCATCTCCCTTTCTTGCTCACCCCCCTCCGTCTCTACCTCTACCACTGCAATGTCTAACCTCCCTGCATTTGTTAACCCCTTTACTTGCCCCCAACAAGCTGTTTAGTGACCATGATTTCTTAGTGCTAAATCAAAGGTCACTACTCTTTGCTCATTTTCTTGATCTGTCCTCTGCTATTGATACTGTTGATCACCCTCTACTTCTTCAGATCCTGGCCTCCTTAGTTATCCAGGACACTGCACTTTCTTGGCTATCCTCCTATCTTCTGGTAGGACCTTTAGTGTTTTTTTGAAACTAGCTCCACTCCTCGCCCCTCCCTGTGGGGGTCCCGCAAGGCTCGGTACTCTTGTCCTCTTCTTTCTTCATCTACAACCCATGGCCTTAAACACTCATTAGTAGGGATGGCATAGAACTCGAACTCGACCCGAGTTCGAGCCGAACTTTCAAGTTCCGGACGGACCCGGACTTCTCGAACATCTGGACGCGGACTTTCGATATTTCCCGGACTTTCGATGATTTACGAATGTTCAACGTTCGAACGGTCGAACGGTCGAACATTCGAAAATCATTGAATTTTAAAAAAAGTGCCCACATGTCCAAAATCACCAAATGGCAGCTAATTTGAGCATTGCCACCCCCTGGGTATAAAAGGCAAGTGCGACCAGTGCCATTTAGTCAGTGTGTTGGAGTTTTATTTAGTGGGAGACCTGACAGTGTAGGAGTTGGAGAGAGTTTTCTGAGCTTTCTGTGTGTGGATTTCAGCATGGTGGTTTAGCTCTTGTAGTTAACCATCCCTGTATTCACACATCTTGATACCCAACAGTCCTATCTCCTTTCCATCTTTCCCTTGCACAAAGCATACACTGAGGGAGAGAAGCCAAAGGGGTATGGGTCTGTCCGGAGGGCCAAGCCTGCCTGGCTCCGCAATAATGTTGTTCAAACTGAAGTGAATCTACTGCTACTCAATGGTGCTGTTTCCTACAAACCCTATCTCATTCCCATTTTCCCTTGCACAAAGCATACACTGAGGGAGAGAAGCCAATGGGGTATGGTTGTCTGTCCGGAGGGCCAAGCCTGCCTGCTCCAAAAATGTTGTCAAACTGAAGTGAATCTACTGCTACCAATGGTGCTGTTCCTACAAACCCTATCTCCTTCCCAGCTTTCCCTTGCACAAAGCATACTCTGAGGGAGAGAAGCCAATGGTCTATGGGTCTGTCCAGAGGGGCCAAGCCTGCCTGGCTCCGCAATATGTTCAAACTGAAGTGAATCTACTGCTACTCAATGGTGCTGTTCCTACAAACCCTATCTCCTTCCCAGCTTTCCCTTGCACGAAGCATACACTGAGGGAGAGAAGCCAATGGGGTATGGGGTCTGTCCGGAGGGGCCAAGCCTGCCTGGCTCCAAAATAATGTTGTCAAACTGCATGTGGCCATGCTTTCTTGTGGGGAAAGTAATGGTGGAATGACTACACCCACTTTCCAGGCTTGATTTTAGATCCTGGATTGCATATAGAAGTCAATGGGAAGAAGGGATTATAATCGAATGTCGAAATCGAATCCACGAGTAAAATGTACATGGTATCTAGGCGCGAACATCGAATCCGCGAGTAAAGTGTCCATTAAAGCCTATACGTGAGCATTGAATCCGTGAGTAAAATGTACATGGAATCTAAGCGCGAACATCGAATCTACGAGTAAAGTGTCCATTAGAACCTATACGCGAGTATCGAATCCGCGAGTAAAATGTCCATGTTACCTCGAACGTTCAAACACGAGAGTGCGAAAGTAGCGCGCGTGAGAGTAAAATCGATTTTACGAAAGTCCTGGATATTGGAACATGTTCCCCAGACCATTTCCCAGGTCCCACAGCCATTTACATTAAGTTACCATTAATATTTTAGCTGTATTTGACTCGAACTTTTAGAACTATTTGCCTCCCATAGACTTTAATGGGTCCGCTTTCGAACTTTCGAAATAGTTCGAAAGTTCGAAAACGGACCGAACTTTCAATAGTTCGACCATCTCTACTCATTAGTTCATTTGGGTTCCAGTATCACCTGTATGCGGATGATACCCAAATGTACATCTCTCCCCCGGATCTCCCTACACTGACATCCCAGGTCCCCTACTGCCTTCATTTCCTCCCACTTCCTCAAACTAAACATGGACAAAACTGAACTTGTCCTTTTCCCACCCTCACGATCTGTTCCCCTCCCTAGCCTTACTATTAATATTAACAACACACCCATATCCCTATCTCCTCATGTCCGCTGCTTGGGAATAACACTATATTGCGATCTTTCCTTCAAACCTCATGTCAATTCGCTTGCCAACTCCTGTCGGCTCCAACTCAAAAACATCTCCCGCATTCGACCCTTTCTCTTGAAGGAAGCTTCAATAATCCTAGTCCATGACCTAATCATATAATCATATCCCGGCTAGACTACTGCAACACACTCCTGTGTGGTTTACCTAACAACCGCCTGGCACCGCATCAAACCATTCTCAACTCTGCTGCCCGGCTCATTCATTTCTCTTCTTGCTTCTCTAATGCTTCTCCTCTCTGACAGTCCCTCCACTGGTTGCCCATCAAGCAAAGGATCCAGTTCAAATTGCTTACCTTATCCTATAAAGCACTATCCAACATAGCCCCTCCATATATCTCAGAGCTGATCCAGCAATACCGTCCCATGCGCAACCTCTGCTCTGCAAATGATACCCTCCTCTCATCCACTCTGGTCACCTCTTCCCATGCGCACATTCAGGACTATACTTGTGCTGCCCCTCTGCTCTGGAACTCCCTTCCTCCGTCTGTCCGTCACTCACCATCCCTTAACACCTTTAAACGTAACCTTAAAACCCACCTCTTTAGGTTAGCATATAACCTGGCCTAAAGATTACCCCCTTACTACCCAATATGATCCAACCCGCCTTTCACGCTCCACTGCCAATCTATTTACAGCCTACCAACTCCCGCAACCTAATGTCTCACCCCCATATCCTCTAGTCTGTAAGCTCTTTGGGCAGGGTCCTCTCTCCTATTGTATCACGGTATTGCTGTAAGAAACTCCTCACTCTGTTTACTTATATTATGTATTACCTGTGTATGTAATATGTATGACTTTGTATAACATGTATTACCCTGTACGTAATGTATGACTGTGTAATAATTGTAAAGCGCCACGGAAGATGTTGTCGCTATATAAATCAATAATAATAATAATAATAAAGTTGCATTTAATGATCCAGTTTAGCTTTGCTCTCTGTCCGAGTCCAGGAGATGACAAATGGGAAGATATGCACTTCAGGAAGCATGCCTTCTCATTGGCCAGGTGTTGGACTAAGAAAGAGGGTGGAGCTACACTGATTCACCATTGGGTACCAGTAATTGCAGAACAAGGGAGGGGGGTTGTTATGTCACTATAAATACAATTTAAGTAATTGGGCTCTTATGCTGGCAAGAGCCCAATTAGATTGATCATAATATCACATGGGTGATCGCAATGATCAACCTACATGGATTTTGCAACATTGCAAATTACATATATGATACTTTTCTCTATTTCCCTCAATAACAATAAACAATAATAAACAAGTTACATACAGGCATATTTTGTATACTCATGGTCAGACAATTTTATCTAATGTGACTTGATTTTGTAACACACTAAGACCACTTCTATTATTCAACCAAGCTTTGTACTACAGTACACATTGAATTTTAATGTCTAGTTAAAATGTCTGACAATAACCATTTGAATAGTTGTACTATTCATCTTCCCAGTGCTACACACAGCATTATGTATGTCATTGTATTTCGGATTACTGGCTACTGCTGTTTTTCATCACACACTCTCTCCCACTCTCTTCCTCTCTCCCATTCTCCAGATATTTGATTTAGTTTCACCATCATTGACATACCCGTTCACTTTGCTAAATCATCATTTTTCGTAGCCCAGGCCAATTAAAAATATAATATAATCAGAAAAGCATTAGCATCAACATGAAACCAAATTAAACCTCTCCAAAGCAGCAATCTGTATTCTTTTATGTATGAACAAATTACAGTTACATAAAATGGCAATTCCTGCTCTCTTTGTAAAGGGATGAGAGTATAATCTCAGCTGGAAAGAAAAGGGAAAGCAGTTTATATTTTATCAGTAATAATGAGGTGATCATCTCTCCCACACTTTGTATTCACCTTTTCTTTTTGATCTGCATTGCAGAGTTTTCTAACAATATTGTCTAGTAAAAATGAATTTAATTGACAAAATCTAAAGTGTAAAATAAAACTATTGCTCTGTGTACACACATATCTATATTCACTGTGCAAAAGTAATTTTTGCACAAAACACGTGTCCCAGGAATGGTTAATGGATCATTTGCACAGCTAACATTAAAATGGGGAACGCAACTAGCAAATCCCAAAAACTGAAAACCAAGGGGAGATGTTCCTGTTGTACAGGAAGTCGTGTTTAGTTGTTCCTTATGCTAGAGCACATATTAATAATAGTTTTTAATACAGCAATATGAACTTTTAACATAACTAGTTAGTAGATGAATAAGAACTGGAATTTCCATTATATCAATAGCAATTCCAGAACAACCTCTCTTCAGCAAACTACCATTTCCCTTAAACTGAAAATGACTTTACCCTTAAAACAACCTTAAAATGTTAACAATGTCATCCATTAAAGGGGAATGTGGTCCAAAAATGATTTTAGGTAAATTGATAGGAATTGCTCTCCTGAGAATTTTTACAATTTATTTTGCATAGTTTTGAAGATATTTACATTTTTGTGTGTGACATGGCAGCAGCATCACCAGGTCCCCTGCACTTCCTGATTCCTGCTCTGAAACCATGTCAGTGGATGACAGTCAATCTGTTGTGTCTCCTCCTCCCCTTGCAGCCCCCCTCTTCTTGCAAGCCCCCCTGGTCCCTCCCACTCATGGACCCCATGGACCCTCCATTTGCAGGCCCCCTTGACCCCTTCCCTTACAGTCCCATGTGGCTCCGCCCACTTGTGGGTGCCTTAGCCCCACCCCCTCATGGGTGTCTTAGCCCCACCCATCTGTGGGTGCTGTTGCCCCACCCACTTGTGGGTGTTGTGGGCCACTCAGACTCTGCCTGAAAAGGCTGTTTTCACATAGTGGAAGAGTAGGGCTGTAGATTCCCTTACCTTCTCTGTGGGGATCTTCACACAGCAGGGAGGGGGAGGGACTTCCTGACACTGTGCTCACCGGCGGTGAGGTGAAGGAGCAGCCTTAAGAATGTTACATGTCAGCCTCCCACCCACTAACTTTCTGGTCTGTAATTTCCTTATATCTTGTGTTGTGGAGCACGTAGACAGGTGGTTGATGGCTCGTTTTAAAGGTAGGAAACTGGCCTTTCATTTAAACCCAACTTGTATGGAGACCACAGTTACCCTTTAATTGTCTTTATTTCTAATTAGCAGAATGCCCAAAGTTGGCTGTTTGATTTCCAATCAAAACCCAGTCGTTTCTTGGTGGGACGATCACTAGATTCACCAACAGATGGCAGCAAAAAGGTCAGATTAGAGTCCTGTGCGGGTCTCATTTTCAGACCTGTACTTGACCTGCATTCACATTACTGGTGGGTTCCATAAGTGCAAACTTATGCAAAGAGTTTGCTTAAACATTTAAACAATTCATTCCGTCTTCGGATTTTCGGATCTTCAGGAATTTCCCGAGATCCGGGAATTCGAAAACGGAACAAAACTGGTGAGTTTCGGCCATCTCTATTTTTCACTAATAAAAATCTCTGCATTTTTAATATACAGCTAAAAAACAATTAATTTATTGGTCTACGACTACTAATTTTCTTTAAGAAACAAGTCAGGTCTTTTCTCTGTATTCTTAGGTACATACAATCTCCTTGCAGCACTTGGCAGAGGGATAGAGTTTGGTGATCTATGCAAATCCATGCAGTAATAATTATCTATTAGCTTCTTCCAGACATGATGCAGTATAGGACAACTGTTTTTCTTGTTTTTATTACCATGCAGAAATTCTGTCTTAGAAGCATTTGTATACAGATTTGTAGAAGTACTGTATTTTATGTAAATGTATAACAGCTTCTCAAATCAGCCTAATATCAAAATGTGTAATATAGATTTTTTTTTAGTATTAAACTTTTGATACTATCAATGAATATTGATAGTAGATCAGATTTGCCTAAATATTACAAATAGAGGGGGGCGTGGGGATGTAATATTCCCCAAGACACAATATTGTCCTTTGCGTACTGGACCTTAAAAGTTTAAAATCTTAAGTTTTATGCATTTGTTCTCCATTAAATAATGGCAACTGCTGATATGATTAAAGTATTAGGGTAACTATAGAAACCAAGGAGAAGGTTAAAAGAAAAATAATCTATAACCCCCTAGGGCAAAATAAAAAATTGGATAGATATTCTAAGGGTGAATCACTAATACAGTATATCAATTAAAGAGAAAAGCAGTAGCCACAGGAGATTTTAATGTGCCTGATAAATCTAGTTTCCCTTGTGTGAAATATAGCTCATACTATTGTAGGGTAGTCAGTTTTCAAAGTATCAATTTTCAATTATACTAATGGTAAAACCCATTTAAAAAATAACCTTGCTTTTTATTGCAGTATGTACTTGTGCTGGTCTGGCAGGTTAAACAACTGATACGCCGGCTTGTTTTGACTTGACAAAAACACTTTTCAAATACAAAACAACAGTTTGCAAAAAACAAACAAAAGAATAAACTTGATTCTGTAACCCCTTAAAACATCTTTACTTGTTGCACTCTCATCTACCCAGTTCCTCCTAAAATATATATGTATATTATGTATAATGCTTAACGTTTAAATCTTTGCTTCCCATTCTAAGCACTGTCATCATAATAGTCAAGTATAATAATGTATAATTGTAGATTTCAAATGTCGCACTGAAGGGCAAAATAATGTAGGCATTTTGACCTGTCCCTGGCTTCCTATAGAAAATTTCAGTGTTTGCATTCACATATGTAGCATGACCAATATGCTTCCTCTGTGAAAACAGGTTGTAGGCTATGGTATTGTGGGATGTAGGGAGGCTTCTTTGTAATAGCCATGGCATCTCTTAAATTAGCAGAAGCAGTGATAATCTGTACACTACTTTTGGTTTTATTGAGCTTTTAGAAGTGCATGGTAGGCATCTCAGGTCTGTGTAGTAAAACACAATTTAAGTGATATCACTTAAGAGATTTAAGCTCCCTTTCTAAGTATATAAATAATCCTCATGGGAAAGAGTAATTCTATAGCAAAGTATCTCCCTACCTAATTTGATTTTTCTATGTCATTTATAAAAGAGCTGCTATGGAAACATGAAAATTATCTAGAAGACTTCTTTCCCATGGGGCTTATTTGAAAACTATTTACAGATATTTTTTACCACGCCCCCCCTCCAACATTTTAATCCACTTAAGTGATGATACTGGTATATTGTAGACATATTTATCTTCTTTTCATTATTTAATAAAAAACTAAATAACACAGTTCCTGCCCCAGCTCATGTAAACCCTAAGAACAACAACTGCTCTCTGACACTTAATCACATATAGAACATACAGTATCTCAAAACATATTTTAAGGAAGTTATCTATAATGTGATTTACCTCAGTAAACAAAATACCTTTTGGCTTTATCAAACTATCTGGAAAATGTTTGATTAAAATGCAGCAGTAATGCTAACTTACAGTACACACCGAGGAGCAGACAGTTGCAAGCAACCTCTCCTTTGCTTTTTACCTTGTATCATATATATTCTTGGACCTCCTGTGCAGATCTTTCTTGTAACAATGTTCTCAAAAAAGGTATCACAGCAGCATTCTTGTAACTACGTAATTGACCTGTATTTAGGTCTCAAATGTAGAAAAAAGTTTGAGTGATTTTCAAGTATTTTACTATCTGTTACACTGTAGGAAGGTCAGAAGTCTTAACAATAAGGGACATTCTAAAAAATACTAAAAAAACATACTAAAAAATACATAATAACAAATTACAATATATCACACGTCTTACCATATTGAAAAAACACACTCCATATAATTTCCATGACTTCCATCAACTGAACTTTTCATCCAATCAATGCTTTAATGTGATTAAAGTGATTCCACATCATTACACAATGCAAAAAAGTTGTGCAATTATACAAAATACACACACACACACATACATAATGTAGAGTTGATGCAGGGAAATTTTCGATTGCCACTTGGAGTCAGGAAGGAATTTTTTCCCCCTTCATAAATTTGGTGTATTTTTTATGCCTTCCTCTTGATCAACAGTTAGGCAGGAAATGAGGATATTGCTATATGGGTTGGACTGGATGGACGTATGTCTTTATTCAACCAGGTATGTCTTTATTCAACCTCAAATACTATACTATACCTGAAAAGAGGTTTTGCATGTTCTGTCAATGGGAGCCTTAGGGAAGAATTAGTGTTTGACTGAAAATTTGCAGTGAATTCTCACTTGGGATCAAACCTTTATTGACAGGGGACACTGAATATAATAGAAAGAAATGTATGGGGACTTTAGGCAGTCTAATTTCTCAATCTTTAAATATTCTCAGTCTTGCCCTGCTTAACTTTGTTTTGCAGGGCAAAACAAAGTGGTGTAAGGAGATGGGGTTTGCATTTTTAGAGAACTGGGCTGACTTTTCTGTTGGCTACAGGCTCTTTAGTAGTGACGGATTGCACCTCAATGGTGATGGTGCAACTGTTTTGGGGGAGAAGATGGCTAGGGGGTTGGAGGAGATTTTAAACTAGGTATGGGGGGGAGGGAACGTTTAACTACACAGGGGTAGATAGAGAAGTTAGGGATCTGGGGGCTAGTAACACAACGGAGGGAGGAGAAGGAGGAGGGGGGAGCATAGAGGGTAAGGAGGCATGTACGACCATGTATGGAAGTAAATCAATTGATAATCTAAAATGTATGTTTACAAATGCAAGGAGTCTGGCTGGAAAAACCGGGGAACTTGAAATAATAGCGTTAAAGGAAAGGTATGATGTAATTGGTATAGCAGAATCATGGCTTAATGATTCACACGACTGGACAGTAAATATTGAAGGGTACTCCTTATTTAGACATGACCGAGTTAATAAGAAAGGAGGAGGAGTATGTATGTATGTTAAACAGGAATTGAAGCCAAATTTAAAAGATGGAATAGATGGGGGAGCAAACGATGCAGCAGAAACATTATGGGTGGAACTGTGTACAGGAAGCAAGAAGGTAGGTAAATTAATTGTTGGAGTGTGTTATAAGCCGCCAAATGCCGGGGAAGAGGTGAAAATGAATCTCCATATGCAGTTGGCGAAGGCTGCTGGTATGGGGCATGTTCTGGTTATGGGGGATTTTAACTACCCTGAAATAGATTGGAGTAATGGAACTGCCAGCACCTCAAAAGGTATAAAGTTCTTAAATTTCCTATATGAGCATTTTCTTTCACAGATGGTAGAAGTTCCTACTAGAAAGAATGCGTTGTTGGATCTGGTGATATCTAATAACCCAGAGCTCATTTTGGAGATGAAGGTAATGGGAAGCTTAGGGAATAGTGACCATGATATAGTGTCATTTAATATAGGTTGCAGAAAACTAAAGTGCATTGGCTTAACAAAAACTTTTAACTTTAGGAAAGCTAATTTTATGCTTTTAAAGGAATCGCTACTGCTCATAGACTGGGGGGAACTGTTTCTAGGTAAAGATACTGAGCAGATGTGGACCACTTTTAAAGGCACATCTGCTGGAAGGCAGTTCCACAGTTCCAAATAAATAAGCAAGCTTGCCTAAACAAAGCACATTTGCAGCTATTTTGTGGTTGTTTGGGAATCTGCTGTTTTGTTTATTTGCCATTGTAAGTCTTTGGATAACTGGTGTCTGTAGAGGTGCCTTCAGTCCAAGCTTACAGAACTCAGAGAAGGGGTATTGTTAGATCAAGGGGACTGGAAAAAGTAAATGTTAACTAGATTACAATTAAAGTAATGCATTTTTATGGTTTTTTTTCCTTACTTGGATGAGATAAAGTTCAGGAGGGTAGGTTCGAAACACAGTCAGCCTCATATAGTCAGTGGTCGAAAATCCTCTTTTAAAGACACGCTAACCTATTTAATATATATTTGCGTAACTTTAAGACAGGGTTTGAGGCGCAAAGCTATTTAATATAGCTTTTGTGCTAGTTTTCTGCAAACGTTTAACACCAGCTATATAACTGGTGTTAAATTTTGCAGACACGAACCGCGTATGCTGTAGTAAATCAGCATATGCAGAGCTGCACGCTGTCTGCTTAACTCTTGGTAAAAGCGTGAATAAAAAAAAAGAGTATAAAAATGTTATATGATTTGGACATCTACAAAACTGCATTTATTAAATTGACAGAAGAGATGTTACTGGTTTAGTTTTGTGATAACAACAATTGAAGAAAAAATATTCAGTGCTTTTTAATAGGAAATATTCTACCTTTTTTGAATTCATCTACCAAAGGCAAAAAATTGAAAATCAATTATCAATATGCAGTTTTCTTCCCTGACCGTTTTCTCACCCTAGAAGTAATGTCTTTATAGTATTCATGCAGCCTCAACTTTCCCCATCTCAAGGGCCATTCACAAGATTTCCAGCCAGCTGGGTTTAAACTATAGTTCTCAACACTTTGGCAGGCATTGTGAATGACATTCTGTAAGTAGTCCAATATTAGTGCTTTTCATGATTACCAATCATAATGGAGCCCTTCTGGATGCCCACAAAAAGAGTCTGCCCTTCCCTTAAATTGGCTTATTTCCTGGTCTAATATTCTCTGCGTTCTAGTACAAGCAGCACGGTTTAGCCAAGCATTTCTTTCTAATAAAAAAGCTATTTAAAAGTAGTGTTCCTGTTATAGCAAGTAGCAAAGGGTTCTGTTGTTTTATGCCATGAAACGAATCCCCAGGTAATGCAAGTTGGTCCAGCATGCAATTGATAATATCTTCTTAATGATCTGGAAAAAGCAAGAGGCAATTTTCCTTCTATTTATTTATCTATCTGCTGAGGTTGCTAAATACAATTATATAAAAGATTGTAAGCATGTTTCTGAAATGCTTCTCTTTTCTTTTTGGCTAAAGTTTTTATTTTTTTTCTAATGATATTTTACCATATATACATAAATAATTGTTTGCTGTTTAATTATGGCAACCCATGAGTTACTTTTATGCCAACAATACAAAGGAACATATTAATTCAACCCCATTTAATGAGAACAATAACTCAATTTATTTTTGTATCAAAATCCAAAGTATTCATACATTCTAGGCTCTCTATCCATTATCTTCTGCAAATAGCGGCATTCCAAATCACATAAAATGTATTGATTTGTTTAGAAAAGTTTCATATAGTTGGGGATTACCTACAGGTAGATGCCTGCAGCATACAATGGTTTTGGAATAGGAATTTATCAGTTTGATATAGGTATGTATAAGTATTTAACACTTTTTACAGTACATTAATGCTCCTGTTAATAAATCCTACTAAACCAGTAACAAAGGAAATATTTAAGTTGAAATGAGTGTGTCTCTACATAGAGTTAAATTAATTTGCTCCTTATCTGCTGTATTTAAGATGAGTACCTAAGTCCCCACCCCTGTGAATTGAGCAGATCAGGGGAACCCTTACCCAAATTTCCTCTTCAACAGGCAGTGGAACAGACTATAGGAAGATACACTCTGCAAGGAGTGCATACTTCCACAGGCAGTGCATGCACTGTAGTTCCTGGCAGGCCATGGAAAGGTGGCAAGATGTATTTATGTATGTATATGTTTATTTATATAGCGCCACTAGGGGACGCAGCGCTGTACAAAATAGAATACAAAAAGGCATACAAGTGGGACAGTAAATAAATATATAGTAAATTAGTATGAGCATCACTAAATATACAAGTGCTTAAAACATGTAACATGAGGAAAGAGATCCCTGCCCCTTAGAGCTTACAATACATAGGAAAGGGTGGAAGTAATAACTGGTGCAGTGTCAACAGTAGGGATGGCATAGAACTCGAACTCGAACCCGAGTTCGAGACGAACTGTTCGAGTTCGAACGGACCCGGACTTCTCGAACTATCTCAGACTCGGACTTTCGATATTTCCCGGACTTTCGATGATTTATCGAATGTTCGAATGTTCGAGTATCGAATCCGCGAGTAAAATGTCCATGGTATCTAGGCGCGAACATCGAATCTGCGAGTAAAGTCTCCATTACAGCCTATACGCGAGTATCGAATCTGCGAGTAAAATGTCCATGTTACCTCGAACGTTCGAACGCGAAAGCTCGAAAGTAGCGCGCGTGAGAGTAAAATCGATTTTACTTAAGTCCTGGATATTGGAACACGCTCCCCAGACCATTTCCCAGGTCCCACAGCCATTTACATTAAGTTACCATTAATATTTTAGTTGTATTTGACTCGAACTTTTCGAACTATTTGCCTCCCATAGACTTTAATGACTTTTCGAACTTTCGAACTTTTACAATAGTGCGAAAGTTCGAAAACGGACCAAACTTTCAATAGTTCGACCATCTCTAGTCAACAGTCCTATGCCGTGCTCGGAGAGATAGGATGAGAGGTTAGATTTAAACTAAAAATTAAACTTTGGTTTAAGGGTTCCCCACACTTTTCTATAGTTTTAGGCCTCAGTGCACCATTTAGGAAGTTAATTTAACAATTATCTTTTTATGATGGGTACATGCTAGTATTTTATAGAAGAATTTCCTATTAAATAACTAACCATTCATTGCAATTAGGGAAGTTAGAAACTTATTTGGGTTTGTGGTGAACTCGCCATGATTGTTGTTACCAGTTCAAGTGAACATTTGCAATGGTTACCCTGGGAGAACTTTTTCTACCAATAATGTCCTGTCTACTCCAACATAACCCAGAAACCTAGCCAGGTACGCTAGCTAAAAATCTCCAGGCAAAACTGGTAAGGTAGCCTAGAAAACACTAGCAAGGGGACTAACATGAAACTAACCTATACTCGCACAGGAACAGCTAAGGCATGTTCTTATTATTTTTTTTTATAGCATTGGGTTTGAATCAGTCTTTAGACCAGTTTGGCCCTGCAACCATTGGTATCTTAGCCTCCAGCTCTGGGAACCTCTGCCAAATGAAGGGAATAAAGAACTCAACCAGATGCTTCCCAACTTGGGCTGCAAGGAAAATTGTAGATAAACCAGTTTTTGACAGTAGATTGACGTCTTCAGTCTTCAAGCTTAATGAAAGGTCTCTGCGTTAGCTAGTCCATTCTAGTGGTCAAGGCCTAAAATAGAGCAGCCTAGGAAAAAGAAACTAAGAAAATATTTCCTTAAAAAAGATAAGTAAGAAAGGTAAGGAGATTCACTTACATGGGTGGACTTCTAACAGGGGCAAGGCAAATCAGCTAACATTGTAATTAATGTCAACTTATTTTTTAAATCACACTCCACTGCTAATATATTTACAGTCTATAAATTTACTTGAACTAATGTCTCACCCCTTTTTTCTCTGGACTGTAAGCTCTTTGGGCAGGGTCATCTTTCCTATTGTATCACGGTATTGCTGTAAATAACTCATCACTTGGTGTACTTATGTTATATGCATTACCTTTGTATGTAATATGTATGACTTTGTATAATATGTATTACCCTTGTATGTAATGTATGTCTATGTTATTGTAAAGAGCCATGGAAGATGTCGCTATATAAATACAAAATAATAATAATTATAAATAGTGAAGGTAAGAGAGTTACAGTAGGTTACATTTTCCCTTCAAAAACTCAGCCACTAAAAATCATAATTGGTAAATGTTATATTTTTATATTCAGTTTTTCCATCTCACTAATTTTTAACGCAAAATGGTTACATTTTAATGTCTTGGAAATAACTGTCAACACTGATAAGGAAGAAAGACAGGCAATGCTGTTGAGTTACATCTAATTACGTGCTGTGCTGAATGTTTCATATTACTGGTAAGAGACAGTAAAAAAAGGGGGGAAAAGAAGCAATTAAAGTGAAATGTGAATTTGACCTCACAATTGAATCTGGCTTTAAAGGTTGTGCTCTGCTTAGAAAACAGAACATTTTTCACTTGAAATGATGAGGTATTAGCAAAAGTCAGCAACAAAAAGTGATAAACTAAGGCCCAATTATCTCTTGCTGGAATTTGCTGTACTCATATGTGGATGTGCAGGACTGACCATTCTGCTGCTGGGCAACATTCTGCTTTACCTCTGCTGCCATTCTGACCTTGTTTGTTATTAGCAATGCTTTGTCCAGACTCCAGGGAATGGCATATTGTGTCCCTATAGTTAATGTTGAGTTACAACTCTAACAGTTGGAGGGAGCTAAAATAGTTTTAATGTAGTTTTACAATAAATGGAGGGAGAAACATATTTTTATTCATACATTTACTGATTTTTTTTTTACTGAATATATAGACTGCCGTATTCGGACCGAAACGCGTAGACAGCTTTAATAAAGTTTGTATGTTCACAAATCCTAGGAGTGCTCCTTCTCCCCACTTCTACATATATATATATATATATATATATATATATAAAATCTTCTGTAGAGTAGATGAACTTTATCCAATCAAAAGCATGGCAGTGTTTGATAGGGTCTGTGTTTAGTCAGTTTCCCTGTGTTTTTTTCCATCCAAAAGTGCACTCTAACGAACATTTCATAGACAAATCTAAAAGTGAATTATGATCCCAAAAAAGACATATGGTACAAAAGTCATAACAAATGCTAAATATATTTTTGTGCAGCATCAGTTAGGTATCCCATTGTGAAAATATAATCAATCATTATCGCAGGCATTGTATACCAGTATCAATACATGTCTATATTGTTGCCCATTTATTTAAAGGAAAAGTTAAGTTGAATATATCACTATTTTTAAAATTCTTACAGGGTTATTCAATAAAAGTTCTTATCGTTTAAAATGGTGCTAATTTTTCCCCAACTAATCAAATGTTAGCTTTCAAATGTTAAATAAGATCTGATTGGTTGGTGCAAAATTAGCACCATTTTAAACAATAAGAACTTTTATTGAATCTCCCTGTTAGTTTATATTATGCATACCTAGTTATTCTACATATTTTCTTCCATGTTAAAAAACCAGTTGAATTTATACCCCTTGTTATTCTCTGCTGTTGAAATTCGGGAGCTTACATTTCAGGTTCTGTAATGGTCATTCTTCTACTCAGAAAGCACATTTCCTTTGAAAGTTCCTGACTGTAATTTCTACTGATTGGCTGTTGGATGAGTCAAACATGCTCAGATCGCTACTGAGCAACTGAATCAACCGAGGCACTGGTCAAGGGCAAACTTATAACAGTCTCTTTTAGGGGTCCTGCAAACAGGAAGTAAATATTTTGTAAGCAATTATTTATACACAGACAAAATGCTCAATGGGCACATTAAGTTCATTAGGGAAAATACAACTCTTTTTTCTTATGTATATCAATTTGCACTGAACTTCCCCTTTAAGGATAATTCCTATAGTTACAGCACGAAGAAGATTGTACACGACGAGTGAAATAATCACACTCCAAAGAGTCAAAACCATAACATGTAATATGTCTTGGTAACACTTATAAATATCAACCTTTCTAAAGCTATAAGTGACTAATTTGTTTTAGAAAATATTTTTTTTTGTAATATAACACGCAACCTGCTAAATAAGCTACTACTACTAAGACTGCAAGTACATCATAGGGGTAATGGCTGTGTTACTGTCTAGCAGCTCTACATAGAGATAAGGAAAACATGCTATGTTTGTGTGGTTTTCCATGGAAAAACACTCAAGAGGGGAACAATCATTTAGGGTATTTAATATCTTTCCCAAGAATAGCTGAAACAAACCATTAAAACACATGGTACAATATAATCAAATTGCAAAGTTTGGTTTGGAATTGTTCACTAAAAATATACCTTTTATTTATTACATATCCTTTAGCATAAAAAAAAGAATGTGTTTTAAATTCCATTGTGTTCAGCTATATAGGTTTTGTGTCAAGCAGATAAAGATTACTTCCAGTGCAATAAAACGTGTTTGTAAATGCAGTTTATATCATGCAGTACTGTCTCTATAATAAAGGAGTTTTAAAAAGGGGGATGGCAAAGTATTTCCCCCTCATTTCCGTTCCTATTGGATTAGTGAACCATTTGCATTATTTTGCATGAATATTACATAGAAACACACTAAAATCTGACCATCCTTTATTACTTTTCCTGTTCTCCAAATGCCTTTAAATTCTTCTGTATGGCTGCATTTTACACATTATACAATATATTAATATCTTACTCATTTTATTAAAAAAGAAACACTATACAGGCATTTAATGGGGAAAGGTGGAAGAACAAATGATTAAGTATAAATAATTATGTTTGCTGTTTTATGCAGCATAATGTCTGCGCATTAATATACCTGCATGTATATTTTTTTCATAGCATAGCTTTATCCAAACCATGAAAAGAAAAGGATTCCATGTTAGAATAGTCCTAACTATAGATCTGCTCGTTTACATTAATCTCAATTAAAAAATGAAAATATTTTTAATTTTCATCAGACACACCCTGTCTTTACGTCTTTATTTAACACTTATCAACACCATTCACTAAAGATAGTATCTTCAAACGTGTGAATGTTCAAGATTTGCTCTGGAAGCTCTGAATGTTATCTCTGGGGAATATTTTAGTTGTTTAACATTTTGTTTTCACTAAGTCAAGTTATGATGAATTTACTGGAAACGTTTTCTTTTTTCGGGCCATTCTTCTTTGTTTATAAGATTATTTCTCACCTCCACCACCACTTATTATGTTGTGAATGAACGGTTCCTTGGTAGCACATTGATGACTAAAGCTCCAGTCTAAACTGTTTACATTTGGCTTCACTGGATGGAATGATTGCCTGGTGACCTCTGTCTCATTTATTGTTGCATTTCCACTGCCTGAGTGCACTTGGTTAAGCTTGTGGTTTGTCTTTGTTAACATATAAAGACTTGATGATACTGTATTATTGGTCTCCTATAAACTTTTGAACCTAATTTATTTACTGCTCTGTGGTTTAACTTGATCTTTATCATGGTTGTACCATCAATAGTCCAAACCCTGGCATCTTACTTATGAAATGCATTGTTGTAAGTCTCCATAATACAATGTTTGGTAGGGTATGTAATCCAATCCATCCCCAGATTTTCTTTGTTTGGTAGATATGGCTAAAAAGCAAGACAAGTGACACATTAACCCTGAATTCAAGGTTATTAGAAGGAATGCAATGTCTACATGCATGGTATGGTCAGGAAGACAGAATCCCTATAATTCATGGATGACATTCTGTCAAAACACCTGGCAAAGTATTCAGATTGGAACATGAAAACCTAATAAAATGGGAATGTTACCATTGAGCTGGTTGTAGACCACTTCCTCCAGGTGATCCAGCCTTTGCAGTATGGACTCCCTGTCCACCAAGGTCCCCCCCACTTTGGTACTCCTGCTCCTCACTCTGCGATCAGAACTTCTGACGATCTGCACCAGTTCCTGGGACCTGTCCTGGATCCTGCAGTAGACGGAGAACAGGATGATGCCCACAAACACTAAGATGTTCACAGTCAGCAAAGTTTTTATTTTCCGTGCCACCGCCATGAAATCCAGGCAGATCCAGCATCAAGTCAACCCTATACCCAGAGCCCTAAGCCCGGAACACACCGTGTATACAGAGAGACAATAGGAAGAAGGGGAGGCGTTGGGATCTGACCCATCAGCAGCTAGAAGGAAACACGCTTTGCCTCAGCGCTTACCAGCAGCCGATAGAACCGCTGTGTGTGAGGGAACATCCCCGTAACGCTTCAGTCACATACAGAGACAATAGCTGTTAATGGGTGTCTGGGGGATGCGAGGAGCGATCCGGACTGTTTATCCAGCACCACGTTCCCCGCACTGTGTAGCTTTGGATGGAGACAGGAGCTGTCCGCTTCAGCACCACAACCAGCGCTCCACACAGTGGAATAATAACATGGCTGGGAACGCACAGGCACTAGTCTGCAAGTAGATGGGATGACAACGGAGCATGCGCGGGGAACTGCCTCCCAGATGTGAATGAAATAATCCGTGTTGGTGTGTATGTGCTGGATGTATTTGAAAATGTGTATGTGTTAGACATACAGAGCGTGTCTCTGTCTCAGTCCAGTGCGCATGTTCAATGTGACGTAGGGGAAGGAAAACTCATCCATATTCATGGAACTAGATCAGCATTAAACCTTCCCCCCGAGGTCCTAGTGGGAACCTTTCTGTCTACGTTGATACACTGTAAAAGTTGTTTTATGTAAATGTGAAGTGTTATATCACATAATGAATGAAATGCTCAATATTTCATTTACTTCGTTTAGTACATGAAATCTGTGTCTACCATTCACAGGGAGGTGAGAAAGTTTATTATTATTATTGTAGATTTATTGTAGTCATTTTCCGTGGTGCTTTACAGTTGCAATAATATAAACAAGGAAAACATACATGCTACATACAAGGGTAATGCAAGTAATACCAAGTACAAATAATTCAAGTGCTGGTCCAGCAGCATTCAGATATCTCACCTTGCCCTTTCAGGCTTCCGGGCAGGGCGGGAAAAGGGGCATGACTTCACGTGGGGGACAAGGCGTGACATCACACGGAGACGGGGCTAGCCTTCTAGGGGTGATGGGAGGCAGGGTAGGGGAGTTCCAGGGGTGTGGTCCTCAAAAGGAGGCGTGACTGAGGAGGAGGCTACAGTCTCATCTCAATTGCGGGAGTCTGGGTTGGTCTCATGGGAGTGCGGGAGACCACCCCAGAATGAGGAAGACTCCCAGACAACCTGGAAGGTGGGATACCTGGGTAAGTTACAGCATTACTGTGGTACAATAGGAAGGAGGGCCCTGCTCAACAGAGCTTACAGTCAATGATGGGTCAGTAAGAAGGATAGGCATTCTATTATTCCTACCTCACTGTGAATAATAGAAAGTCCTGGGAACACTGCCGAACTTAAAGGAGGAGTAAACCCAATTTTTATACTCTAGAATCTGAAAACAACCCCCCTAAAAACACCAATTAGGTATAAAATACCATTCCAGTAAATTGTATTAAAGTAAATGTAAGCATGTTAAAGGGCATGTCCACCCCCAAAACTATAATCCCCCCCACTACTGGCCCCATTGTGTAGTGTAGTTTAATCATTACCTCACATCCCAGCTCCATAAGGTTCTCCTGTAGTCCCCCTCCAAAGTCCCAAAATCTGCCCACCAGGAGGATAGCAGAGTCCATATAGGACTCTGCCTCCTACCTGGCCTCCGGGAGAAGTTTGGCATGCGTACTGCAGCCCTTCTCCCCTTTCCTCCCCCTCCCTCTCCCTCCCGATTAGGATTCCCTCTCCCTAGCGTAAAATCCATTTTACCTAACATTCCCCCTGTCCCCCCAGCCCCAACCGCTCTATTAGTAAGATCAGAAAATGCCCAGAACATTACTTACCTTCCCCCTTGCCTCCGCCACACTGAACTCCTGGCAGCCGCGTCCGTGATTTTCTGCCGCTCAGTCAATCACAGACGCGACTACCGGTCCCGCCCCTCTGCTTAAATTTTCTCGCAAGCAGAGGGCCTGGCAGTGCGGTGGAGGAAAGAGGGAAGGTAAGTAAAGTTTAGGGCATTTTCTGATAATACTAATATAGCGGTTGGGGCTGGGGGGACAGGGAGAATGTTTGGTAAAACTTTTTTTAGGGTGGACATACTCTTTAAGAACTGGATGAAGAATCTGTGTTTATGTGCAGTGTCAGACCACACCTCCTGACCTCAGTCACATGCTTCCTTGCTGCATCTGTCCAGTAAAAGGATTGGCTAGAGATTATTAATGGGTGTGACCAACTGTAACAATTTCTGCCATACCTAAGGACTGAGCATGTGCAGAACATAATGGTCGTTGACCAAACTGTGTGATACTAGAGTGCTGGGAAGTAAAGCACAAACCATATGTTATTTAGGTTAATTTCCCAGCTCCTGTATCAAAATGAGAGGTGAGACACAGATTACTGGATTTATCTCAAGGTGTTCTGCCTTCTGGTTCAGTGTTGTTCTGTGGCTTTAGTTGTCCTTTAACTTACCAGTGCTCCACTAGCAGCTCCTTCTTTCGACCGATAATATCATATTGTATATGGCCCAGGAAAGTTCATTGATTATCTTTTCTTTGTTTGTATAAATGTTTGATCAGATCCGTAGCACTTCCGCAAAATGTAATTGTAATTTAGCATAAGGAGTGCTTCCACAGTCCTTCTATTGTATGTATCTATTAGGAAGCATGGTCAAGCTTCCATGTGGTAATAGCACCCCCAACACGGCCCTTTAATTGGAGGTCCTTTGCCTTTAATATAAAGCACTGGATGGATGGCCCTCATTTTAATAAGCCAAAGGGCTGGGGGGTAGTGAGAAAGCCTATTATATGGATCGAGTGCACAACGATGAGAAATGCAAAAGTTTGCTAATGGTAATTGAAGTAAAAAAGGTTAGAAGTTTGGACCTTCCAGACTGGGGTTACCTTGATGTGGTTAAAAGGCTTTTCATTCATGTGATCACAGTAATGTATACTAAAACCCCTTTGTTTATAAAGTATGGCAGTGTGCAGATAATATGATATTGTATGGGGCCTAGGAATGTGCATTGATTGTCTTTCTATGTTTGTATAAATGTTTGATCAGATCAGTAGCACTTCCGTAAAATCTAATTGTAATTTAACCTAAGGAGTGCTTCCACAGTCCTTCTATTGTATGTACCAATACAAAAGATAGGTGCGCAATCAGGACAGCCCACCTGTCGGCTGAGAAGGAGCCACAAGTGAAGTGCCAGGGGAGGTGGGGAAAAGTACCTTCCATCTCACACCTGCATGCATGTGCCCTATGTTAGAAAATGAGGTAGGCGCACAAGCAGCAACTATCCTTTAATTGGTCATGTTCAGCTTAAAGTAAGAATGGGGGGGGGTGTCCCCTTCCTCCCTGAAAATGTTTCTTCCTTTGAAGAAATTAAATAGTTGTATAATAAAAGAGGAAATGTTTGGTTTACTGATATAAAATAAGTACTTGAGAATTAACCCTCGAATATAACGTTCGAATTTGGTAAACCTCGAATATATCCTTTAATTACGATAACCCTCAAATGTAGCAGTTGATTTTGGTAACTCTCAAATGTATCATTTGGTAACCCTCAAATGTAGCCTTCAATTTCAGTAACCCTCGAATGTTGCATACGATTTCAGTAACCCTCGAATGTAGCATACGATTTCAGTAACCCTCGGATGTAGCATACGATTTCAGTAACCCTCGAATGTAGCATACGATTTCAGTAACCCTCGGATGTAGCATACGATTTCAGTAACCTTCAAATGTTGCGGTCAATTCTGGTAACCCTCGAATGTATTGTTTGGTAACCCTCAAATGTAGCGTTTGAGATCAGTAACCCCTTGAATGTCGGGTTTGGTAACCTTTGAATGTATCTTTCTGTAACTCTCGAAAGTATAATGTTTCCATGGTGTACTAAAGAACAATTCTAAACATTTCATAAATTTCAAAGGCTTTCATTGGCAAATACGTCACATTTATGCAAAGTCAATATTTACTGTGCTGACCCTTCCTTCTTCTGGTTATCACCTGTGGGCTCAATCCTGACTAATTTTAAGTGCTTAAAATCAATCACTATTTATGGTCTTCTGCTTGTCCATTCTCTTAAGAAATTACCACAGGTTCCTATTTTGTAATGGATTAAGATCTCAGATCCAAAATGTCATTGTTACCATTCTTTATTCATGGCAGTGTTCTTGGTCAGAATTGTGAGTGGGGCCACCCCAACACATAGACTCTATCAGGATGCCTTAGTTTTATTGTAAAGCAGGATTTCACCTTTTCCCCAAGATATCCCAAACAGTAGGAAGATGTATTCATGAAAATACATTTTAACCAGTCACCTGCTTTCCAAAGTTTCTGCAGAATTTAAGTCTATTTTTCTTGGAAAGCAGTGGCTTCTTTACTGCCCTTCTTGACATAAGCCATAGTCCTCACTTCACCTCATTGGGCATGAAGAGTCAGTCACACACACCTGCTACCAATATTAATCAAGCTTTGCTCTAGTAGCAACACAATTCTGAAGATTGCTGGACACTAGTCCTGAAGCCTTCTTCACCAGAGCCGGATTAAGACCAAATGGGGCCCAAGGCACAAGTCAGAATTGTGGGGCCCCCCTAACGTTCCATTTCACAAATATCACTACAACTTATTTGGCATATCACCCCGCCTCTTAGAAAAAAAAATATATTTTGCTGGTCACTGGCACCACACCGGTACATCCCCCTGGCACTACCAGCATATCCCCCTCCCCGATGCCCCTGGGACCTGGCACCACACATTTTGTTTATGCACACTGTCTGCAGCCAGCATAATACAACACCCCCCCCACACACACCCAGGAACCACCAGCACATCCCCAAATGGAACCACCAGCACAGCCCCAACTAGCACCACCAGCACAGAAATTCAGACTGGGGTCCCCATAACACCCCTCCACCACCACTAACACAATGCTATTAACCTACATGAAGCTGTATACTGGTAGACAAATGATAATATGATAGACAGAAAATAAAGGCAGACATAAAGAAAGACATAAATAGATGGATAGATATACAGACAGCTAAAGAGATATATAGATAGATATACAAAACTTAAGAAGTAAAGGACAGTTTTATAGTGGCCAAAGCTTTAGATAGATAGATAGGCAGGCAGGCAGGCAGGCAGGCAGACAGAGACAGAAAGAGACAGACAGAGACAGACAGAGACAGACAGAGACAGACAGACAGACAGACACAGACAGACACAGACAGACAGAGACAGACAGAGACAGACAGACATAAAGATGATAGATAGATAGATAGATAGATAGAGAAATAGATAGATAGAGCAATAGATAGATAGATAGAGCAATAGATAGATAGATAGAGCAATAGATAGAGAAATATATAGATGATACATAGATAGAGAAATAGATAAATAGAGAAATAGATAGATAGTAGATACATAGATAGATAGATAGTAGATACATAGATAGATAAATATAAAGATGATAGATAGTAGATAGATAGATAGATAGATAAAGCAATAGATAGATAGTTAGATAGATAGAGAAATAGATAGATAGTTAGATAGATAAAGCAATAGATAGATAGTTAGATAGATAAATAGATAAATAGAGAAATAGATAGATAGTAGATACATAGATAGATAGATTGATAGATCAGAGAAAATAGATAGATGAAGATAGAGAAAGAGATAGAATGATAGATAGAGAATATATAGATAGAGATATAAGAGATAGATAGATAGAGAAATAGATAGATAGATAGTAGATAGATATATTGATAGAGAATATATAGATATAGATAGAGAAATAAAGATGATAAGTAGATAGATAGATTGATAAGAAATATATAGATGATACATAGAGAAATAGATAGATAGTAGATAGTAGATAGATGCGGCATACTGGCAATATTCCATCATTCAGCATACAATATGCTAGCTCTGTTGCCTTTGCTTAGATACAGCTCTGCTCTAAGCAGCAACCATAATTTAATCTGCACATTTAAAACTATAAAGAAAAGCAAAAGTAGCAGAGAACTGCTTATTTAATGATTTACATTTTCTGGCATAAAACAAACTATATAAATTTAATGTCCAACAAAAAATATAACCCCTTGCACCACAAACCTGGCTGTCATAAAATTATGGAGCTGTTAAAAAAAACAGCTTGAGGGACCCCTCAAGACAGAGAGATAGAAGAGATGGTGGGATAAAGATAGATAATAGCAGATAGGGAATAGATTGGTTATATATAAGCAACATACAGACAGCGAATTCAACATTTACAATGAAATTTCACTGGAAACAGAGCTGGTGTAGTGTTCTGTAATAGAGGTTTTGAAATCCTAGCTTGTTCAGATGTTAAACAGTACCAATTCTACTTGGGTACATGTAGCTTACATTCAGTGCCAGTGAGATAATATTTAACATGTAATTACAGTACAGTGCCAGTAATAGGGTACACCTAACTAGTGACAGTAATTGTATGTACATCTAGTTTCAGTACAGTGCACGTGCCTACATTTTGATACATTTACTGTATGTAAATGTATTCCAGACAGTGCCTGTCACAATTGGTAACGGTAGTTATGACTAAAAGTACAATGCCAGTATCACTTACCCAGGTACCGGTGGACTGGCAGAGCTGCAGCGGATTGTGTGTGGTGGGGTTCCCCCTTTGAGATGGTAGTAGAGAGATCCCGGCAGAAGAAAGCAAAGTGGCCATACAGGACCTAAGGCCCCTGTCCTTTACGAAACTCAACTTCCTGCTGGTGTGTAAAGTCTTATTAAAGTTTGGTTTTTTAAAAAAGGGGAACTTCCGTTTTTTTTTTTTAAAACAAACTTTATTTAAAATGTACACTGCCCGCCGAACACCACAAGATATTGGAAAATCAGGTGTAGTTTGTAGGGGGGCACTGTGGGGGTCACTGCATCTCTGAACTGGGGCCGTGCCCAGTGTAGCGCCGCCACTTCCGGGGGCCCCAGGACGGCTCCCGACGGCCCCCCTGACATCCGGGCCCCAGCACTTGCCTCGGGTGCCTTGTGGATAATCCGGCCCCTGTTCTTCACAACAACTGAACCTTTCATTTCATTATCTTGATGATCTGGTAAATAGAGATGGACTAGAACTCAAACTCAAATCCAAGTTCGAACCGAACTATTTGAGTTCGAACGGACTCGGACTTCTCGAACTATCCCGGACCCGGATTTTTGATATTTTCCGCACTTCGATGATTATCTAATGTTCGAACATTCGAGGCATGCGAATATGCAAGTAAAATGTCTATTATTCCAATACGCAAGTAAATATCGAATTCTCTATTCCGCGAATAAAATGTGTATTATACCTATACACAAGTAAATATCGAATTCTCGAATCCATGAGTAAAATGTCTATTATACCAATACGCGAGTAAATATCGAATATCGAATCCGCAAGTAAAATGTCTATTATACCTATACATGAGTAAATATCGAATTCTCGAATCCGTGAGTAAAATGTCTATTATACCTATACGCGAGTAAATTTCGAATTCTCGAATCTGCAAGTAAAATGTCTATTATACCAATACGCGGGTAAATATCGAATTCTCGAATCTGAGAGCAAAATGTGTATTATACCTATACGTGAGTAAATATTGAATTTTCGAATCCGCGAGTAAAATGTCTATTATAGCAATATGCGAGTAAATATCGAATTCTCGAATCTGCGACTAAAATCTGTATTATACCTGTACGCAAGTAAATATCGAATATCAAATCTGTGAGTAAAATGTCTATTATACCTATATGCAAGTAAATATCGAATTCTCGAATCCGCAAGTAAAATGTCTATTATACCTATACACTAGTAAATATCGAATTCTCGAATCCACGAGTAAAATGTCTATTATATCTATACGTGAGTAAATATCGAATCCGCGAATAAAATGTCTATTATATCTATACGCGAGTAAATATCGAATATCGAATTATTGAGTAAAATGTCTAATATACCTATATGCGAGTAAATATCGAGTTCTCTAATCCACGAGTTCGAAAGTTCGGCCATCTGGTAAATGGCTCTTTCATGTGCAACACTCTTAGAAGCATTTTCATTGCACGTGTTGATTGCATGCAATTCTTTGGAGGTAGCCGTTGGTTATCTATGGTAAAAAAGCAATATATAGCGCACTCCAGTCTTCAACAGTGTTCAGTGTATTTATTCACACATGTAACGTTTCGATACTCGTGTGGTACCTTCTTCAGACAACATCATAATAACAAAGTGCTCAGTGCATATATATAACATGTAACAACAGGAAGTAACAGTGACCTCTAGTGATTAGAAAAAACAATTCATCTACCTTAATAAGTTTATCTCAATAAGTCTATCCCAATCAATCAAAGAGATGGAAACAATTATCCTATGTGTTCATATGACAAATATAGAAGTGCTAGTGCCATAATAACTTTTATATTAATAAGTTAATAGTGCTAAAAATGTGATAAAAATGGTTTGAAAACATTATATTTCAGGATACATATAATATACAATAAATATAATTCTTGATACTTTATACATTCAGGAACAATTAAAAAACGCATCTAAATACTACTTAGCTTAACGATTACTCAGAAAGCATTTCAATCCCAAATTCACGTTTAGTCCCCGTGGTTGTAGTGCTCCTAGTGTGTATATCCAATAAGATTCCTTTCTCAGAAGCCTGTTATTTCTGTTTCCACCTCTTTTTTGTTGGCAAACTTGGTCTATTACCATACCTTTCAATTCATGTGTTTGATGTTTGTGTTCTAGAAAATGAGCTGCCACTGGTGGCATATCTGTTTTGTTCTGTGTTTCCTTATCCTTACGTTCCCATGCTAGTTTCATATCACTTTTGTGTTTTTGGAACCTTTTTTTAAAAGGTCCGATAGTTTTCCCATTATACATTTTTGAACAGGGACATTTGAGTAAATAAATGCAATAATCAGTGTTACACGTGTAGTATGCTTTGAGGGAATATGTTTTGCCACTATATGGGTGTTGGAATTGTTTGCCTGTGATTAATGAGTTACACATGTTGCAATTACAGCAACGATAACATCCTGTCTTGTTAGATAATTTCAGTGTTGGTGTCATATATTTGTGTGTAGGATCTGCCTGTATCAAATATGAGTATAGTGATCTCCCCTTTCTATATGTTGGAATCGGTCTCTTTCTTACTTTTTCACATAACTCTGTATCTCCCTCAATAATGGGCCAGTATTTCCTTACTGTTTGATTGATAACATGGGAAGCTGTGGAATATTTCTGGATCATTGGTATTCCTTTGTCTTGTGTCTTCGCTGTATTCGTATGTATGGCTGCTTGTGTCCTGGCTAATTTAATTTCCTTGTGATTATAACCCCTCTCCAAGAATTTATTCTCCATTCTATCTAACTGCACTCTCTTATCCTCAGGGTCATTGCATATACGATGAACCCTAAGAAATTGTGACTTAGGTAGACCTGTAAATACATGTTTGGGGTGAAAATATCTGCCCTCAAAATAGTGTGACGATCAGTCGGTTTGTTGTATAAGTGTGTCTGTAATTTGTTCCCCTTCACAACAAGTGACATCAAGATAATTAATTTCCATTTTTGACATAGTCATTTCAAATTTTAAATTCTCGTCCATGGTGTTCAATAGGATAGTAGGATGGCGCTGCCGGACTGCCCATGGCAGTTCCAACCTGTTGCATAAAATATTGATTTTCAAATCTGAAATAATTGTTGTGCAGTATTATAGACAGGCATTCCATAATGAATTCAATCGGCAAAGATCCGTTATAATTTTGTCCCAAAAGCAATTGTGTGGCTTCCATAGTCATTCTGTATGCTCGTATATAATGAAGTAATGTCCATAGTCAATAACATCCAGTTAGGGTCCCAAGTCTCTATCAAATTCAATTGATCCAAAAAATCTTGTGTGTCCTTAATGTAAGCTGGTAGTGATTTGACCAGAGGTTTTAGACTGTATTGAGTGTGACATTGGGTTGTAAGATAGATCCTAGTGCAGACACATAGGTCTGAAGGGAGGTGTTTTAATGTCTTTATGGATATTAGGTAATCCGTAAATTACTGGTCTCCTAGGGCTGTCATCTAATAAAAAGTCAAATAATTTTTCATTAATCCAACCATTTGTTAGGGCAATATCACATAAAACTTTTTATTTTGTGTAGAATACTCACAGTTGGATCTTTTTGAGAGTTTACATATGCTCCACATTCCAGATGTCATTGCATGCTATCTTTGTAAAATGTGTAGTCCATCAGGAATATTCCACAGCTTCCCATGTTATCAATCAAACAGTAAGGAAATACTGGCCCATTATTGAGGGAGATACAGAGTAGATGTGAAAAAGTAAGAAGAGACCGATTCCAACATATAAAGGGGAGATCACTATACTCATATTTGTACAGGCAGATCCTACACACAATATATGACACCAACACTGAAATTATCTAACAAGACAGGATGTTATCGTTGCTGTAATTGCAAATGTGTAACTATTAATCACAGGCAAACAATTCCAACACCCATATAGTAGCAAAACATATTCCATCAAAGGATACTACACGTGTAACACTGATTATTGCATTTATTTACTCAAATGTCCCTGTTCAAAAATTTATATGGGAAAACTATTGGACCTTTTAAAAAAAGGTTCCAAAAACACAAAGTGATATAAACTAGCATGGGAACGTAAGGATAAGGAAACACAGAACAAAACGATAGCCACCAGTGGAGCTCATTTTCTAGAACACAAACATCAAACAACATGAATGAAAGTATGGTAATAGACAAGTTTGCCAACAAAAAAGAGTGGAAACAGAAATAACAGGCTCTATGAGAAAGGATCTTAGGTATATACACACTAGGAGCACTAAAAAACACGGGGACTAAACGTGAATGTGGGATTGAAATGTTTCTAGTAATCGTTAAGCTAAGTAGTATTTAGATGCGTTTTTAATTGTTCCTGAATGTATAAGTATCAAGAATTTATATTTATGTGATATATATGTATCCTGAAATTAATGTTTTTAAACCATTTTTATCATTTTTAGCACTATTAACTATTATATAAAAGTTATTATGGCACTAGCACTTTTATATTTGTCATATGAACACATAGGATAATTGTTCCATCTCTCTTGATTGATTGGGATAGACTTATTGAGATAAACTTATTAGTAGATGAATGTTTTTTTAATTAACTAGAGGTCACGGTTACTTCCTGTTGTTACATGTTATATATATATGCACTGAGCACTTTGTTATTATGATGTTGTCTGAAGAAGGTACCACACGAGTACCGAAACGTTACATGTGTGAATAAATACACTGAACACTGTTGAAGATTGGAGTGCGCTATATATTGCTTTTTTACCATAGATGATTGATTGGCCAGTGGCTATGGCCTCATAGTAGCACCCAGCATTATCAATTTCTTGTTAAAGGGGAGTGCGGAGACCGAATGTGATACACTTTGGTAGCCATTGCTTACACAAGGAGACAATCATTTCAAGCTCATGTACCCCTCTTTTTTTTTTAAATTAAAGGACTACTACAATCACTTCAGTCCCAATCCTCATCTTCTTCCATTTAAAAGTACCCAGGGTGAGGACCTAAACTCAACTCTGGGTTAATCATCTAACATCTTCACTTACCTCTTGAATCTCTTTGAGGGTTGGATACAATATTGACTATCTTGCTAGCATTATTAGTTACTTTTACAGAACAAAAACATAATATAAAAAACATGTAATTGCGGTAATTACAAATAAGAGAAAAACATTTTAGTTGTTGTAGTACCATAGAGTTAATATTCTGATATTTGTTGCTTGGTTGTGTTGTTTATTCTGCACATATTTTCCTTTCCTAGTAAAGGTCAATGCAATATTAATAAAATTGTCAGGGCATTCCATTATGAAAAATACTCCCATTTTATTTGTAAAAAGCATTTGTATTTCTATGTATGTATATTACTGCTGCATTGTTTTTTATAACACATACTCTTTTACGCTTGTGAAGGTTCTCATTCATCCAGGTCATGGTATATCTGTTGTATTCAATTAGATCAACTGGACTTGAAGTTAAGCATATCACAGCCAAGTGTTAAGGGTGTGATTGGATAGTGGCTAAGAGGTGTTATAGGAACGCCCAGGGTAAGGTGTCAAAACAGCATTGAACATGGCAGACAGCTCTATTGAACAACTCTATTTAGGCTTGGTTTCTTTATTTTCACATAAATGGCCTCCTTGACACCTTTCTTGAACCAGTTATGTTCCTTTGCCAATATGTTAACATTACAATCTTCAAAGGTATGTCCTTTATCCTTAAAGGAGAACTAAACTTACATTTTTTAAAACCTAATATGAAAGTTTTTCTCCCCAGAACACCTATACATTGTAAGAATCTTCTCTGGTACGTTGCATTTAGTATATGTGAGAAATAGATTCTGTAAGTAAGAAGGCTACTGCATTCTGTACTTCCTTCTGGTGGATTTTAACCCAGGTGTCATCCACATATCTGATCCAGTGGCTGGGTGCTATGCCCTTAAAGGTTTTAAGCGAGTGTTTTTCTACCTCGTCCATATAAAGGATGGCCACAATGGGTTCAAGAGAGGTGTCAAGGAGGCCATTTATGTGAAAATAAAAAAAACAAGCCTAAATAGAGGTGGGGGGGTTCGACACCAACTGTCTGCCATGTACAATGCTGTTTTAACACCTTACTCTGGGCGTTCCTATAACACCTCTTAGCCACTATCTAATCACGCCCTTAACACCTGGCTGTGATATGCTAATTGGGACTTTCCAGGGTACATAATTGCCACAGATTCTTGTACAAGTCATTCTGAATTGAGAAAGCCAGTCAGATGACTAGCGAAACGTCTTCAAGAACTAAACTTCAAGTCCAGTTGATCTAATTGAATACAACAGATATATCTAATCTTTTACATTATTATTTGTCCATGATTACTTTTCCCATAATCTTTTATTTGGAGTTAGGGGTTAATACCTTCTCATTTTTTACAACTTCAATATATAGTAATTTCCTGGGAGGACGTCTCAGGTTTGTATCTTCATTACCACATTGGTGAAACAATGTATAACATGGGTGTAACACTTGTATATTTGTATCTGTGTATTTGCTCATATTGATAATAAGTTATTTTTATAGTCCCACTCTATTTCCCTCCCCCTTGTTTAACATGTATCAGTTCAGCCGGACCTGGTGTCTATAAAAGGTTAATTTGTAATCTATGACGCCATATCCTGAGGACGGCCCGCCAATGGGCTGAAACTCGTAGATATAGCGTTATTTTCGTATTTCCAATAAATATAAAGTTTTAATTATTATATAAGACCCGAGAGTGCCTTTGCATCCTTTCTTCTACTATATATATACGTACATAGAAACAAAGTGCTCTTCATAGCTCTAAGATAAATCATGTGGCAATGCCCAGTCCTTGTCATTAATCCAGGATTTGTTTTCTACTGTCAGTATGACTTAAAAAACAGTTATACAAGCTTCAAAACAGGCGGAGAAAACAAACAGTTCTAATGTGATTTCCATGAGCTTCCACATCATAGAATTGTAAGAATCAGAAATTTGCACACAGGGACAAAAGAATGAGACATTCCATGGATAAAGTAGTAGGATACCTGACTTTAACAGTAAATATTTTCAGTCTAAGCTTGGTGCCAGTTCTTTAGAATAAATATAGTTTCCTAGTTAGTGACAGAATCAAAGATATGGAAATGTTACACGGATCCTAATAAGGATCACTATATTGCAGCTAAAGCTAGCTGTTTACTGCTGGAGAACTGTGACACTTATAATTCTATCTACTTATGCTTACTGTTAGACAACCCAAATGCGCTTAATTTTGATCATTCCACTGTAAAGCCAAAGATGTGGAAGACAGAAAATAAGCAGATCATCGGTTTTTTATAAACATATTTTTGGTAAATAACCACAAAACTTTTCACTTTCAGCAAAGACTAAATGCATTTACAGCTAGCAAATAAAGAAAGGATCTTGAAATATTAAAGGAATAGGTCACACAAAAAGTGAACTATTCCTTTAAAGCAGTGATTGAAGACCGGGAGGTAAAGGACCTATTGCTTTCCCTCCGTTCTTCAATCACTTGACCAGGATCCAGGATCAAAGGTAAGTATATTTACCTTGCACACAATCCACCAAGGCTCAGTCGACAAGACCCGCCCGCTTCCTGGTTTAGTGTCACTATAGTGCGCATGCGCAATAATGTATGCTATAGTAAACTAAACCAGGAAGCGGTAGGCAATTTTCTATTTAGGTCCTTTACCTTCCGGTCTTTAATCACTACTTTAAAGGAATAGTTTAATTTTTGTAAAGGATAGTAAAGATTTTAGCAGACCCTGTGCAGTACATTGTGTGGGGAGGGTAATGAAGGGAACATGATGGTAGCACAGCTCTGTGCAATACATTTCTCACCTTATTAAAGGGAAAGTTGGAGGGTATTCAGAAAGCTGCTTCTTTATGTGACTCCTTTTTGTAATCAGTTTACTATGTGCCTCAAAATTTTAAATTTAATGTTCTGTATTGTAATTTGGTCAGACGACCCATTTAATTCTTGTTTAGGTCGAGGCCACACTGCAGTATGCACTAGCATACCGGAAACATGAACGTGTATGTTTCCATTGTGTGTTGCCATGCGCTGCGATTGTGCAATCGGAGCGCATGCAATTTAGGCAAAAAATGTGGATCTCACACGCTCTGATTAAAGGATCGCAGCAAAACTAGTGTGGCCAGTCCAACTGACCAACACTAGTGTGCACTTTTAAACGAGCGATCGGATCACATGTTAAAACGCCCTGGTGTGGCCTCACCCTTAATAAACATTTAGGGAAGGAATTAATATGTCCACAGATTTTTCGTCCCAATCGACCGATACACAGAAGTATTGGTCGATTGGCCCGAAAAATCTGCCTGTGTACCCAGCCTAAAGAAACTACTGGTTGACCTTCCTGTGACCTCTGTGTTATAAAGACCAAACAGTCTGAAACCACTCACAAGGAAGGAAGAAGGTCTGCAGAAATCAGGAAAGGCCAGAAATCTGTACAATAACAGATGATTTCCACACAATACTTATCACTTCAGGTGAGATTTGCAGCTATTGGCTAGAAAGGAAATTATAGAATACATTCAGGCTTATTTGTATTTTAGCTGTAGGTTTCCTCTAATTTTCATTTAGTTTTTCATTTTATGTGGCACAGAGTACAATGATTGATACCTTTGGTTGGCTGCAGTAGCAGCCGTTTTAATTCCTAGAATTTCCTGGAAAAGTCTGTAACATTAGCAATCTTGTGTTCAGTTTCCCTAATAGACTTGTGTATTAAAATGTTAAAACTGGTTTATTAATTAGTACATGTAAAGGCAATTATTGAATATAAATAAAATATATGTATAATGCTGCGGGAAGGTACTGTATTTATAATAGGTAGTCCACGAGTTTTGACTCACACCACAGGTTGAAACTCACAGTTCCAACCATCACAATCTCATCGTCCAAAATATGGCTGCTGAAACCATGTTTTGATACCGAAGTTTGTGATTCAATGTAGACTTGCAGTTTTAAACTTTGAAATTCCATGTTGAAATCTGGCACTGTGACAAAGTGGGGGAAAGTGAGCATCAGATATCACAACTAGAAGACTCTCTGAACCCCCTACCTTATAAAATCATGCAACAAGCAGATAATGCAGGCCACAATGGCCAAATTGGATGACCCAGTAAATAAGTTACGGTGTCAAAATCTAAGGGGCATATTTATAGAGGTTCGTTAACTTTTCGCGGCCGTTATTTCCACCATTTTCGCAAAAAATGCATTGTCCACGATTTGTAAATGGGCGGGAAATGGCCACGAAAAGTTAACAAAGCGTTATCTTTTCACGGCTATCTGAACAGTTACCGCCGCTTCTATTTATAAAGCGGCGGTAACTGTTACGCACCGCTAATCTCGGACGTATTACTTCGCCACCTTGAAGGCCGAGATTCCCCCCTGGATCGCGGCGGGTGGTCGCACCCACCCAGAGAGGCCACCCCCCTCCCGCCGCCGCCCCTTCCCAGCAGCCCCTCCCATCCCCGCTCGTGGCAAATATAGGGAACAGGAGGCTAGGAGGGGCTGCTGGGAAGGGGCCGCAGCAGGTGGTCGCGACCACCCGCCGTGCACCCCCTCCCCAGCAGCCCCTACAAGCCCCCTGCCCCGCTGCTGGTGGAGAGAGGAAGGGAAGGGCCTGCTGGGAGGGGTGGAGGCACCCTCCAGTGGGGGCCCTGAGAAGGGCCTTTTGGGGCTTAAGGGGTTCCGCAGCTCGAGCTAAGACCCCCCTCCACGGCCCTATCAGGGCCCTTGCGGCACTTACAAGTGCCCTTGCGGCCCTAAGAAGGGCCTTTGGGGCTTAAGGCATTCTGCAGCTCGAGCCGGGACCCCCCTCCCTTGCCCTATCAGGGCCTTTGCGGCTCTAACAAGAGCCCTTTGGCGCTAGGGTCCGCAGCTCGAACTGGGCCCCCCTCCCTGGCCCTTGTAAGGGCCCTTGTGGCACTTACAAGTGCCTTTGAGCCCTTGGCAGCATCTTCTTTCTTCCAGTCCCAGCAACACCAGCTCCGCTGAGGCCCACTGGCACCCCCAGCCTCAGTGGAGCCGATGTTGCCAGCTGCTTCTTTCTTCAGCCATCTACTGAGATGGCATTTGAGGCCCGCGGTTGAGTGCACCTCTTTATATAGGTTTGCAGAAAACCCTAATCCGTTTCTTATTGGTCATTTTTAATGTTGGTTTACATGCTTACATTAACCAATCAGATTTCGGAAAATCTGATTGGTTAATGTAAAGCATGTAAACCAAGCATAAAAAAATTGACCAATCAGAAACGGATTAGGGTTTTCTGCAAACCTATATAAAGAGGTGCAAACTGCCGTGGACTTCAGATGCCATCGCAGTAGATGGCTGAAGAAATGGAGAGGGTACCTCCACCCCTCCCAGCAGGCCCTTTCCTTCCTCTCCCCGCCAGTAGCGGGGCAGGGGGCTTGAAGGGGCTGCTGGGGAGGGGGTGCGCGGAGGGTGGTTGCGACCATCTGCTGCAGCCCCTTCCCAGCAGCCCCTCCTAGCCTCCTGTTCCATATGTTCGCCGCGAGCGGAGTTGGGGGTTAGGAGGGGCTGCTGGGAAGCGGGGGTCAAGGGCGGGGTGGGCATATGCCCCGCCCCTGTAGTGGAGGCACCGGGAAGGGATTTTAAGTCCCTTCGCGGCAAAATTGTATTGTACTGTAGTGCAGTATTGCCGCGAAGGGACTTAAAATTACCGCTGGACATCGTGGCCGCCATACATATCGCGGCGATGGCGCTCACCGTTATAAATACGGCGATAGCGCTATTTTCGCGGCCACGATAATTTGCGGTAATTTTTGGACGATATTTTCGCCCCTTTATAAATATGCCCCTAAGATTCTTGGGGCTCCCTAAAGGAGCAGACCCTGCAAAAAATATTTAGAGCACCGGATAACCATGCATTTTGGAGACCAGGCTATTGACAATATTCATGATAAAGAAACCTTTATGTCAAAGATTCAAGCCTTTACCTCTTGACCTACTCAAATTTGTTTTCAACAAAAAAGAGGGAACCTGAAAGAAGAAGGTATGCTTCAGGAAATCGACTTGACATTTTAAGTGAGCAATGACTTTTCTATACCTTGTGGTTAGTCAAGTCACAAGATTTATCTTCTCTGTGCAGTTTGGGCCACAAATGATTTCTGGAAAGAAACTATGAACTTACTATAATGCACTCCATACAGAAGGGCTCATTATGTTTGGATATAGCACAGTGGAACCTGATTATTTTATAAACCTTCCTTCTTTAAGAGTATAAAATATTCTGTTCTTGCAGAAAAAAAGAAACTCTTTTTCTTTTTCTTTCAGATGGGTATATAGTAGACTGTAATTGGCAGGTAAGGTTGCTAAGGGCTTTCTATTTCCTTTATTCATATTATTTTCACTGCAATAAAACATAAAATAAAGTGCCAAGAGAGGGAATCTTAAAAACTGGGAAATGTGAAAAAAAAAGTTATTGTCATTGCCATTACAGCTGTCATCTGCCATTATAGAACTTATGTTTTGCTTCTCCTGCTCTGACATTCTTTTTTCAGTTCATTTTGTGATAGAAAGGTTAAGGCAGAACAAGTTAAAGCTGCCAACAATGGGGAACGCACTCTCCTTTTCTAAGCTGTGATTTCCAATCATTCATTGCTAGACAAATGGGCGTGTGGAAGTGGAGTAGGGTCATTAGAAAGCCATCCACTTTACTAAGCAGCATTGTTTGAGGACTTTGTGCCAAGTAGGGCAACGGTTACAGGAGGGTAGAATGGACATGCCAAATCAACTCAAAACCTAAGTGTTGCCCAAGAGTGTTTCAGAATCAGCACATCAAGCTTACTTTTGCTTCTCAACCACAAATTGGCCAATTAAACCAAGACCTTGAAAGTTAACGACTCTTTCTTTTTCTAATTTTCTATATTGACTTTCAAGCACTTAAATGCATTTCAACAATGTTCACAGTTGATGTTTGACTTTATGATTTTTATGCAATACATAAATTAATATTTCATATACTGTATCTATATCATATTCTATCTATTTCATATATCTATCTATTATTTGTGCAACAATCCTTGACTATAAAAAGATACAGTATTTGTACTGCCTGCTTACTAACCACAATGTGCTCTTGTCTATATATTTGCTAATTGCTACTGTGCTGTAAGGTTTTCAGACACACTTTATTTTATTACTGTTGCTTTCTTTTTTTTTTAGGAACGTTTCAAAACTCTACTGTAGCTAAACAGAAGTGGCAACAGTCAGACTTAAAGAAACAGTAATACTATAATACAATAATGTTCTACTTAAAAAATGGACTGTATTTATAAAGGTGCAATATCGCAGATATGCTAAACCGCAGCTTTAACACCATTTTAAACTATTGCAATGTAAATATAAGTACTGCGGTGGTATTGTATGGCCACAGTCATTTTTACGACCATGCCAGGAAAAGGACAACCAGCCATAAAATTGGAGTACTTTACAGCCGCGTCCTAATAGTCCACAATAAACATTTCCAACACCACAGGTTCATAAATATGACCCAAAATAAAGGAGATCTAAACTTTAGTAACATTTTTCAAATACTAATGTGAAAGCTTTTCACACCAGAACACCTATACATTCTTCTCTAGTAAATTGCATTTAATACATGCAAGTAATAGATCCTGTAGCTAAGAAGGTTTCCCTTTTTGTTGCCAGTACAACCCACAGCCTATGAAGTCATTAAAGAGCCATGACCCTGACCCCAGTATTCACTGTCTCTATTCACAGAGTATTTTCTTCAGATTTCTCCACACCAACAATATAGAATGCCCTGCTTGTTATCATGCGGGTTTTATTAAGTCAATGTGACAGTTTGAATTACATACAGCCTTTCATGGTCAATACAAAATATTCATCTAATTTTACAAATTTTTTTTGTATTATCCTGCTCCTAGTAAAATAAAAAAAGATTTTAACTCTTTTTTTTGTATCTGCAGTGGTGGCTCAACTGGTAAAGCACATTCTTCAGAAACAAAAGGTCCAAAATGTCACAGATTGAAATCCCCAGACTTTTATTGTTTGTTTCCATTATGTTCCTAGAAAAAGATAAAGTTCCTATATGTACTATTGTTTTATATAGTATCTTTGATTGAGATAAGGGTAAAAGCTTTGCTTTTTGCAAGACAACGTACACAAGGTTGCAGGATCAGTTCCCCAGACATTTAATATTCTGTCTATTACATCCATGGTAAATTAGAAATACATTTCAAAGATGTCTTTCTTTTTTGTATGAAAAGTAAAGGATTATATCACTGTTAGGACAGAAGCATTGGACGTATTTGGGGAAAAAAATTAATCCCTGTCCTGGCTGTCATCTTCTAGGAAGCACATTTTTTGTTTATATCTGTTGAGCAGTACAGAGCGTGTGAAGAGTACTGCATGCATTTAGCCGGGTTTATCCCTAGTACCCACAGGTTAATTTCATAAAGTTAAAGGTTAATTTCATAAGCCGCACCAGTCTAAAATTAGAATTTAAAAGATGCATGTTTGGCCCAGCAAAGTATGACTTAAACCCACTGTAACCTGATATGACATCGGGAAGAGTGGGTTTAATTCACTTTTGCATGATATAACATCTCCCCTTTAGTATGTTTAAAGTTGTTTCTATGTTTTTACAGATGCAGAGCATCTCACACCATTGACTATCACCTGACGCCTCAAATGAACAGAAAATTCCCATAAAGGAGGACTATAGTGCGTATAGTAATTTCCCCCCAAAAAACAGCTAAAATGAAAAATACCTGGGGCAGGGAGGTAGGGTTGGTACTTTCTACTTCCCAATATAATTTCTATGAGGAACAGCAGCACAAAAAAAACTGCTTCTGCCAGGCTTCCTGAGTGCTTCAGCGCTATCATTAATACAGGAAGGTCCGTGGCACTAACCTGGAAGATGTAAACTGTATATGGTATAGTTCCTAAATGAAACAATATTGGGAGATGGGAATAATTAATCCTAACTCCTTGTCCCAGCTACTTTTCATTTTTAAGAAGTTAATTTTTACAGTATAGTTGTCCTTTAAGCATATCCATAAATCAATGTTCACATTCCTAATATAAACATTGTTACTAAAATAACTACTATTTATCAGGTAGGCAGTTAAATTCACATTAGAACTTTATGCCATTTGCTTACCCACCCTTATTGATTTGTTTTTGGAATAAAATAAACCACTGCACGTCACAATTTAATCACTCTGCTCATGGGCACACTGTCCCTGTCTGTAACAATCATCCTCAGTTTGGACTGCCTTCATTTAAACTTCTTTAATGTGTCTTTATTTATTGAACTGAAGAGAGGGATGAATCAGAAGATAGCCATAAAATGGGAGGTGAAATCCATATATAGATTGATTTACAGTATTGTACAGTACTATTAAGGAGCTGGTCCTTGCCAAACCAACCTGAAAAATAATTGCATCCTGACCTAACACCGAGGGAAAGCAGAGGCGTAGCTGTACAAAGGACATGTATGAAAAACTTAAGCATTGATTAAGGAAACCACCACCACAGAGAAACTGATAAAAGTATTATGAAAAAAACATTAGTGTACTTGATTTGTATAGTTCTTTTACACTAAAAGCAACAAAGATATTGACAATTCTGCCTAGATATTAACAATCCAGCCTATCTGAGCATCTGATTGTTGGGTTTAATCACATGAAACACTATTTGAGGGAAAGGAAAAGATGTCAGCTTAACATAAGCAAAATGCAAGGGTTATCTTACAATATGTGCAGGCGTATGATTTTGCTATAAACAATAATTACACAACCATTTTCAATATTAAAATTTTACATAATTGCTTGACAAACAGACTGCTTGGCCGTAGTCAAGTTAAGTGTGCTTAAGGGTGACCAACCATTGCATCCTGAATCCAAATGGCAATTGGAAAGTATTGCTAGATCAACCAGAACTACAGTATATGTACCTTATTAATACCAGTAATTCTCAACATTTTTTAGCTTTATAAACTTATCTAGGCCACTTTTAAAGCTATTCAATGAACTTGCCATTACCGCATCTGCTGGAAGACAGTTCTACAGTTTCACTGTTCTCACTGTAAAGAAACCTTTCCTAACCTGAAGATGAAACTTCTTTTCTTCTAATCTTAAAGGGGAAGTTCAGTGCAAATACATATGCTTTTCAGAAAAAAGAGCAGTATTTTTTCATCCCAATGACCTTAATCTGCCAATTCAGCATTTTGTCTATGTATAAATAAATGCAACCGAAATACTGACTTCCTGTTTGCAGGATCCCTAATAGAGACCGTTATGGTCTTGCCCTTGACTCAGCGCCTGGGTTGATTCAGTTGCTCACTAGAGATCTGAGCATGTTTGACCCATCCAACAGCCAATCAGTATAAATTACTATTAGGAACATTCCAAGGATGTGGTGCATCCTGGGAAGAAGAAGGACCATTAGAACCTGAAATGTCAGCTCACTAATATCAACAGCAGGGAACAGCAAAGGGTATGAAATCAACTGATTTTTCAAAATGGGAGAGAATATGTAGAATAACTAAGAAGGCATTACACAAACTAACAACTTAACAAATATTGATAATTTCCACTGAACTGTCCCTTTAAAGGAAGTGCAGGTGTCCTGTGATATGTCCTGTTAGCGAACAATACAACATTGAGTTTTTTAGTATAGCCCATTAATATATTTGTATAAAGTGATCATATCCCCACGCAAACGTCACTTCTCCAATGTAAACAACCCTAATTTGCCTGTGTAGTCAAGCCCCACCATTCCCCTTATTATTTCCCATCTGTGAACTGCTTCTATTAGCAAGGTGTCCCTTTTATATATGGGATTCCAAAACTCCACCTCCAACTTTTCTCTCTCTATTCCCCTTTTTATACAAGACAATATCTTGCTAGCTCTAGCCGTTGCTGCCTGGCATTGTTTGCTATAGCTAAATCTGTTATTTACTAGAACCCCCAAATTTTTTTCCATTAGCGATTCACTTAGCACAGAGTTATTTATGGTGTAGGTGGCACAGGGATTGTTAAACCCCAAATGCATCACCTTTTTTTATATTTATCAACATTGAATCTCATCTGTCACTCTTCTGCCAATTTTGCTAATCTATCTAGGTCTGCTTGCAGCATATGCACATCCAAAGATCTGCATAGTTTAGTACCATCAGCAAAGACAGAGATCTTGCTCCCAATGCCCCCTTCTAAGTCATTTATCAACACATTAAAAAGAAGTGGCCCCAGTACAGAACCCTGAGGCTCTCCACAGAAATTTGGCCCACATGGATGTCGCTCAATTGACCTATCCTCTATCCATGTGCAAATGTTTTTTTTCTAGGCCAACAGTCCTCATTTTATACATTAGCCGCCTATGTGGCCTCTCAGCCAATCACAGATGCAGCCAAGGTCCGGCCCCTGCTTGCAAGCAGGAGGTCGGATTGGATCTCCGTGGGAGAGAAGACTGTGTAAGTAGAAATCTGGGGATTTTTTTAAAGACATATTGTGGTGTTTGGGGGTGAGTAGGGGTTTACCTACCTTATGCCCAAAGTTCATTTTGGGGGTGGAGATGCCCTTTAAGTAGGGTATTTAAATTAAAATACCGTTGGGAATTGACCATTTATGCTACCCCTGCAAAGCACTTCGTCCATCGTAAAAATAAACAACTACTAATGGATAAAGCTACTAACGGATAAAGATTTGTTAGCGAACTTTTCCTTTTATAAACACCGCCCATCAGATGCAACCAGAGAAAGATATAGTACATCAAAAAACACAAGTGGGAGATTAACCGACAACCTACAATTTTTTGTGAAAAATTTAATTTACCCACATAATGATACTTAAAATAAACACTTTTTAAAAAAATAACAAACTCTTTATTATTCTTCAATAAGATATTGAGACAATCTAGTAGATTAACATAATGGGTTTCGGTGCAATACCCTTTTCCTCTTTATTAAAATACATCCAATTTTAGTTTGAATCACCATATTTTTTCTCTGCTAGTGCAACCTCTTAAGAGACAGAATAACACATGTTCATAGTCCTTAAAATAAAAAAAATCTTTCTGCATCTGAACATGAAACGCCTTTTATTGAATTTTATGGAATGTCCTTGTGTCCTCTGGAAAGATTTACTGATGAATAAGCTTCTGCCAAGCTCATTGTATGAACCCCTTTTACATTAATATGAGTAATCATAGACCAAGTGCCTCTTCTTCAACTTGACCAAGGTTTTTCTCATTATAAATGTAGATTCATGAAAAGGCACCTACTTCATTATTGATTTGTAGTTGTTGTATTTGAATTCCTCTTTATGCCCCCTTATTGTGTATATCTACTCGAATATTTCTTCCCCTTTATTTTTCACATTACAATTTTTAAAATGTATTTACATTATTTTTATCTGAATCCCATTTAGTCACCGTTCCTGATCACCATTTTCTTTGTACAAAAATAAGGATTCTGCCTTTTTTCACTTAATGATCATCTATTGACGTTCCATGATTGAAAGGATGCATTTTAATTTAAAATAAAACAAATTCATTGTTTGGAATCACAGAGATATATCCTGCTACAGTATATAAATATGATCTATTTTATTCCTCACTTTATTGGATAAAGTTAGAGTATATGCCATGACAAATCCTTTCAAAAATAAAAAAAAAGAACTATTGTGTACACCTTTAATAAAAGGATACCTCACAGTTAATGGGTTAAAAGTTGATATTATGTTTCTCTCCCTAAAGGAATGTTATATCTTTACACCATAGATACAAAAACATGGAAATAACAATGTATATTATCACCCATTTTTTATTATACGATATGTAACAGAGTGCTGATATTACATGTCCAATAACTCACAATGTACAATGTAGAATTGTTCATTTTTCTTACTCTATAATAAATTAATAATAAAAACAAATAAATAAATACAAGTCCAGAAACCAGAAATCCAGAAGCACAGTTTCTTCCTGATAAAGCTCTTGTTAGCATTCAGAATCTTTTCCAATTAATTGTTAGACTGACAGAATGGAGAACTCCAGATGATGACTGAGGTTGTTTAACTTTGACAAGGGGTTACTGTGTTACTTCGAGCCAGTAATTGTTTGTCAAGTAAAATTGTATGACTGTAGACACATCATGGGAAAAACAAAGTAAAAGGGACAGGGTCAGCTTGGCACTGTATTCAGCATATTAGGGAGAGTACAATGGGTTTTGTAAGTCTAAATTGCATTAGGTCCCTGTGAGTGACAGAACTACCATACAATATGTGTACCTGCTTCTTAACCTTTTGACCTTATGTTCCTGTTGATTACTACAGTACTTACTTTGGCCAAGCAATGTCAGTATCAAAAAAAAAAATACAATCTATTCCAGAAAATAATTTTTTTTCATGTTAAAATAAAAATCTAAAATGAATTTAGTGGAACACGGATGCACACTTATGCATGCACATGCTTACACAAACATGCAATATATTTACAAAACAACAAAATAAATTGTGTTTAACAATTTAATGAAAAGTAGTGAAACTTCTACCTTCCATTCTGTTCTACCTGTCTGAGTATCAAGAATAAATGTATGTGTAATATTTTTTAACAACATGGCTATATATCAAACCCTATCTCTGTGCCTTTTAATTAGGACTCGACATGCACAGTGGAGCTCTCCCCCCTCCCTCTCCCCCTCTGGATCCCTCAGAGGCTGCAAATATATTTATAAAAAGAAGAAGCTTCTTTTAAGGTAAGGCAACCCCTTCCCTAAACTCTAGGTTTAACTATTCTAAAACAGCCCAGGACCCCGTTCATTATATACTGTAGAAGGAAATTTACACCTCTGAAGTCCCACTATGATTAAACTAGCAGAAAATCTATGTACCTTTTACCATTCTGACAAACTGAACTTGTCTCACAATTCAGCATCTATGTCCCTAGCATAGGCTACTGTATATTCTAGGCATAAGCATCAGGATGGGGCTTATTTCCTGTAATCCTGGGTTTAGAGAATCATCCAACTGATGCATCTTATTTTGCTTGAATTAACCTCAAGAACAATCTATTTAACAAATTTGTTTCATTTATTCAGTTCACATTTTATCACATGTTGGGCAATATGTGCCTAAAACTATTCATTTGATTATACGGTAATTTTCAGCACTATTTAGTAGACATTCTTCTTTTGCAAATATTGCCTTTGAAAATGAACATTTGTTTTGTTTTTTGAGATAAGTTTAAAACTCCAACCTTCTGCATGGTGTTTATTTTTATTCCGACAGAGTTTCATTGTTTAGTGATACATTTTGCTGCTTTATTTTTGGCTCTGCTGCAAAGTTGCCTGTTTGTAAATATGGCAAAAAATAAAATGGGGAAAATATTGCTGCTTTATAGACATTACACAGGGTCTATCAGGGAACAGGAAAGTTCTTCTACTTATTGAACTGTCTTCCCTATTCTGCCTGGATAGAGGCAAGTTCTTATCCTTGTTCTTTAACTTTCATGGCAGAGAAACAATAAACTTTCTTCAATCTAATCCCCACATCCCCATTGTTATCAATAGGACATCCCAGAATTCATTTTACCATGGGTCTATCAGAATTCCTTTTACCATGGGCTTATCAGAATTCATTGAACATACCATGGGCCACTCAGAATTCATACAGCCATGGGCCTTTCGGAATTCATTGTACCATGGCCCTATCAGAATTTAAATAACCATGGGCCTCTCAGAATCCATAGGTCTATGGGCCTATCAGAATTCATTATACCATGGGCTTATCAGAATTGATATGACCATGGGCCTATCAGAATTCATATTACCATGAGTCTATCAGAATTCATATGTCAATGGGCTTATCAGAATTCATTATACCATGGGCCTATCAGAATTCATACAACCATGGGCCTATCAGAATTCATATAACCATGGGCCTATCAGAATTCATATGACCATGGGCCTATCAGAATTCACATTACCATGAGTCTATCAGAATTCATACGACCATGCGCCTAGCAGAATTCATACAACCATGGGCCTATCAGATTTCATACAACCATGGGCCTATCAGACTTTATATGACCATGGGCCTATCAGAATTCATACAACCATGGGCTTATCAGAATTGATATGGCCATGGGCCTATCAGAATTCATATTACCATGAGTCTATCAGAATTCATATGACCATGGGCATATCAGAATTCATTATACCATGGGCCTATCAGAATTCTTACAACCATGGGCCTATCAGAATTCATACGACCATGCGCCTACCAGAATTCATACAACCATGGGCCTATCAGAATTCATACAACCATGGGCCTATGAGAATTTATATGACCATGGGCCTATCAGAATTCATATGACCATGGGCCAATCAGAATTCATACGACCATGGACCCACCAAATATCATTACAGTAGGGTTCTTCTCCACATCCTCCCATTAAGATGCTTTTAATTTTTCTTTTCCATATATTTAGTTGATGTAGACAATTCTACCTAATTAAATAGGAACCTGGAGGGTTGAGTGTTTCCTGGAACCTAACCCTGGAGATTTTAAATTCTAGTCTGGAGACTTTATAATGTGACACAATATATCTGAGATTGCCACGGTCTGTTTATCTATTAGAATGATACAATTAATGTTATTTTATTTATTGCCATGTGTAACACATCCAACAACAGTTACAGTAGGAGGAAGTCACAGGAAAAAAGCTGGAATTACTGAAATAAATGGGGAGATCCATGTCAGACAAAGCTAAGTCCCTCCCTACCTTAAAGCCTCATAGACGTCTCCATTTCACATCCATATTTAATCATTATTTGTGCCCGTTTGGGAAACTCAATTGTTTTAATCCTTTTAACTTTACCGTAAATACCGGTCTGAAGAATTGATGCATCAATAATTCTATCAAGAGCTGAAAGGGAAGTGTAAATGACAGACCCACTTCCTAGGTTGGTTCAGTGGTTTGAATAATAATTAGTGAAAGTGAGATATGGGAAATAGGATTGTGTTGCTAGACGTCTAAGTAGAGGAACACACATGTTTTCCTTCCTTTCATGAACAGGTGAATAAGGTTTGATAAAAAGGAGAAGAGTCTGGGGCAGGTAGACAGAGCTTTGTAATGTTGGCCGGGGATGGACAAGTCCAAGGACCCAGGTAGCCAGTTTTGCCGATTCCCTTATGGCTGGAACTGTGCCTCTGCATTGGAAAAAAGCCGATGTAATTCCAATATTTAAAAAAGGGTAGTTGTTCACATACAGGCCTGTAAGTTTAACTTCAGTGGTGGGGAAGATACAGGAAAGTTGTAGGAACATATTCTAGAGTATGTTATAAGAAATAATCAATAAGGATTTAGGAGGAATAGATCTTGTCAAACTAACTTGCTTGGCTTTTATGAAGAAGTGAGTAGGGATTTGGAATCTGGCATAGCAGAGGATATAGTATATTTGGATTTCACTAAGGCTTTTGATACAGTCCCTCATAGGCTAATGTATAAGCTAAGGTCTGTTGGACTGGGGTGGCACATTTGTACATGGAAAGAAAATTGGTTAATGGATAGGATGCAGAGAGTAGTTGTTATTAGGGCTTCATCATTATGGACTAAGGTTCTAAGTTAGGTGCCATAGGGTTCTGTGTTGGGGTCACTTTTATTTCATCTGTTTATTAGTGATTTGGAAGTGGGTATTGTCAGCAAGGTTTCTGTGTTTGCTGATGACACAAAACTTTGTCGCCTATTAAAGGATAAGTATGCTGTAAAATAAATTTAAATTTAGTTGGAAGCTGCAGCTTTAAAAAAACTGTTGCCATTGGTATCTTTCCCTATGCCCCTCCAGGAGGAAGCAGCAAATCTCTGAGGGGCGCTGCTAAACATTCAGCTAGGCACAATCAAGATGTCAGCAAATTGCAAGCTAGCAAGGTAGGGTCTGGAGGGGCATATACTTTAATAGCTTCAGAGGATGTGCAATCATTGCAGGTGGATCTAGATAGATTGTCACATTGGGATGCTATGTGGCAGATGAGATTCAATGTTGCTAAATGTAACTTGATGCATTTTTCGTTTAAAAATCCTTATGCTGCTTATACTATAAATTACACTGTGTTATGTAAATGCCTGCTGGAAAAGGATTTTGGGGTTTTGGTGGATAACAAACTTAGCAAGCAGTGCCAGGCAGCACCAGCTAGAGCCAGCAAGATATTGGCTTGTATAAAGAGACCCTCTTTACAAAGCATTGGTAAGGCCTCTTTTTAATATGAAGTACAATTTTGGAATCCTGTGTACAAAAAGGACATCTTGGAAATGGAAAAGGTTCAGAGAAAAGTCACTTGCGTGGGGATATGATCACTGTGTATAAATAAACAAAACATAGTGTAACTATTTTTTTCCATGATCAAACTGTTTTAGTGTTACCAGTGCTGGGTATCAGCCATACAGGTTGGGGTCTTTGCTGGATATCAGCTGTACAGGTCGGGGTATCTGCTGGATCTCAGCTGTACAGGTTGGGGTCTCTGCTGGATATTAGCTGTACAGGTTGGGGTCTAATTAAAAGAAAGATAAATATAAGAAGGACAAGGAGGGTAAGTCCATATTTAAAGGGGAATGTTGGATGGTAAGTCACTAGTTAAAGGGGAATGTTGGAGGGTAGGTCCCTATTTAAAGAGGAAAGTTGGAGGGTAGGTCCCTATTTATAGGGGAATGTTGGAGGGTAGGTCCCTATTTAAAGGGGAAAGTTGGAGGGTAGGTCCCTATTTATAGGGGAAAGTTGGAGGGTAGGTCCCTATTTATAGGGGAAAGTTGGAGGGTAGGTTCCTATTTATAGGGGAAAGTTGGAGGGTAGGTCCCTATTTAAAGGGGAAAGTTGGAGGGTAGGTCTCTATTTATAGGGGAAAGTTTAAGGGTAGTTTCTTATTTATAGGGGAAAGTTGGAGGGTAGGTCCCTCCAGTAATGTCTCTGATTTCCTGGTGGGCCTCAACATCCCAGTCCAACACTGATTCAGTGTTCGACAAAGCATCATTTTTAAACACAGGATCAGTTGTTTATCCTTTAAATAGTGTTAAGTTAAAAGAGCCAATAGCAATTGCTGAAACAATAGTATATCTTGGATGACTGATCCCCATACAGAGCACAAGGTGGTAGATTGGGTGTGTATACATAAGTTACATTACAGTTAGATTTCAGTTGACTCTGACATGTCATTTGGACCTGATGCATGGTGTGTGTTATATATATACTAGCAAAAGTGTGCCCGGTGGTGCACAGTTGAAATTATGTGTGTATGTTTTGCTAGGTAATTCATTTTATTGAAAGCTCGGGGTCATGGTCTCAGTGAGACCAAGACAAAGTGCACAAACATGCAAGTGAGTCGGGATCTCTCTGCCTCTACCTGGGTACACACCAGAAGATATGTGCCGTGAATCGGTCGGTCAGTCGGCCGAAAATATCTCTTGGTGTGGGGTGGCCGGCCGCGTTTCACCTCGATCATCCTCAATCGGAAAATCCCGATCGATCATGCGGTTCCCTATGGGACCGCATGGTCGATCGTTCGCAAATTCAGCTGCAGACAATTTGTCCCGGCCGAATGCTCGCACGTAGTGAGTGCTCGGTCGGGACCAATAGTCCCTCCTACTAAGATTCAACACAGTGTAATGATATAGAGCATGGGTGTTGAACTTTTCACATGTTTAAAAACTACAACTCCCAGCATTTCCTGGCTGCACAGAATGCTGGAAAAATTATTTTTCATACATCCTGGAATAAAGCCCTTTTACTTTAAAAGCCCATGCTTTAGCGATTCCTACCCAAGGATTTGAATATGCACATGTTTGAAAACTATATCTCACAGCATTCTCTGTTGGCAGCAAGTTTCTACTTTATGTCCATTGGCTAATGAATGTATTAAGATGCAAAAAAGTGTAATGATATAGAGCATAGGTGTTGAACTTTTCACATGTTTCAAAACTACAACTCCCAACATTCTCTGTTAGTAGTAAGTTTCTTCTTGCAAACAGAAACTGGATTGTCATTACTATCTATGGAGAGGGGAGGGTGAAGTAAATGTGAGAGTCTGAAGGATTTTCTAATTGGCTAAGACTGTCACATGTTTTACAAACAGCATATAATTGGGTATAATACAGGACTTCCTTACACTTCCTGTCTTGTCATGTACAGTGCCTAAGAGAATTTTTTGATTTGCTAACAGTGGAAGATCAGAACCTCATTGGATGTTAGTAAAATTCCACTTCCTTTTAGTGTCCTAATTCCACTTCCTTTTAGTGTCCCAATTTCCACTTCCTTTTAGAGACCCTGTAGAAATCCAAGAGGTGTGGCTTAACCTACCATTTTGAGTTTTCCACTCAAACCTAGGGGTGTCAAGTAAAGTAAGTATACTTTATCAATTGTATATTATTTGTAATTCAGTAGTAGGTAGTAGTACTATACTTTATAGTGTTATTTCTTATGGTTATTTTGATTAAACAGTGTTAATTACACACATACATATAGACCTTTCCTATGTGTAATAGTGTTATATACCCCCACCTAATTGGTTGCTCCTAAAAACTCAGTGCAATCTTCATAAAAATATACATTTATTTATATAATATAAGGGAAAAGTAAAAAAGGTTAGAAGTTAGGAACTTCCAGACTTGGGTTACCTTGACGTGGTTGGAAGGCTTTTCATTCATGTGATCACAGTAATGTATAAGAAAACCCCTTTGATTATAATGTATGGTAGTGTGCAGATATTATGATATTTTATGGGGCCTAGGAATGTGCATTGATTATCTTTTCTATGTTTGTATAAATGTTTGACCAGATCAGTAGCACTTCTACAAAATTGTAGTTGTAAATTAGCCTAATTGGAGTGCTTCCACAATCCTTGTATTGTATGTATTTATTATGAAGCATTGTCAAGCTTCCATGTGGTAATAGCACCCCCAACACGCCCCTTTAATGGGAGGTCCTATGCCTTTAATATAATAAAGCACTGGATGGATGGCCTCTTCCCTTATTTTAAAAAGCCAAAGAGCTGGGGGGAAGTCAGAAAGCCTGTTATATGGATCCAGTGTGCAAGTATGAGAAATGCAAAAGTTTGCTAATGGTAATTGAAGTAAAAAAGGTTAGAAGTTAGGACCTTCCAGACTGGGGTTACCTTGACATGGTTGGAAGGGTTTTCATTCATGTGAACACAGTAATGTATACTAAAACCCCTTTGTTTATAAAGTATGCCAGTGTGCAGATAATATGATATTGTTTGGGGCCTAGGAATGTGCATTGATTATCTTTTCTATATCTATATATATATATATAATTTTACACAACGAAGAATTAATATATGGTGAACAGGAATAAAACAGAACTAGAAACCATAACTCCCTCCTGCAGTCATTGGAAGTGCTCTTACTTGACATACTCAATAGATTGTATTGAAATTCCCAGTGTAACAGTCTTAATCAATCACCTCAATTTATCTCTGTGCTGCAAAAAGTCTGATGCTGACTGCTTCATTACTCACAAATCAGTTAAATTGTGTCCTGTCTAGCAAACGTGATCTTTACAGTTTTTTACAATTATTTCTATATAGGGGTTCATTTATTATGTCTGCTAGTTTCTCTGTTAGGAGAATAATTTGGTGGATGCCCAATGCATATGGTTATAGGAGACTTGAACTAATAAAAATATACAATCAGAGAGATTTGCACAGAGCTTCTATCTCTCTGGGTATCTCTCATATTTAATATTGCATTTGCAGCTTTTGGTGTATTTTGAACAGGCTCTCACCCCTGTATGATTTTTAACGCAAGCTATTAGAAACAGCCAAGCAAGCACATTAAATCAATGCGATACCACACAGCCAGAGCAATCAAGGGGTTAAAGAGTATGTCTACCTCACATACCAAAATTTTAGATTTAATAGAAAAAAAACCAAAACCCAGACCTTGCAAGGTCTAAAGCATTCTACAAATCTCGCTCCCCTTGGCTGCCTTATGGTGTTGTTCCTTGCCTGTTTCTTGCACAGAAGCAGCAGAGGGGTCCGGAACAGCAGCGATGTAAGTGATTGGCTGAGACATCACAAGAAGGAGAAATATGGCCCCGAAACGCGCGTCGGTCAGAGTGGTGTTTTGTACCTAGTCTTCTATGCTGGACCCAATACATATGGTTACTGATCTGCAGTGGTTCGAACTTTATGTGGCAACATCTACTGTCCCCTGCTCGGCCGTTGCTTGGAGCGGGAGGTAGAGACCAAATCCGGGTTTAGTTTGGGAACGAGTGAGTACCACGTGACTTACCCGGTGCCCGCCCCCGGCTTGTGTGCTCTACCGGACTAGCTGTGTTCAGAACGCTTGGAGATATCCGGAGAGGCATTGCCACTACTTATAACATCTTGTAGCAGTTCTCCTCTTATTGCTACATATTCGTGAGATACACAGAGGCTGGATACATAGGTGACTACAATGTATCAACTTACCGTGCATTTGTTGCACAGCAGATTTCCGTTCCTCTTGGATGGGTGAGATCGTTTCCGATACATTAACTCATTTTGACACTTGTCCTTTACTGTGTTAGCAACATATACAGCCTCCATTTTCTCCTTATATGACTTTAGACCTACCTGTTGGGATATATTTATATACTTCTTTTCCAGCCTGTTTAGGATGTGATTTCTATATATTTATGTATGTATATGTATTTTTGACCATATGTTTGGTTTGGGGGGGAAGCGTTTGTGCTTTTTATTGTAAGTAGAATAAAGCTCTGGTTTTACCCACTGCATTGTTTATGACTGTTTCAGTCACAAATTTAGTCTATATGACACATATTTGTGTATATAACAGCGTGAGTGCCCCTATCTATTTGATTGGGCGGTGAATGGTACTAGGGTATCTTTGTTACCTTGTTTTTCTTTAGACATCACAAGTATACTTACAAGCCTTGCAGAATGGTTTAAACAATCTTCATGTCACCCGCGCGCGTGGCAGGTGGCGTGTGTATGCACGCACCTAACTGTCACTGAAGATTTAGACACAAGCTGGAAACGAGGTCCAGCAACTCTTGGGGGGTGGAGCTTACCTGACTTCTTTCATCTTCCAAGATGGCCAGTACTTTCCATGGGCTCAGGTAGGCTCTGAAGGGACATAAAAATAAAAAAAAATGGGGGGGGAAGGTTAGTTAGGAATTCAGCTACCATTAAACTATATTTGTTTTTTCAGTATACTTAAGCTAAAGCCAGCAAGATAGCACTGGCACTGCTTTGCTATCACCAACACCCCAAGAACCTTTTAAGTGCAGAGATGCACAAATCCATTTATAGTATACGCAGCATAAGGATTTTAAGCCCCAAATGCATCACCTTACATTATCAACATTGAATCTCAACTTCCACGTAATGACACCCTACCTACTGTAGATCTGCCTGCAAAAATTGCACCTCATCGTAGATTTTAATAGTCTACAATGTTTTGTATCATCTGCAAAAACAATTGCTGACAATACCCACTTCTAAATCATTACATGATCATTACATGATAAGCAGATTTAATAGGAGTGGCCCCAACACAGAACTCTATGGAAGACCACATTAGTGGGCTCTTCAGTCCACATCAATGAAGCACCATTATCAATTAATCTCTGTATCCGATCTATCAACCAATTTTCTATCCATGTACAAATGTTCTGCAAAAGCCAAGTGGACCTATGGGGGATTGTATCAAAAACAAGTATCACATCTATTGCTTATGCCAGTCCCAATTCCTTCTCACTTCCTCATAAAAATCAAGCAAATTTGTTTGATAAGATCTGTATCTCATAAATCCATGCGGATAACTACTTCAAGGTCTACTCTAGCATATGCTCCCCTATCAAACTTTCCAGTATCTTCTCAACCACTGAAATTAAACTCAAAGGTCTGTAATTACCAGACTTTGAATGACTTTTTTGAATAATGATATTTTACCAGCTTTTTTCATTCCAGAGGCACGTTTCCAGACACATGGGGATCTCAGAAAATAAGAAACAATGGCCTGGATAAAATTGATATTAGTTCCCTATTGGACTCGGGGATGCATTTTCTCTGAACCAGGAGATTTATTGATGTTAACCTTCTTTAGTTGTTTCAGAACCATAGCCTCAGTTAACCAAAGTGCAGTTGCATCTGTTATTCGATTATTGCTACTCTATTCTATCTGTACTTGGATGTTCTATAGTGTACATATAGTAGAACTTGTTTCAAAGGGTAACTTCAGCCAAAAGAAACTACGTTTTAGTTTTATTACTCCCTAAAACCTCACTTGCGTTTTGAATCTCACCTTTCCCTTTAATCTTTATTCTATCCCTTTAATCTGTCAGTCATGGTTGCTAGTATGCTTTGGTCCTGAATGTCCTCATTACCTGCTTGTAACAGGAGCAGAAGAGGCAGAACTTCCAGCGAGGGATTAGCTGTTTATAAGTTCTTAAAACTCAGTGTGGGAGCAACAGGGAAAGGTAAAATTAAATAGCAAGTTTGGTTTTGGTGGGTGATGATAGAGTTCTTTGGCTGGAGTTGGTCTTTAAAGGGCAACTATAGTGAAAAAAAAACTTTGGTCTGTATACAATGTATAGATCACTTAGTATAAGCTGCCTTACTTTCATGTTCTGTGTGGCTTCGTTTTTTCACACTGGCAGAAGTTTGTACCAAGCTGTGTAGTCCCCTCCCCTCTCTGTCTACTCCCCTCAAGCAGTGACGGGCTGATACAGAGTCGAGCATTGTCAGCAGAAAGGACTTTAAATGAAGTGCTGACATCCTGTTGACCCCTCCCTTCCAGAGCTAGACTGCAAGCAAAGTGTGGAATAAAGTAGCAATATGTGAAGGGAGGGGCAGAGGGGGAAGAGGAGGACAAGTGGTGCTGTGAGATTCTTACAAGTAAGTTACTGAGCCTGCCTGTTCTCTAACTTTGCTAATTGTTATTTACCTTTTACCTAAAGTCATATCTCTCCCCCTGCTTAGTGAGATCATAATCCTCGAAGAGAGGTCAGTGTAACAGCAGCTTGTGTGAGATCTTCCACAAACACAGTGACACTGCTTGTTGTCCTGTTATATTTCAGTTGCTTTAGTCTATATTTCATAGATTGCACTGGGTGTGTCGTTTGGTATTAGTCTGTATTACTGTATTATATTATACTGTATTAGTGTTCCATTTGAGTCACTGGTTTTGTATGTATATAAGATTTTTTTGGGGGGGAGGGGCTGTTTTATAGTGTGTTATGCTCATATTGCTGGGTTAATGGTTTATTGATTGTGTTTAACACTACAGCATTTGACTATATGTTGCACATGGTACATATGTGGGTGAGAGAGTGTGTGACAGGACGTGAGGGGAGCTTTGGATGTGTGGGTGTGTGCCTTTGAGTGACAGAGAGGTGTAGCAGCTCCTACAAATCACAGCATATTCAAGGCTTAATCTCGTGGACTATGTGTAGAATTTAAGGAAACTAAAGGTACCCTGGTGGGTTGGGATGACTATAGGATACATTGAAGAAATTAAAAAAAACCAATTTTCTCACTATAATTGCCCTTTAATAGTTACACCTACAGAAGCAATGTAGTGCAGAGCTGCAGGTAGAGAATAATGTAGTGACTAGTTATAAATCCAGGTTTTAAAAAAAAACCTGTTTTTTATTTTGGAACTGCCGATTTTTAAAATCCGTGGATCTGAAATTTAAACTTCTCATCAATAATCAAATATTTAAAGAATCCAAAATTTGCATTGGAAAATCAAAAATTACTATGGAAAATTATTTCAGAACTTAAATAGATTCCAAAGAGCCGCTGTCGGAATGTTGTTCCTCTCAATTATGCCTCTGCATGTATGGAGACGCCCCAGGCATGCTGGCTCCACAACTTCCCTGTACCAAGGACAGCTCCCATATCATTCTGAAATACAGCAGTAAGGGTTGGTGGGCGGCTCCAAAACTCGAGAACACGCTAATATAAAATTAATATTTATTGAACGTGTGAAACGTGTCAGGTCTCCGCGACACACACACACACATATGGTTTGCAAAAAATTAGAAAATCCGTGAGCATTTTAAACCTATTAAAATGAAAGTTCGGCAAAATCCGTTCTTCGAAAATACAAGGATTTTTCGAAAATACGGACCCGAAAATGTGGGTTGCTGTGTCCAAAAATGTGAAAAATCTGCAAAATTTTGAATTTACAAGGATTTCTCGTATTTTCCCGTATTTTCTAAAATACGAGAAATCCTCATAATTTCGAAAAATTTCGAAAACGCGGTTTGGAAAAGTTCGGAAGGCGGATAACCGGAAAATTCATGAACGAGGTAAATCCGCCGCGGGTTCGGATCCGCGAACTGGGCCATCACTACCCCTGAGTCAATACTTTGTAGAACCACCTTTTGCTGCAATTACAGCTGCCAGTCTTTTAGGGTATGTCTCTACCAGCTTTGCACATCTAGAGACTGAAATCCTTGCCCATTCTTCATTGCAAAACAGCTCCAGCTCAGTCAGATTAGATGGACAGCGTTTGTGAACAGCAGTTTTCAGATCTTGCCACAGATTCTCGATTGGATTTAGATCTGAACTTTAACTGGGCCATTCTAACACAAGGATAAGTTTTGTTTTAAACCCTTCCATTGTTGCCCTGGCTTTATGTTTAGGGTCCTTGTCCTGCTGGAAGGTGAACCTCCGCCCCAGTCTCAAGTCTTTTGCTGACTCCAAGAGGTTTTCTTCCAAGATTTCCCTGTATTTGGCTCTATCCATCTTCCCATCAACTCTGACAGCTTCCCTGTCCCTGCTGAAGAGATGCACCCCCAGAGCATGATGCTGCCACCACCATATTTGACAGTGGGGATGGTGTGTTCTGAGTGAAGTGCAGTGTTAGTTTTTTGCCACACATAGCGTTTTGCATTTTGGCCATAAAGTTCCATTTTGGTCTCATCTGACCAAAGCATCTTCTTCCACATGTTTGCTGTGTCCCCCACATGGCTTGTGGCAAACTGCAAACAGGACTTCTTATGCTTTTCTGTTAACAATGGCTTTCTTCTTGCCACTCTTCCATCATAAAGGGCAACTTTGTGCAGTGCACGACTAATAGTTGTCCTATGGACAGATTCCCCCACCTGAGCTGTAGATCTCTGCAGCTCGTCCAGATTCACCATGGGCCTCTTGACTGCATTTCTGATCAGCGCTCTCCTTGTTCAGCCTGTGAGTTTAGGTGGACGGCCTTGTCTTGATAGGTTTACAGTTGTGCCATACTCCTTCCATTTCTGAATGATCGCTTGAACAGTGCTCCGTGGGATGTTCAAGGCTTTGGAAATCTTTTTGTAGCCTAAGCCTGCTTTAAATTTCTCTGTCTGGTGTGTTCTTTGGACTTCATGGTGTTGTTGCTCTCAAGATTCTCTTAGCCAACCCCTGAGGCCGTCACAGGTGCACTCTATTTAGTCATTAGCACTCATCAGGCAATGTCTATGGGCAACTGACTGCACTCAGACCAAAGGGGGCTGAATAATTATGCACACCCCACCTTGCAGTTATTGATTTGTTAAAAATGTTTGGAATCATGTATGTTTTTTTTCCACTTCACATGTTGTACACCACTTTGTATTGGTCTTTCACGTGGAATTCCAATAAAATTCATGTTTGTGGCAGTAATGTGCCAAAATGTGGAAAACTTCAAGGGGCCAAATACTTTTGCAAGTATATATATATACACATTGTTCAATAAATATTGATTTAATATCAGCGTGTCCTTGAGTTTTGGAGCAGCCCACCAACCCTTCCTGTTGGATTTATACATACATACATAAACATACCTTCCAACAATCCCCTTTTTTGGGGGGGCAGATCTGCAGGCCCAAACACACATAAAATCTAACTGCTGCAAGGCTAATCACCAGTTCATTAATTGCAATGATGTATGGCTTCACTTACCTATGCATCCGTGTCATACTGGTAAATTACAGACCAGTCTGTCACCATGTAGGTTTTATGTGTTGGGGAATTAAAGGGAAAGGTGTCTATACTAATACTTATTTTATTAAACTGATGCAACAGGAGGGCCGCATGTGGGAAATGTTGCAAAGAAAAAAAAATTCCTTACGCTTCAAAATTCTCATTAGAGATGCAATGTACAGATCTGTGCAAATCACAGATCAGGTTCACTATCATTACCTCACCCCTAGTGCTCTACACTATTGTGTTTCTGAAAGTGTTTTCTGAAAAATGCATTGTACATAGCTGTGCACTTTGCACACTGCAACACTAAAATTATAATAGTGCTACTGTGCAAATCAGTAGATCTCAGCTCTATGCACCTCCCAGCATGTTTTGCAATTTGAATATTTTTTTATGCAAAACTCTATATTCAAGCATCACTGGGGTTCTGATCACACATGTGCAGATAATATAATGAAGGAACCAGTTACTGGAAGAAAAAGGAAAATGTCAGCTTCAATTTAATCGAACAAGCAGAACTGAAACTAAGCTCGTAAAGGAAAAGGAAGGGCACGTGTGGAGAAGTTTTCAGGGGCAAATACATTCTTACTCAAACTTGTTTTTTGGGGGTTCATTGATGATAAATATATAATTTAACAGGAATTTTGTGTCATTTACACTATTTTCTGCTAATTTAACCTTTTACTGTACTCTTTGCTCAGTAGACCTGTTTAATCAAAGATCAATATTCAAAGATGATTATGAAGTTTCTCATTCATTCAAGTATTGTATATGTCTATACATAAATGGTTCTACTCACATCATAATTAAGTGTACATACCATATCTATCTATGAAAAACATTACAGTTGTTTCTTCACATATTTAATTAATGATTGTTGTTACTTTGTATATACTATATACTTTATTATTATTATTACTTTGCATCTGTGAAGCAGGGGAAATATGAATATATACGTGCCGTCATCAGTGGAATATACAAATGTCAATATGAATAATACCATTCTGCATTTAGCCTTTGATGCTTGAGGCATCATCATGTGGATATTCTATCTAGTAATTTTATCTTCACACGGTAATTTTATCTTCACATGCTCAATTTAAAGATGGTTGTGTTATAGATTTTAGAATATTTTATTTAATCTTTTACTGGAAGTTTCATGAATTTTACTGGAAGAGCATTTAACTAAACAGAGGATGTCCCTGATTGTTATTTCACATGAGGCATAATGTTTTGTTGTAAATCAAGTGACCTTTTAAGGCATGGGCCATGCTTTCTTTTCCTAGAAATAATAACAGGCCAGTATTTGGCATGTACACACACTACCTTGGATCTAGTCTAGTTGAAAAACAAATTTATAGTGCAATTTAAAATATATATATATATATATATATATATATATATATCCAAGCAAACTACACACACAAAAAAGAAAATACGTGACCTTAAAGAAGACAGAAAGTCTAAAAGCAAAACAGGTAATTAATCATGTAATAAGGGCCCCAACTGCTATATTTTGACACTTATAATGCTATAGTCTACCTCAAGGTAGATGCGCGCTTCTCTTTTTTGAAGGTACCCTGCAGCTTGAATGGTGCTTAAATAAACCAGCTACAAAGGAACATGGGAAAAATGAAGCGAGGGGAAATCAATGAATGGATTGGTTTTAAAGTATTTATTCGCTTTTAAAAAGTGAAAAAAATAGCATTACAGAATCTGCTGAACTTGATTTATAATTAGATGATAATTTTCCTTTAACTAATACAGTCCAATTATGACTTAATATAGTATAGTATAGTATTTGAAATTGAATAAAGACATACATACTCAGCAATACCCCAATTTCCTGCCTACTGTCTACTGGAAGACAGTTCCATAGATTAACTGTTCTGAACTTGAAGACTAAACTTTTTCTTCCATTCTTAAGGGATGTCAATGTGTCCTCTGACATGTGCATAATTGTAAAAAAAAAAACCCTTATTTATATATTTGCCCTTCTCTGAGCACCTTCCATTTCCAAGATGTCCTTTTTGTACCCAGGATTCCAAAACTGCATATTCCAAATGAGGCCTTACCAATGCTTTGTAAAGATTCTGAATGAACTTTTTCTCCATTGAATCCATACCCCTTAAGCCAGACAATATCTTCATGGCTCTAGCTGTTGCTGCCTGGCACTGCTTGCTACATTAAAGGGTATCTCCACTCATAATTTCAAGGTTTAGGCATCCAGTTCTATTGAAGAACGGGAGGTAAAGGAGCTGTGCCTTACCTTTCGTTCTTCAATAGAACATACAGGAGACTGGTGAGCAGTTAGGAGATACCCTTTAAAGTTTGTTATCCACGTAAACTCCAAGATCCTTTTCTAACAGAGATTTATTTAACACAGATCCATTTATAATATAAGCAGCACAAAGGTTTTTAAGTCCAAAGTGCATCACAATCATCTACCACTTAGCAGCCCAATGTGACAATCTATCTAGATCCACCTGCAACAATTGAACATCATCTGCAGCTTTTAATGGTCTACAACATTTTGTTGACAATACTCACTTCCAAATTAATAACATTAATAAACAGATTAAATAAAAGTATCCCCAACACAGAACCCTGTGGCACCTCACATAGAACTTTACTCCATATTGACAAAGCCCCATTAACAACTACTCTCTGCATTCTATCCAACAACCATTTACAAATGTGCTACCCCAGCCCAACAGACCTTAGCTTATACATAAGTTATACATGGGGGACTACTGTATATCAAAAGCCTTAGTATAATCCAAATATACTACATCTTCTGCTATGCCAGAGTCCAAATTCCTACTCCATTCCTCATAAAAGCCAAGCAAGTTTGTTTGACAAGATCTGTTCCTCCTAAATCCATGTTGATTACTACTTATAAGGTCAGTCCTTGAAACATACTCTAGAATATTTTCCCGTAATTATTTCTAGTTTCTAAAGTTGCATAGTAGTTAGCGGTCTTAAATTTTGGATCAAGACAAAACAAATAAAATGTTACTTTCCCTAATTCATTTGGTCTTACTATTAGATTTTGCATTGATAGTAAATAACAGATAGAAGTCCCATAACCATCCTAACAACCTATTTCCTCCTTTTTATTATTATTCCAGTAACACCTTCCTGAAGGACAAACCCTCATTGATACCAGCCATTTAAATCTAGAGGGTTAAGCCCCATTAGATGGGAAATCGTCATACAATTTTATTGCTTTTTTAAGCTGGATGCACAAAAAGTCACACAGCTAAAACAAAACTGCCTGGAGTCAAAACACTATATATACTTCCCAGCATTCCCCTTTAAAGGCACTTTTAGTAACAGCATGTTGCATATATAGAATAATTGCTATTTTGGAAAATGTATTTTAGAACATGCTGCACAGAATATACGCTGTAGGCAGTAGGGTACAGCCAGTGCTTTGTGCAGTTTCATCATCACTCAAATACTGTAGCTCCAAGAAATACATTTGTATACAAATAAGGTTTCAGTACAGACGTGTCCAGTAATATAAAAGAAAGATCTACTGTTCATCCCAACCTTGCAATAAAACCACCAACAATGAATTGCTGAAAATGCTGAAATTAGCATGTACACTCTATAGGGCATATTTATAAATGGGCGTTAACTTTTCACGGACGAGTTTCCCACCGTTTACAGTCCCGGTTATGACAGCTTGAACCGGGGCCCCCCCTCCCCGGCCCTATCAGGGCCCTTGCGGCTCTTACAAGGGCCTTTTGGGGCTTAGGGGGTCCCGCAGCTTAAACTGGGACCCCTCTTCCCCAGCCCTATCAGGGCCCTTGCAACACTTACAAATGCCCTTGTGGCCCGGAGAAGGGCCTTTGGGGCTTAAGGGGTCCCACAGGTTGAACCGAGACCCCCCTCCCCGGCCCTATCAGGGCCCTTGCGGCACTTACAAGTGCCCTTGCGGACCTGAGAAGGGCCCTTTGGGGCTTAGGAGGTACCGCAGCCCGTACAGGAACCTCCTTTCCCTTGTAAGGGCCCTTGCGGCACTGATAAGTGCCTTTATTGGGGGTCCCGAAGCTTGAACCAGGACCCCCGTCAGCTCTTAAAAAAGCCCTTGGCCGGCATCTTCTTTCTTCTGTCCGGTGACACCAGCTCCACTAAGGCCATCAACCCCGGGAAGCACCCCTGTGGGCGCCAGAGGTCTCTCCAGAGCCGGCGGCACAACGAGGCCGATGTCACCGGAGTCTTGATACGACGACTTCTTTCTTGACAGCTAGCGACACCCGCACCTCTGAAGTCAGCGATGCCAGACGGGCTCACTGCGGCCGCCAGTGAGCCCACTGGCACAGCTAGCTTCAGTGGAACCGATGTTGCTAGCCTCTTCTTTCTTATGTCTTCTGCCATCTACTGCTATGACTTCTGAGCTCCACGGAGGATTGCAGCTCTTTATATAGGTTTGCAGAAAGTCCTAATCTGATTCTGATCAATTTTTCAATGCTTGGTATCACATGGTTATACAGTACCCAATCATATTTCAGATATATGCCTGTCTGGCACCGGCGACTTCAGCGGAGTGGGTGTCGCTAGCTGTCAATAAAGAAGACGTCGTATCAAGACTCCGGTGAGTCCCAAAAGGCACTTTTCAGTGCCCCTGCTGGAGGGTCCCTCCACCCCCCCCAGCGGGCCCTTCCCATCCCCGTGAACGTACGGGGCGGAGGGCTTGGAGGGGTTGCTGTGGAGGGGTCATGCGGCGGTTGGACACTGCCGCGGGGGGTGAGGGCAGGGTGGGTGTACACACCGCCCGCCCCCTGTGGAGGTGGATGCGACCACCCGCGGCGCAATCCTTTCCCAGCAGCCCCTCCTAGCCCCCTTCTCTGTACATCGGGTCTGAGCACTCTTTGCCGCGATACTGTACTTCGTGCATTGCGCAGTACAGTATCACCGCAAAGGGAGTTCAAACTACCGACGCACATCGCCACGGTAATACTGTTCGCGGCGATGTGTGGCAATTTTGGGGCATTATTAACGGCCGTTTATAAATACGCCCCTATGTCTCTTTTCACCAAAACAGATTACATTTGTAAGACTCATTTACATAAGTATTATTATTTATAATAATAATTTATATCGGGCATTTTCTTAATTATAAAAACTAATCTGAAGAATAAATTACAGAGTTCCTATAGGATTACAGTGAAGTTTTCAGTTGAAAAACATATCTAATGATTCATCTCATTTAAATGCCATGAATTCTATTGGGAAATCTGAAATCCAATCTCCGAGATATTGAAACTAATCCTGACGATTTCTTATCGAATTCTGTGTGAGCAACATCAAATCCACAAAACATCAAGAATGTTGTTTTCTTTAACCCTGATTTCTGATTTTTCTTGATTTTTGCTATATTCTTTTAGAGAAATGTATATCAGTATTATGACATGATTTTTTTGGGTTGGATGGAATTTAACTTGATAATCCATAAATATTGGGGGTTATTCAATAAAAGTTCTTATCGTTTAAAATGGTGCTAATTTTGCCCCAACCAATCAGATGTTAGCTTTCAAATGTTACATAAGTTCTGATTGGTTGGGACAAAATTAGCACCATTTTAAACAATAAGTACTTCTATTGAATCTCCCTGATAGTTGCACTAACTTTAATATAAATCACTATACATTTAAATGGAATGGAAAGTGGCTGTAAATTTTTATGAAGAACAACCGAAAATAAATAAAGCAACTAAAGTGTTAGAAAGCTTTCACTCTCACTACATTTTTCATTACAGTATACATTCCAGTATCTGCTCAGTTCAATGTGACTTTCCAACAATTGCCTGGCCTTATCATTCTGCAATCAATATTGTGATCGTAACATTGATAATTATGATCACAAACATGATCCATTCACGTAAAATTGCTGCTCAATAATCGATTCAACATTTAACTCGAACTAAATATCGAATATGAGTAATATCAAGGTAGTGTATGGCTAGCTTAAAGGAACACTAAACCCCCAAAAATAACTCTGTGCCATTCGTTTCTATTATTAACAGGGAGGTGAGAACACTTATTCTCACCTCCCTGTGAATAATAGGACGCTTGGGGGACCTGGCACTTACCTTACTGCCGCTCCACTCGCAGCCGCTCCTTCACTGACAGCCGCTCTGTCCCGACCGCGCGCCCTATCTTAGGCGCATGCGCGCCAATACAAAAGATAGGGTACGCGATCGGGAGAGAACAGCTGTTCAGTGAAGGAGCGGCTGCGAGTGGAGAAGCGGGTAAGGTTAGTTCCAGGTCCCCCGCGCGTCCTATTATTCACAGGGAGGTGAGAATAAGCGTTCTCACCTCCCTGTGAATAATAGAAACGAATGGCACAGAATTATTTTTGGAAGTTTAGGGGAGTTTATAGTCCCTTTAAGGCTAGGCTCACACAAGTCTATATTTTGTCATGACAAGCTGCCTGGTTCACATATTTAAGTGAAATACATCCTGCCAATTTTATATTTGATATATATCTTATATATAAATATATCTATATTTTATATTTTAGCATAATATAATAATTTTAACATAAATAATAATATTTAGTAGTTGTGGCATCTCTATCTAGAATTATCCTTAGGATCTGCAGTGTTGCTTGCCTTGCCAAAGGCAGAAAAAGAGAATAATGGTGGTGAATTTTTTCCCCAATCATTTGTTGATGACTAGTAGAGATATAACTCCTGACGAGATTACAGTCCATGTAACTTAAATAGAAAATATAAATTTGAGACCATTCACTCATTGGCTTATACAGATAATTTCATCAGCCCCACTGAGTTTCATCATTCAAAAATCCTTTGACATTGGAGGATCTGTTCTATCCAGAAAACATTTCCTTCTTAGAAACAGTGAGTTTTCATTTTATGTGACAAGTCTAAGAAAATTCACCATCAATCACTTGGATGAGTGCTTATATAAAATGTTGGTTTTGTCCCATGATAATTTGTGGAGAAATTGCAGGTTTACCCTGGGCAATGACCTTACACACAGGTTTTGACCTCTCTTAAACTTTGGCTTGTGCTTGAAGTACAGTGTTAAGTCGTGCAAGCCTGGTGCTGTCTCTCCTCCTTGATGTGGCGCGGAGGAAGGCAGCAGGCAGAAAGGACCTGAAAATGTATCCATCCCCTTTCAGCAGCCAGCTGGCGACAGACAGTGTGGTGTGTATGTGTGCCAACCATTTATTAGAGTTTCTTGCCAATGATTTTACCAGTATCTGTGTGCCAGCCATTTATTAGAGCCTGCGTGACAATTATTTATCAGTTTTTGCCAATGATTTTACCAGTATCTGTGTGCCAACCATTTATTAGCATCTTGGTGCCAATCATTTTATCAGAGTTTGTGCCAATGATTTTACTAGTATCTGTGTGCCAACCATTTATTAGCTTCTGGGTGCCAACCATTTATCAGAGTTTGTGCCAATGATTTTACCAGTATCTGTGTGCAACCATGTATTAGAGTCTGGGTGCCAACCATTTATCAGAGTTTGTGCCAATGATTTTACCAGTATCTGTGTACCAACCATACATTAGCATTTGAATGCCAACCCTTTATCAGAGTTTGTGCCAATGATTTTACCAGTATCTGTGTGCCAATCATTTATCAGAGTTTGTGCAAATGATCTTACCAGATTGGGTTCCAACCACTTATCAGAGCTTGTGCCAATGATTTTACCAGTATCTGTGTGCCAACCATTTATTAAGGTCTGTGCCAGTGATTTTACCAGTATCTGTGTGCCAACCATTTATTAGAGTCTGGATGCCAACCATTTATTAGGGTCTGTGCCAATGATTTTACCTGTATGTGTGTGCCAACTATTTATTAGAGTCTGGATGCCAACCATTTATTAGGGTCTGTACCAATGATTTTACCAGTGTTTGTGTGACAACCATTTATCAGAGTTTGTTCCAGACAATGGTAATGGTACACAATGATTTTACAGCATCTGTGCCAACTATTTATCAGTGTCTGTGCCAATGATTTAACCAGCATCGGGATGACAACCAGTTTTAAGGGTTTGTGCCAATGGTTTAATCAGCATGTATTGGCCTGACCAACCATCTGTGTTTTAATTCCGATGTGACATCACAGCAGGTGGCTCACAGTTTAGCACTGATGCCTTGCAGCGCTGAGGTCCTGAGTTCGATTCCACCCTTGGACACATCAGCAACAAGGAGGTTGTATGTTCTCCCCATGCTTGCGTGGGTTTCCTCTGGGCACTCCGAATTCCCCCACAATCATAAAGACATACTGATAGGTTGCATGTGTACATAGAGTGATTAGATTGTAAGCTCTTCAGGGCAGGGCCTGATGAGAATTGAGTAAATAATTGTAAAGCGCTGTGGAATATGTAGCGCAACATAAGAAAAAAAAATCTTCATCGCTCCCCATTTGCATGCCTAACAGCAATTTTATCCTCCTAGTAGGAGGTTTTTGATGTATCCATACCTCTATGATGCTATTTGCATAGGTACATCTATGCTAAAGGATAAATTATGGACATTTGTATATGGACACACTATTAATGCCCTATAAAATTTACAAGGGTTCCCCACCTACTTTATTGCGGCTAATATACTTTCACTGTCTACCTACCTGATCCCATTATTCCTTTATTAGGGTTTGAACCCATTTTTTTCTATTTCTAAGGGATTCTATATGACAGGTTAATGTGCCCATTCCCTTTGAGGTAACAGTGAGAGGCTGTCTCTTTTTGGGGTCCCTGTTCTTTAGGGTTTCCGACCACAATCAGTGCTGATTACTTGTCTCATTATTACATTCACCTGTGTCACAGACCTTATCATTGCTGATTACCTGTCTCTTTATTACATTCACCTGTCACAGACTTCACTGCTTATATATTACGCAGGGAAATATAAAGGGAAAAGAAAATCCAGAAACAGATGTTTGTTTTATTATGATTTTATTTATTGTTTTATTTTTAAACTAACCTAACACCCGCCCACATGTCCCAAATTTCCTAGAGTTGATCCAGAGGAAGACGAAAACCCCCAGAAGGGGGGGGAAATTCCTTCCTGACTCCCTGTGGCAATCGGAATTAATCCCTGGATCTACTCGGGACGTTAACACAAGTCTCCATTAAACCTTGACTGCTATCAACCTGGTCCAATATGTTCCATCTATTTACATCCATCTCTAAATTTCCTCCTCTCCCAGAGCTGATCCAAAGGGAGGGAAATTACCCAGTCTGATGCCACAGACAATGTTCTCAAGAGGAGAAAATCTAATGAAAGGGAAATGGGTCAAAATCTACCCTATTTCCTTTGGGTCTGGACCTAAAATGCTAGCTCCTTACCCCTGGCAGTACAGTAGGTAGTTTGGATACTTACCTACTAGCTGCTGCCACTATTCTCTGGTCCTGCCCAATCCCCACAACAGGGCTGGTTGCCAAGTGGAAAAGGCGGCCAGACCAGCATGGAACAGAGCTGCAGCTTTTAGGTAAGTATCCAAATGACCTATTGTACATCCCCCTGTAAGTGGCAATCAGACTAATCTCTGGATCAACTTGGAAAATAAAGGGGCATACACATGTGCGATCGAGAACCCGACCCGAGCCGCACAATGTGCACATACGGTCGTTTGGCCAACTATCGGTAAGTGTACGACTGTTCGGTCAGGCATCGTTGATGATCCGCCCGGTCAGACCATCAACGGTGCCTGATTTCAGAAGACTGAATGAGGTGTCAAAATTTGATGCCTACCCCATGCCCCGAGTGGATGAGTTGATAGAAAGGCTAGGCCCAGCCCGGTTTATTACCACTCTGGATCTGACAAAGGGGTATTGGCAGATACCTCTATCCAAAAGGGCGAAGGAGAAAACCCCATTCTCCACTCCGGATGGTCAGTTCCAGTATAAAAGGATGCCCTTTGGTCTGCACACGGCTCCAGCCACCTTTCAGAGAGCAATGGACAACAATGGCTGGATACAATGGCAACAGGAACAATGGCTGGATACAATGGTAACAGGAACAATGGCTGGATACAATGGCAACAGGAACAATGGCTGGATACAATGGTAACAGGAACAATGGCTGGATACAATGGCAACAGGAACAATGGCTGGAAGCTGGAAATTGGACTGCCCGAATCCAAACAACAAAAACCCTAGACGCCAGAAACAACTGACAAGCGGGCGTCTAGGGATGGACTGAGCGGACTTTTAAACTTCGCGCCGCCCACCCCCTCCTCCACGGGGGGCCCCAGGACCACTGCCTCCAGGTTTGAAAGGATGATTCTTATGGAATGTTTTGATTAAACGAGGTGCATGGATGTCAACAAGTTTAATCCAGGAGCGTTCTTCCGGACCAAAGCCTTTCCAATGAATCAGGTATTGTAGAGAGTTTCTGACATATCTGGAATCAAGAATTTCCTGAATTTCAAACTCTTGCTGACCATCAACTAAAATGGGAGCTGGAGACAGATTAGAACTGGAAAATTGGTTGACAATACATGGTTTGAGTAAGGATACATGGAAGACATTTGAGATCTTCATAGTAGGTGGTAACTCAAGATGGAAAGCTGTAGGACTAATCCCCCTTTTCTATCCGAGATAGAAAAGGGGCCAATGAATTTGGGACCTAATTTAGGGGTTGGTACGTGAAGATGAATATTTTGTGAGGATAGCCAAACTCTATCTCCAATGGAATATCGAGGAGCAGGCCTTCGTCTTTTGTCTGCAGCTTTTTTCTGAATCAACGAGGATTTCAAAAGATTATTCCTTGTAGAATCCCAGATAGCAGACATATGGGCAAGAATATCATCAGCGGCTGGATTATTGGAAAAGAGAAAATCTTGGGGAAAATACATTGGATTCTGGCCTATATTACAAAAAAAAGGAGAAGTCCCAGAGGAAGAGTGTGGGGAATTATTATATGCAAATTCCGCCCATGGTAACAAGTCAGACCAATCATTTTGAGAAATGGAAATATGACACCGGAGGAACTGTTCAAGAGACTGATTAATCTGTTCAGCAGCACCATTGGATTGTGGATGATATGCAGAGGAAAATTGAAGTTTAATGTTCAAGGATTTACATAAGGCTCTCCAGAATTTGGAAATGAATTGTGTTCCCCTGTCGGAGACAATTTCTGCAGGTAATCCATGTAAGCGGAAAATGTGGGAGATAAATAAATGAGATTGTCAAAGCCAGTACACGGAAGGGGTGTAGACAATGATTGAAGGGGAATATCATGTTGTTGAACAAACGAAGAATCAATGAAGTTGCTGCTGCGCCCGAGTCCAGGGGAAGCATCCCTGGATAGGACTTTAGAGTTGAATTTTATGTTACAGGTACCAGAAAACGGGAGAAGGTTTCTTTTTGCCTAGAAAGATTTTCTCCTCTAACCTCTAGGCAGAGTAGTTTCCCGGCTTAACAGAGCAGTTTTTGGCAAAATGTCCTGAGCCAGCACAAGTATAGCACACAAGCCAGAGATCTCCACGTGTCTTTTCTTCTGGAGATAAACGAGTTCCCCCAATCTGCATGGGTTCTGGGTAGTGGGCGTAGGAGCAGAGAAGAAAGGTTTCACTGGGCGAGGAGCAGATCTGGAAGGAAACTGACGATCTCGGTTTCTCTCGACCTGTCACTCCCGAAACCGTGTATCAATACGAATACACAAGAGCAATCAAATCTTCCAACAAGGAAGGCATGTCTTTGGAAAACAAGGTCATGTTTAATACGGTCTGATAACCCTGTAGAAAGGCCGCCACAAGAGCCTCGTTGTTCCAGGAGACTTCTGCTGCAAGTGTACGGAACTCAATGCATATAAGTCCAACAGAACGATTGCCCTTGTTGTAGTTGCAAACAAAACGGGTGGAAGCACTTATTTTACGACCAGGAGCGTCGAAACCTTCCGGAATGTAGCAAGGAAAATTGGTGATGTCAGACACTAATGGGTCATCATTCTCCCACAGCGGAGAGGCCCAGGCCAGAGCTTCACCTTCCAACAAAGCACGATATTAACCCACTTTGCTCTATCTGAGACAAAACGGGAGGGTTGTAATTCAAATTGAATTTGGCATTGATTAAGAAACCCTCTACAGCCTTGGGGGTTCCCATCATAGCGAGGAGGAGAAGGAATACGGGGGGTTCATGGCCAACTTGCATTGCAGGTGCAGGATTGACGGGAGAGAAGTGAGGTGTCAACAGGTGATAGGCGTGAGGCCAATGAGTCCATAAATTGTGCCATACGGTTCTGTTGGTGTTCAAAAACGTCCATCGGGTAGATAAGGCTTGGAGAGTTTTAGATAGTTCGGACATTACTCCCTAGAGGATCCATGGCCCGCTTGTACTGTAATGCTGCCCTGATTCCGTTGGGGAGTAGAGACAGGGAAGACTCACGTTTAGTGTGATGAAGGAGGAAGTAGTGGGAACTGGATGCTGGAATGCACTGGAGACCGGAGCTGGATGCTGGAGTACACTGGGAAACGATGGCTGGATACAAAAGCTGGATAGATGGTAACAGGAACAGTGGCTGGATACAATAGATGGATAGATGGTAACAGGAACAATGGCTGGATACGGTGGCTGGATACAATGGTAACAGGAACAATGCGCTGATACAATGGCAACAGGAAACAATGGCTGATACAATGGCTGGATACAAGGCTGGATACAATAGCTGGATACAATGGCTGGATACAATGGCTGGATACAATGGCAACAGGAACAATGGCTGAATACAATGGTAACAGGAACAATGGCTGGATACAATGGCTGGATACAATGGCAACAGGAACAATGGCGGATGCAATGGTAACAGGAACAATGGCTGGATACAATGGCAACAGGAACAATGCATGGATACAATGGCACAGAACAATGCTGGATACATGGCAACAGGAACAATGGCTGGATTAATGGCACAGGAACAGCTGGGAAAATGGCACAGGAACAATGGGATACACATGGCAACAGGACAATGGCTGGATTACAATGGCACAGGAAACAATGGCTGGAAGCTGGAAATGGACATCCCGAATCCAAAACAAACAAAACCCTAGACGCCAGGAAACAACTGACAAGCGGGCGTCTAGGGATGGACTGAGCGGGCTTTAAACTTGCGCCGGACCGGGCCCCTGCGTGTGGTGACGTCACGCGCGCTCACGCAGGACGCGCGAGGAGCGTCGGCGTCACTGGGGCCGGAGCCGCGCCCATTGAGCGTTGCTGGAGCGGACACCACGGGTAAGTACCTTACAGAACCTAATTGATCCTCCAGATCCTTAATATTCCAACTGGGCACCTGAAAGGGTTTTCAGTGGCTCTTTCTTTGGGACGGACATGTGCTCCTTCCGGCCCCTAATACAAGATGGCAACTGCGCACCTAAAAGGGTTTCAGTGGGTGTTTTTTGGGACGGACATATGCTCCTTCAGAGCCTTAATATAAGATGACAGCTTCACACCTAAAAGGGTTTCAGTGGGTGTTTTTTTGGGACGGACATGTGCTCCTTCAAACCCTTAATAGAAGAGGGCAACTGCGCACCTAAAAGGGTTTTCAGTGGGTGTTTTTTGGGGACGGACATGTGCTCCTTCAGACCCTTAATACAAGATGGCAACTTCGCACCTAAAAGGGTTTTTAGTGGGTGTTTTTTTGGGATGGACGTGTGTTCCTTCAGATCCTTAATACAAGATGGCAACTGTGCACCTAAAAGGGTTTTCAGTGGCTCTTTCTTTGGGACGGATATGCGCTCCTTCAGATTCTTAATGCAAGATGCCAACTGTGCACCTAAAAGGGTTTCCAGTGGCTCTTTTTTGGGACGGACATGTGCTCCTTCAAATCCTTACACAAGATGGCAACTTCGTACCTAAAAGGTTTTTTTCAGTGGCTGTTTTTTTGGGACGGCGTGTGCTACAAAAGATAAAATTAAAGGCTTATATTTCATTCCTTGGACAAAACACCCCAGACCTTAAAGAACCCAGACATAATCACTTTAATTTGCTGTATTTACAGCATTGGAATATATAAAACAATGAAAAGATTGTGGTCACTGCAAAGGAAAAATAGGAAAATGTGTATCTAAACTCTTTCAGGCTTATTGATATGTTATAGGTACAAGAGTGAGGGGCATAGCAAATATACAGGACCTGGTATCACCCTCAAAAACTTATAAAGGGCGGTGCCCTGGGGTATAATTTAACAACAAAAAATCTATACTATGCAGATTAGCAGCACAGGCACATTTTTTTGCACCTCGTATTAATTAGGTGTTTTTCTGCTCTCTGCGGCCCTGTTGGGTTTATATAAAATTCAATATAGGTTTTTACTCTTCTCAATGCAGCAATTGTCATCAACACAACTTTATCATCTTCCCATATTGACTTAGAACATGAATTATCTCTGTGGTCTTACCTTCTCACAACCGCAACAATTCCCCATGTTAAAATCTCCTGAAAGATAAACACACAGTCACATATCCAAACTGAGACTACGTATTCTTTCACATTATAATTGAAATGATCACGAATAGTTTTTTTTACACGAAATCTAATTTTAAACCTGAAAAATCAAACCTCAATTTTAAAATTACTGAAGCAGAAAGACTTTTCTTAACACTTAACACAAAGTCAACTGTCTGACTGATCGTTTAGCACCGCCCCTTATTAAAATAATAGCTGGTAGCTATGACATTATAGTACCATGGTAACAGCTTTGCCCATCACAATAATAACAAGGGCCATATTATGAACAGTATTTCTAGTTACCCTGGTTTTGTAATAATTTCATATTTACCATTAGAAATGTTGAAATGATAGCTCAGTAAACATATGGGAAAGTAAAGACACAATTTAACTGATAAAAATGACTGGTTAAATTAAATAGTAGGAAAAATTATGTTAAATTGTAAATATGATTCGAACTATAGACATAAATGAGTCCAGTTAGATATAGAAAGTACATCTAAATCTAATTTAAACCTGTACATAAAAAAAAACAACCTGAAATAAAATACTTACGAGCACAAAGATTTGTCGAACACTTCAAAGTCAACTCTCTGAGTGATATCTGTTTAGCTCCGCCCTTATTTATATAACATCTGGACAGTGTGATGACATCATAGTTACCACAGCAACAGTTTACCCATCACGTAAATAACAAGGACCAGATAATGAACAGTATTTTTATAGAATAGACTATCAGTTATTAGACTACGCAATGATGGAATCTAATGATTTTATGTGTGAGAATCTATTTTTCCAATCCGTTTACCCTAATATACTAGTAATTGTATGTGTGACGTGATCAGTTTCACACCTGTCCCAAAGAAAGTAACATTTTCATGTTTCTTGGCTCCCATTGTTTAATTATCCTTTCATTACTGACACTTTTACATAGACATTTTACTCATGGATTCAATATTCGAATTTACTCTCGTATAGATATAATAGACATTTACTTGCGGATTCGATATTCGATATTTACTTGCATATAGGTATAATAGACTTTTTCTAGCGGATTCTATAATTCAAAATTTACTGGCGTTATGGTATAATAGACATTTACTCGCATATTCGCATGCTTAAATGTTTCGAACATTCAATAATTATCAAAGTCTGGAAAATATCGAAAATCCATTCGAACTCGAATAGTTCGGCTTGAACTCGGGTTGAGTTTGAGTTCTAGTCCATCTCATTACATAGAACATAGTATTAGGAGGTTGTATAAAGACACTGTCCATCTAGTCCAACCTTTGTATCTACCCATAATGTCTATCTAACAGTTAACAGTAAAATAGGATTGGAGGATGCTTGGGCAGGTTCTCTTCATACCAGGTCATGGTACACTGTTGTATTCATTTAGATTTACTGGACTTAAAATGTAGTTATTATGTAGTTCTCAATTCAGAATGACTTGTACAGAATCTGTTGGTTATTATGTACCCTGGAAAGTCCCAATTAGCATATCACAGCCAGGTGTTAGGGACCTTCTGAATGCAAGGCGTTATTGCATTTTGAGGCTAAGAGGTGTTATAGAAACTGCCCAGGGTAAGGTGTCAAAAACAGCATTGTACATGCAGACAGTTGGTGTCGAAAACCCTTTTCAACACCCTTTACTATCCAGTTGACTAGTGCACTGTGTCAGGACATGGTTTCTCCTTTACTATCCATGTAGACTAGTGCAATGTATCAGGACATGGGTTCCCCTTTACTATCCCAGTTGACTAGTGCACTGTGTAGGACATGGTTTCTTCTTTACTATGCTTGTAGACTAGTTCACTGTGTTGGACTGGTTTCCCTTTTACTATCCCCATAGACTAGTGTGGTGTGTTGGGACCTGGTTTCCCTTTACTATCTCAGTGACTAGTGCACTGTGTAGGGATATGTTTCCCCTTTACTATCCAGTAGACTAGTGCACTGTGTCAGGACATGGTTTCCCCTTTACTATCCCAGGTGACTAGTGCACTTTGTAGAGACATGGTTTCTCTTTTACTATCCCAGTTGACTAGTGCACTGTCAGGACATGGTTTTCCTTTAAATCCCGTCAGTAGACTAGTGCACTGTGTCAGTACATGGTTTTCTTTAGTTCCCTTAAGTTTTGTGCCATGGAAATGGAAGGGTGTGTTAGTAGGGTGTGTATCTTTATGGGGATTGTGGGTTAGAAGTTTGTGTTCATGATGATAAAATGGACTGTTTTGATCACATAACCCAGAAACCTCAGAATATTCATGTTTTCGGGATTTTATCATTATAGTCAAAGGGAAAAAAAAATCGGTAAACCGGCGATAACTCAGTAATGTCTCCTAGATCCTTAACTAGTTAATAGAAACACTTCCCCTTGTGTCCTGCATGTCTGTACCGTGTCTCTATCTCTAAAACTGTTAGGGAGATACAGTCCGAAAAAGCGGAAGAAGAAGAAATAAAAAGGACTAGAACAGGAATCAGGCTCTTTTTAAGCCATAATAATCAAAAGTGCCATTGCTTCGTGCTGAAAATGCCGTTCAGTCAATATGTACAACTTAAATCAAGTGAATCAATAAAATGTCTTTGTCAACCAGTTCAATAATGTGTCCATATAAATTATGGCCATACACAGGTGTTTATCTGTGACTTGTGTGGTTGGAGGGTATGTTTTTGCGTTTTTAACCATAAAACTACCTTAAATGATAATTTTGGTATGGTTGACATGGAAAACGTTTGGCTGCCATGGAAACAGAAGAATGTGGTGGATAGGGGGCATCCGGTTGAACTGTGTCTGTGTAGAGTTAGTTTGTTGCCTTAAACATTTTTGAAGATTGTACAAGATTTTTTGGGTATAGTTTCCTTTCCCCTCAGATGGCACATTTCAGAAGCGAGTGCAGCCAGGCCATTCCCAAAAAAAAAAGTGTTAAGTAGATCGGGCCCAGTAACTCACCGTCTAACATCACTACCTAAGAGTAATCCTTAGGATGCTCCAGTGTGTGCTTGCCTTGCCAAAGGCAGAAGCAAAAAAGAGAATAATGTGGTGAATTTTTTCCCCAATCATTTGTTGATGACTAGTAGAGATATAACTCTGACGAGATTACAGTCCATGTAATTAAATAGAAATATAAATTTGAGACAATTACTCATTGGTATACAGATATTTCAGCCCCGTAGAGTTTCCATCACTCAAAAATCCTTTGACATTGGAGGATCTGTTCTATCCAGAAAACATTTCCTTCTTAGAAACAGTGAGTTTTCATTTTATGTGACAAGTCTAAGAAAACACCATCACATCACTGGATGAGTGCTTATATAAAATGCTGGTTTTGTCCCATGATAATTTGTGGAGAAATTGCAGGTTTTATTCTGGGCAATGACCTTACACACAGGTTTTGACCTCTCTAAACTTTGGCTTATGCTTGAAGTACAGTAGTGTTAAGTCCCAGAAGGCACTTGATTTCCCTTTTCAAGTAAATTGTGGCTTTTTTGAAAATACATTATTAAGATCTCTATGTGATAGAACTTCCATTGGAATATAATTACACAGTCAATAACAAAAAAAAACCCAGTTGTTCATAAGACTGTTTATGTGGTTCATTCTTTACCTGCACAGTACTCACTGCACACGTGCCTTAATGGAAAATACTATGGAAATAGATGCCATTTACACTGTGTGACAATGAATGACCTTTTTCAAGCATTTTCAGAAATTAATGAGGTCATACTTTATACTCTGCGAATAATCCATGATTAATTCTGCTCCAATATGTGTAGTGCCTGCAATTTCAATGTGAGGAGAGCGCCATAATAATTAAAAGGGCAGCAGAGCAAAGGTTTGGGCCTTGTAAGGCGTTAAAATGTATTATTTAATCTGAATTACTAAAAAGAAGAATCATCTGCACTGATCCAATAATCAAATACCACAACAAAGAAAAAAAGAAAGACAGCTGCAGATAGCACTAGGGCCACAACCTTATATAAATAAGTACAAATTAACCATACTTAAGTATTATAATCAAATCATAAAAGACCTTTTTTATGCAGGAGGCAAAATTTAGAGAGGCAATAAATCAGTGTGAAAAAAATAGTTAAAAAACACTTCCTGTGCATGTACTAGAAAATATCAAAAATATGTTAGAATAACCATGATATACGGGATATGTATTCCATCATGCATGCATTCCACAATGAGTACAACCAGTATAGCAATAAAGTGTTCAATTAAGTAACTACTTAGTAATTCCCTCAAAATAATATATAAATAAATTCATGTCCTATACCCTAAAGTTCCAGGTAAATAACCAATATAATACATGGAGACTGGGGGCACTAGGGTTACAAAAGACCCAGACAGTGCGCAGATCACTAGCAGAACAGAGGCAAGCAGAGGTGGAAAAAATACAAGCCCATCAGATTTCCAGACAGACACAGGAGCAGCTTAAAAATCAGTTAAAGGGCATGTCCAGCCCACAAAACTATAACTTCCCCCACTTCTGGCCCCAAGTGTAGTGTAATATAATCCTTACCTACATCCCAGATCAAAATGGTTCTCCTGGATTCCCCCCCAAGTCTGAAAAACTGGCCACCAGGAGGATAGCAGAGTCCATATAGGGACTCTGCCTCCTGTCTCCCCTCCGGGAGAAGTTTGGCATGCGCAGGCCATCCCCCTCCCTCTCCCTCCCGAATTGGTCTCCTCCCCCTACCATAAAACCCTGTTAGTAGTTGTAGGGATAGTCCTTCCCAGCCCCAACGCATAATCTATATCCATAAACACCCGATAGGTACATTACCTCCTCTATCCTCTGCGTTGTGAACTGCCGGCAGCCACGTCCGTGATGGCTGCTCTCAGCCAATCACACGACGCGGCTGCCGGTCCAGCCCTCTGCTTGCAGTTCTATGCAAGCAGAGGGCCGGGAGTTGTGCGGCGAAGGATAGAAGGAAGGTAAGTAACTATCGGGGGGACTTCTCTGGATTAAGCTTATAGAATGTGGGGCGGGGGGAACTAGCCCACAACATACCAAAAAGTTTTTATAACAGGTGGACATGCCCTTTAAATTGTACTGTTTCGTCGACCCTCGCGGACTTTCTCAACAGCGCATGTGACACACAACACTCGCTGTCGGCACCTTATATTGCTAGAGAGATTAATCGAATCCATATGGTCTATTTACAAAGTGGGAGAAACCCCAACACTCACCATAGTCTTGCGATACTTCTGTGACATCACTCTACTATATTATATGATAATCCAATGAACAGCATCTATTGGGCCAATTTACAGAGTTAGACACTTCCCAAAATTACCAAATGTCTCACTGAACTTATACAACAGTACACAGTCCGTCTTTCATACGGCAATGTCTGAATGCCTAAACCAGAGGCAGAACTTACATAGAGAGGGTAGCTAGCAAGCGTCTACAAATACAGGATTAGTAGTATCCCAGTCCACCGTAACATAAACACACATGTAAATACCATAACCTTATTCCCATAAGCTAACAGTATCTAAGGTAAATATACTGTTCGATGAGGTTAAGCGGTACTTCTGCATACATGTAATAATAGCTGATAACAATAGCAGAACCCTTTTACGAACCAGGTGTGTTTACATTCCCTTCCCAGGGAATCCAATTACTCCATATGGTTTTAAACAATCAATCAAGGGGGAATGCCTGCACAATGGGGGTGTTCACGCAGGGTGCAGTGTGGCTCACGCCTCCAAAGGTGGTCATTGGCAATTTGTCTATGTTCCAATAGAAGTGCTATCCCAACATTCTTTTCTATGGAGTTCAGTTAATAAAGTTCCATAGTACATCTACACCTACTGCCCCCACATCCCAAAACTACCTGCTCTTTTTTGTACAACAATTTATTGAGGAAATTTCACGGCGGTATGTTTTTTCGTCGTTGTGACTATTTGTTTCTTGAGGCTTTTTTTAAACATTGTTATCATTTGTTCTCGGCCTCCTTTTTTTTAAATTTCATTGATAGTTTGATTTAGCATATTTTTGATCTCAGATAGGATTTTTTTTTGGAAATTTTTTTAGTCATGGAATATGTTGAGTATATTTTAAAAAATTTTACCTTTTGGATTTAGATTTCACTATCAGATGATACTTGTTATTCCGAAACCTTAGTTTTCCTGATATTCCAATATCAAAGAGATATTTGGACACGTCAGTAAGGATTGTCTTTCCCTCTGGTAGAAAAACACCATACCGATTGCAGTTAATTCACTCACAACTACGCTTACTTACTACCGACCCGTGATTATAGTAAAGCGACGATAGTAAAAGTAACTCATGACTTCTATAAAGACATAGAACCCTTCTACCTAAAAAGAAGAGCCCCCTATATCCACTAATATGTTGATATATTCTACTTGTCCATGAATTCATTACTGTATGCTTGCTATGCTTCTGGAGCCTAATGGAAACTGAGCAATTAAGAAACCTGTACGAGCTGTACTGAGCTGAGCATGCTCAGAAGAGGCAGACAGGGGATCAGCATTCGTTCATTGGCTTTGATGTCAACTGTCAAATCACCTAACTGATAGTGATAACGGAAGAACCAGGAAGCGAAAAAACAGGGGAAACAGGCATTGTGCAGGATTCAGGTTAGACTTATATAGTCAGATTTCAAACTATTTCTGTTTAGGGTTTTTGAGGGGTGATTTACCGTATGTAAGTTTTTCATTTTGGGGCGGACTTGCCCTTAAGAAACCTTGAATACTATTTATCGTGTGCTACTGTTACTTAAAACTTAGTTTCTTTCTGATCTTTTGTAAAGTGATATCTGTCCCACCCAGACATGAATGGAATGATGCTCCTTAACTGCTCATTGTTTAAGCATCCAGTAAAAATCCTATTTTTAGTTTGAACTAGCCTTTTACTTTTCCCGAAGGTATTAAAAGGGCTTTATGTTAAATTTAGCCATTGGCGTAAAAAACGATAAAGCCCATTGTGTTTGCTCATAGCTACTGTGACATTGCAGGAAATCAGACAAAGATTATAGTTTCCATCCCTGCTTGGCAAATCCATGTTGGAGGGGGTCCAGTTTAGTTGGAATTTATAAATATGCAGGGGAGTTCAATTAAGTTCTTATCGTTAAAAATGGTGCTTTTGCCCACCAATAGATGTTAGTTTTCAAATGTTTACTAGATCTGATGGTTGGGCAACTTCACACCTTTTAACAATAGAACTTTAATGAATAACCTCGATGATGTGTAAACTCTTTGCATTACTCAATCCAATTTCATTTTACTTTATTATCCATTCCTTAAGTCTGGACACATTCTAGCGCTCTTATTTCATCATCAGGCTTTTCTTAGCAAGGCACAACAAATGCATCTTGCTGCCAGACACATGGATGCGCTTCACAAGTGTTTTGTGTACACATCAGCACCATACAGCTTCTGAACATTAAGGACTGAAACATATTAATGATGTGGAATAATGCGTGTGACAATACCAGTCAAGGAAGTGAAACTTTTCTTTCCTTTATAGGTGCCGAACACCCACCTCAGCCAATATACCGATTCAGTACATGCATCCTGTAGAACAGTATTTTAAGTCATCATAGGGAAATAAATTAATAGTGAAATAAAAAATTACCCCAAACATGTTGCCCTAAAGGATTCTGGAGGTCTACCAGGACTAGAATGAATCTATAAAACACGATAATGAAATATATATATATATTCTTTTAGGTTGGGTTGGGTGGGATTGTGTTCTCAATGTCACACCCTCTCATTAGTGGTAAAGTGTGATTCTCTCAGCATTCTGAACCAGTTGACCCAAATCACATTTACAACATGGTCTATAAAATCTGATAAAAAACAAGGTTTTGAAGAATTATTAAAAAGGACACATTAATATTTTATACTGAATTGCAAATCCTACCTGAAATTTTTGCTTAGTGATGATTGAAGTTTAAAAGTCTAATTGCTAAAAAAAAGTGTTAAAGGGCAATTTCTATCCAAATGGAAGAATTGTATACTGTAAATCCCACCAGCCTCAAGCTTCAAGCTTTCTGGTTCATCATGAGCTTGCATTGCTAAAAAGGCGCTCAGTGAATAGTCATTGTCACACCTGACTGCACGTTGCTAACAGGATACGAACACCAGGAAGCAGACAAGGAAAAGAGGGAAATAAAAGGCATTGTGCCACATTTCAGGCTAGTGTATTAATGCTTTCTATACTTATTACAGTTTGGGGGACATTTATGTTTATACAATTTTCTATGTATGGGTGAACTTTCCCTTAAAATGTTTTCAAGCATTTCTATGTGAGGACACAATCCCACATATTTTAAAATTCAATAGCATACCCCTGGACTCTATTTACTTGTTCAGAGTAAATAGTCAAAACACATTGTTTCTTTTTTTATGTTTGCTTCTTTTTTGTCAGTAGAGAGAACATGGGACACACACCCAACCCTTGTATGCTTTGTGTACAGTAAACACTTAATGTGGGACAACACAAGCCTTGTAGCTTGTAGTACAGTTAAACACTTAATGTGGGACACACACAAGCCTTGTATGCTTGAAGTCTACAGTACACACTTAATGGGGACACACCACAACCTTGTATGCTTGTAGTACAGTAAACACTTAATGTGGGACACACACAAACCTTGTATGCTTGAAGTACCGAAACACTTAATGTGGACAACCAACCCTGGTATATTGTAGTACAAGTAAACATTAATGTGGGAACACACAACCCTGGTATGCTTGTAGTACCGTAAACACTTAATGTGGGACACAACCCTGTATGCTTTTTAGTACCATAAACAACTTAATGTGGGGCCACACAACCCTTGTATGCTGTTAGTACCGTAAACACTTAATGTGGGACACACACAACCCTGTGTAGCTTGTAGTACAGTAAACTTAATGTGGGACACACACAACCCTTGTATTGCTTAGCGTACCTATAAACACTTAATGTGGGACACACACAACCTTGTATGCTTGTAGTACAGTAAACACTTAAGTGGGACACACAAACCTGGTATGCTTGTAGACAGTAAACACTTAATGTGGGACACACACAACCTTGTATGCTTTGTAGTACAGTAAACACTTAATGTGGGACCACACACAAGCCTTGTAGCTTGTAGTACAGTAAAAAACATAATGTGGGACACACCCAACCCTTGTATGCTTGAGTACAGTAAACACTTAATGTGGGACACACAACAAGCCTTGTTAGCTTGTAGTACAGTAAACACTTAATGTGGGAACCACAACCCTTGTATTTGAAGTACAGTAAACACTTAAGTGGGACACACACAACCCTTGTATGCTTAAGTACAGTAAACACTTAATGTGTTACACACAACCCTTGTGCTTGAAGTACAGTAAACACTTATGGGGACACACACAACCCTTGTATGCTTGAGTACAGTAAACACTTAATGTGGGACACACACAACCTTATGCTTGTAGATGCTTGAAGTACCGAAACACTTAATGTGGGGACACACCCTGGTATGCTTGTAGTAAAGTAAACACTTAATGTGGGAGACACACAACCCTGTAAGCTTGAAGTACGAAACACTTAATGGGGACACACACAACCCTTGTATGCTGTAGTACCGTAAACACTTTATGTGGACACAAAACCCTGGTATGCTTGTTTAGTACCAAAACACTTAATGTGGGACACACACAACCTTTATGCTTGTAGTACGAGAAACACTATGTGGGACACACACAACCCTGTTGCTTTGAGTACCGTAAACACTTAATGTGGGACACAACCTGGTATGCTTGTAGTACAGTAAACACTTAATGTGGAGACACAACAACCCTGTATGCTTGAGTACCGTAAACACTTAATGGGACACACACAACCTTGTATGCTTGTAGTACCGTAAACACTTAATGTGGGAGACACAACCCTGGTATGCTTTGTAGTACCAGTAAACACTTAATGTGGGACACACACAAACTTGTATATCTTGTAGTACAGTAAACACTTAATGTGGGACACACACAACCCTTGTATGCTTGTCGTACAGTAAACACTTAATGTGGGACACCACACAACCCTGGTATGCTTGTGTAGTACAGTTAAACATTAATGTGGGACACACACCACCCTGTATGCTTGTAGTACCGTAAACACATTAATGTGGGACCCCACAACCCTGGTATGCTGTAGTACAGTAAACACTTAATGTGGGACACACACAACCCTTGTATGCTTGTGTACAGTAAACACTTAATGTGGGCACCCACAAACCCTTGTATGCTTGTAGTACAGTAAACACTTAATGTGGGACACCACAACCCTGGTATGCTTGTAGTACAGTAAACACTAATGGGGACACACACAAGCCTTGTATGCTTGTAGTACAGTAAACACTTAATGTGGGACACACCCAACCTTGTATGCTTGAAGTACAGTAAACACTAATGTGGGACACACACAACCTTGTATGCTTGTAGTACAGTAAAACACTTAAGTGGGACACACACAACCCTTGTATGCTTGAAAAGTAAAAACTTAATGTGGGACACAACCCTGGTATGCTTGTAGTACAGTAAACACTTAATGTGGGAGACACCACAACCCTGTATGCTTGTAGTACCGTAAACATTATGTGGGACACAAACCCTGGATGCTTGTAGTACAGTAAACATAATGTGGGACACAACAACCTGGTATGCTTGTAGTACAGTAAACACTTAATTGGGACACACACAAACCCTTGTATGCTTGTAGTACAGTAAACACTTAAGTGGGACACACCACAACCCTTGTATGCTGTAGTACAGTAAACACTTAATGTGGGACACACACAACCCTTGTATGCTTTTAGTACAGTAAACACTTAATGTGGGACACACAACCGTGTATGCTTGTAGACAGTAAACACTTAATGTGGGACACACACAACCCTTGTATGCTTGTATAGTACAGTAAAACCTTAATGTGGGACACACCAACCTTGTATGATTGTGTACGTAACACAATGTGGGGACACACCAACCCTTGTATGCTAGTACAGTAAACACTTAATGTGGGACACACACAACCTTGTATGCTTGTAGTACAGTAAACACTTAATGTGGGAACACACAACCCTTGTATGTTCTTTGAGTACAGTAAACACTTAATGTGGGACACACACAACCTGTATGCTTGTAGTACAGTAACACTTAATGTGGGACCCACACAACCCTTGTATCTTGTAGTACAGTAAACACTAATGTGGGACACACACAACCTTGTATGCTTGTAGTACAGTAAACACTTAATGTGGGACACCACAACCCTTGTATGCTTGTAGTACAGTAAACATTAATGTGGGACACACAACAACCTTGTATGCTTGAGTACAGTAAACACTTAATGTGGGACCAACCCAACCCTGTATGCTTGTAGTACAGTAACACTTAATGTGGGACACAACCCTTGTATGCTGTAGTACAGTAAAAACTATAATGGGGACCACACAACCCTGTATGCTTGTAGTACAGTAAACACTTAATGTGGGACACACAACCCTTGTATGCTTGTAGTACCGTAAACACTTAATGTGGACACACAAAACCCTGGCTTGTAGTACAGTAAACACTTAATGTGGGACACACACAACCCTTGTATGCTTGTAGTACCGTAAACACTTAATGTGGGACACAACCCTGTATGCTTGTGAGTACCTAAACACTTAATGTGGGGACACACCAACCCTTGTATGACTTGTAGTACAGTAAACACTTAATGTGGGGCACACAACCCTTGTATGCTTGTAGTACAGTAAACACTTAATGTGGGACACAACCCTTGTATGCTTGTAGTACCGTAAAACACTTAATGGGAACACAACCCTGGTATGCTTGTAGTACAGTAAAACTTAATGGGGACACCACAAACCCTTGTATGCTTGTAGTACCGTAAAACACTTAATGTGGGACACACAACCCTGGTATGCTGTAGTACATAACACTTAATGTGGGACACACACACCCTTGTATGCTTGTTAGTACAAGTAACACTAATGTGGGACACACCAACCCTGTATGCTTTTAGTACAGTAAACACTTAATGTGGACACACAAACCCTTGTATGCTTGTAGTACAGTAAACACTTAATGTGGGACACACAACCCTGGATGCTGTAGTACCGTAAACACTTAATGTGGGACAACACAACCCTTGTAGTGCTTTGTAGTACAGTAAACACTAATGGGGACACAACAACCCTTGGATGCTTGTAGTAAGTACACACTTAATGTGGGAACAACACAACCCTGGTAGGCTTGGTAGTACAGTAAACACTTAATGTTGACAAACAAACCCTGTATGCTTGAGAAGTACAGTAAGTAGTAAAAACTCTAATGTGGGACCACACAACCTTGTCAACCCTTGTATGCTTGTAGTACAGTTAACACTTAATGTGGGACACATACAACCCTTGTATGCTTGTAGTACAGTAAACACTTAATGTGGGACACACACAACCCTGGTATGCTTGTAGCACAGTAAACACTTAATGTGGGACACACACAAGCCTTGTATGCTTGTAGTACAGTAAACACTTAATGTGGGACACACACAAGCCTTGTATGCTTGTAGTACAGTAAACACATAATGTGGGACACACCCAACCCTTGTATGCTTGAAGTACAGTAAACACTTAATGTGGGACACACACAAGCCTTGTATGCTTGTAGTACAGTAAACACTTAATGTGGGATACACACAACCCTTGTATTCTTGAAGTACAGTAAACACTTAATGTGGGACACACACAACCCTTGTATGCTTAAAGTACAGTAAACACTTAATGTGTTTACCAACACAACCCTTGTATGCTTGAAGTACAGTAAACACTTAATGCGGGACACACACAACCCTTGTATGCTTGGAAGGTGTGGAAAGTGGTTGAAGAAGACCGTAAGGAAGATTACGGGAGGATTTGGACATGGCACAAATGGAACAGGATGCTACAAAGTTCTTGACATCTTTTCTTAGATCAGGCCACCAAACAGAACGAGATAGAAGTGAAATGGTTTTTTGAACTCCAGGATGACCAGAGATATTGATAGTAGCGGTGTGCGTAAGGCAGGGGGAATGAAAACTTTGTCATTGGGAGTAGTAGCGGGGCAAGAGTCCTGAGCAGAATTAATTTCGGCAGACAACTGAGGAAGAATAGTACCCAGAATTTTGGATTTGGGAATAATAGGGCCTTTGTCAATTATGGTGGATTCTAGAGAACCAAATGACCTGGATAAGGCGTCAGCCTTCTTGTTCCCGGGCGAAAGGTGATGGTAAAATTAAAGCGTGAAAAAAAAAGTGCCAAGCGGGCTTGTCTGGGATTCAATCTTTTAGCGGTTTGGATGTATTCTAAATTTTTATGGTCAGTGAATATAGTTATGGGATGACTTGTACCTTCCAGAAGATGCCGCCACTCTTCCAGAGCAAGTTTGATGGCCAGTAATTCTCGATTGCCAATGTCATAATTTCTCTCACATGGAATGAATCTCTTAGAAAAGTAAGCACAAGGATGAAGTTTTCTCTTTATTCCGTGAGTTTGAGATAAAATTGCTCCAGCACCAATATCAGAAGCATCAACTTCAATGAAGAATGGCAGATGGTTATCAGGATGGACTAAAACGGGTGCAGCGGCAAATGCTTTTTTAATCCTTTTAAAGGCTTCTATAGCTTCCTCCGTCCAGGCATTAGGTTTGCCCCCTTTTTGAATGAGGTCTAAGATGGGAGAAATTATGGAGGAAAAGCCTTTGATAAATTGCCTGTAGTAATTGGCGAAACCGATGAAGCGTTGAATGGCTTTAGTAGAAGAAGGAAGCGGCCAATCGAGAACAGCAGACACTTTAGAGGAATCCATTTCAAAACCCTGGGCAGAGATAATATAACCAAGGAACGGAACTTTAGTAACTTCAAACAGACATTTTTCTAGCTTGGCATAAAGATGATTGGCACGTAATCGGGACAGCACTTGACGAAGATGAATACGATGAGAGGGTAAGTCCTGAGAAAAAATTAGAATATCATCTAGGTAGACCACTACAGAATTGCCTAGAAGATCTCTGAAGATATCATTGACCAATTCTTGAAAAACTGCTGGGGCATTACAAAGCCCAAACGGCATTACCAGATACTCAAAATGACCATCACGGGTATTAAAGGCTGTCTTCCACTCATCCCCTTTTCTGATCCGGATCAAATTGTAAGCCCCTCGAAGATCGAGTTTAGAGAATATTTTGGCCCCCTTTAATTGATCGAACAATTCAGTGATCAGGGGAAGGGGATAACGATTCTTCACCGTAATTTTGTTTAAGCCCTATAATCTATGCAGGGACGTAAAACTCCATCTTTCTTTTCGAAAAAAAGAATCCAGCCCCAGCAGGAGAAGTGGAAGGACGAATGAATCCTCGGGACAAGTTATCCTGAATGTATTCCTTCATGGCCATGGTTTCAGGCTGAGATAAAGGGTAAGTCCGTCCACGAGGGGGCATGGTTCCAGACAGGAGGTCAATGGAGCAATCGTAGGGTCTATGGATCGGCAAAGTCTCAGCTGATTTCTTACAAAACACATCCTGAAAGTCTTTATATGGTTCAGGAAGAAAAGAAGCGTCCTTTTCCAGTTTAAAGTATTCAGTAGGACAAACACAAATACAATGAAGACAATACTCTACTTGTTGTGTATAGTATAATAAGAGAGAATGCTCCTTCAGATCCTTAATACAGGATGGCAATTGTGCACCTAAAAGGGTTCCGGTCGCTCTTTCTTTGGGACGGACATGTGCTCCTTTAAATCCTTACTACAAGATGGCAACTTCGTACCTAAAAGGGTTTTTTTCAGTGGCTGTTTTTTTGGGACGGACGTGTGCTACAAAAAGATAAAATTAAAGGCATTATATTCATTTCCTTTTGGACAATAACACCCCAGACCTTAAAGAACCCAGACATATCACTTTAATTTGCTGTATTTACAGCATTGGAATATATAAAACAATGAAAAGTATTTGTGGTCACTGCAAAGGAAAAATAGGAAAATGTGTATCTAAACTCTTTCAGGCTTATTTGATATGTGGTACCAAGAGTGAGGGGCATAGCAAATATACAGGACCTGTGTATCACCCTCAAAAACTTATAAGGGCGGTGCACTGGGGTAATACAAAACTATATCACCATAATAAAAAAAGACCCCCAATGAGGCACTTAATATGAGGTACAAAAATGTGTCTGTGCTGTTAATTTTCAGCAGCCAATGAGATGTCACCTATTTACTGCCCCACAAACATTTGCTAACATCTGATTGGTCGCTGCAGATTAGCAGCACAGGCACATTTTTTTGCACCTCGTATTAAATTAGGTGTTTTTCTGCTCTCTGTGGCCCTGTTGGGATTTATATAAAATTCAATATAGGTTTTTACTCTTCTCAATGCAGCAAATTGTCATCAACACAACTTTATCATCTTCCCCATATTGACTTAGAACATGAATTATCTCCTGTGGTCTTACCTTCTCACAACCGCAACAATTCCCCATGTTAAAATCTCCTGAAAGATAAAACACACAGTCACATATCCAAACTGACACTACGTATTCCTTTCACATTATTATTTAAATGATCACTATGAATAGTTTTTTTTTACATCGAAATCTAATTTTAAACCTGAAAAATCAAACCTCCAATTTAAAATACTTACTGAGCAGAAAGACTTTTCTTAACACTTAACACAAAGTCAACTGTCTGACTGACATCTGTTTAGCACCGCCCCTTATTAACATAATAGCTGGATAGCTATGACATTATAGTTACCATGGTAACAGCTTTGCCCCATCACAATAAATAACAAGGGCCATATTATGAACAGTATTTCTAGTTACCCTTGGTTTTGTAATAATTTCATATTTACCATTAGAAATGTTGAAATGATAGCTCAGTAAACATCATGGGAAAGTAAAGACACAATTTTAACTGATAAAATGAATTACTGGTAATTAAGATTAGTAGGAAAAATTATTTTAAATTGTAAATATGTATTTGAACTATAGAAATAAATGAGTGAGTCTAGTTAGATATTAGAAAGTTACATCTAAATCTAATTTTAAACCTGTTACATAAAAAAAAACAACCCTGAAATTTAAAATACTTACTGAGCACAAAGATTTGTCTGAACACTTCAAAGTCAACTCTCTGAGTGATATCTGTTTAGCTCCGCCCCTTATTTATATAACATCTGGACAGTGATGACATCATAGTTACCACAGCAACAGTTTACCCCATCACAGTAAATAACAAGGACCAGATAATGAACAGTATTTTTATAGATAGACTATCAGTTATTAGACTAGCAATGATGGAATCTAATGATTTTATGTGTGAGAATCTTTTTTCCTATCCGTGTTACCCTAATATACTAGTAATAGTATGTGTGACGTGATCAGTTTCACACCTGTCCCCAAAGAAGTAACATTTTTCATGTCTTCTTGGCTCCCATTGTTTTAATTCCCTTTCATACTGACACTTTTTACATAGACATTTTACTCATGGATTCAATATTCGATATTTACTCTCGTATAGATATAATAGACATTTTACTTGCGGATTCGATATTCGATATTTACTTGCATATAGGTATAATAGACTTTTTACTAGCGGATTCTATAATTCAAAATTTACTGGCGTATTGGTATAATAGACATTTTACTCGCATATTCGCATGCTTCAAATGTTCGAACATTCAATAATTATCAAAAGTCTGGAAAATATCGAAAATCCATTCGAACTCGAATAGTTCGGCTTGAACTCGGGTTTGAGTTTGAGTTCTAGTCCATCTCTATTACATAGTAACATAGTATAGGAGGTTGTATAAAGACACTGTCCATCTAGTCCAACCTTTGTATCCTACCCATAATGTCTATCTAACAGTTACATAGTAACATAGTATTGGAGGATGCTTGGGCAGGTTCTCATTCATCCAGGTCATGGTACATCTGTTGTATTCATTTAGATTTACTGGACTTAAAATGTAGTTATTATGTAGTTCTCAATTCAGAATGACTTGTACAAGAATCTGTTGGTTATTATGTACCCTGGAAAGTCCCAATTAGCATATCACAGCCAGGTGTTAGGGACCTTCTGAATGCAAGGCGTTATTGCATTTTGAGGCTAAGAGGTGTTATAGAAACTGCCCAGGGTAAGGTGTCAAAACAGCATTGTACATGGCAGACAGTTGGTGTCGAAACCCCTTTCAACACCCCTTTACTATCCCAGTTGACTAGTGCACTGTGTCAGGACATGGTTTCTCCTTTACTATCCATGTAGACTAGTGCAATGTATCAGGACATGGTTTCCCCTTTACTATCCCAGTTGACTAGTGCACTGTGTCAGGACATGGTTTCTCTTTTACTATGCTTGTAGACTAGTTCACTGTGTTGGGACATGGTTTCCCTTTTACTATCCCCATAGACTAGTGTGGTGTGTTGGGACCTGGTTTCCCTTTTACTATCTCAGTTGACTAGTGCACTGTGTAGGGATATGTTTTCCCCTTTACTATCCCAGTAGACTAGTGCACTGTGTCAGGACATGGTTTCCCCTTTACTATCCCAGTTGACTAGTGCACTTTGTAGAGACATGGTTTCTCTTTTACTATCCCAGTTGACTAGTGCACTGTCAGGACATGGTTTTCCCTTTAATATCCCAGTAGACTAGTGCACTGTGTCAGTACATGGTTTCTCTTTAGTTTCCCTTTAAGTTTTGCTGCCATGGAAATGGAAGGGTGTGTTAGTAGGTGTGTGTATCTTTATGGGGATTGGGGTTAGAAGTGTTTGTGTTCATGATGATAAAATGGACTGTTTTGATCACATAACCCAGAAATCTCAGAATATTCATGTTTCGGGATTTTATCCATTACATTCAATGGGGAAAAAAATCTGTAAATCGTTAATAACGCAGTAATGCTTCCTCAGATTCCTTAACTAGTTAATAGCACACTTCCCCTATGTGTCCTGCATGTCTGTACCATGTGTCTCTATCTCTAAAACTGTTAGAGGAGATACAGTCCGAAAAAGTGGAGGAAGAAGAAATAGAAAAGCCTAGAACAAGAATCAGGCTCTTTTAAGCCAATAATAATCAAAAGTGCCATAGTGCTTCTGTGCTGAAAAGTGCAGTTCATCAATATGTACAACTTAAATCAAGTGAATCAATAAAATGTCTTTGTCAACCAGTTCATTAATGTGTCCATATAAATTACTGGCCATACACAGGTGTTTATCTGTGACTTGTGTGGTTGGAGGGTATGTTTTTGCGTTTTTAACCATAAAACTACCTTAAATGATAATTTTGGTATGGTTGACATGGAAACCGTTTGGCTGCCATGGAAACAGAAGAATGTGGTGGATATAGGGGGCATCCGGTGTACCTGTGTCTGTGTAGAGTTAGTTTGTGCCTTAAACATTTTTGAAGATTGTACAAGATTTTTTTGGGCTATAGTTTCCCTTTCCCTCAGATGGCACATTTACAGAAGCGAGTAGCAGCCAGGCCATTCCCAAAAAAAAAGTTGTTAAGTAGATCGGGCCCATGTAACTCACGCGACGTCTAACATCACTACCTAAGAGTAATCCTTAGGATCTGCAGTGTTGCTTGCCTTGCCAAAGGCAGAAAAAGAGGAATAATGGTGGTGAATTTTTTCCCCAATCATTTGTTGATGACTAGTAGAGATATAACTCCTGACGAGATTACAGTCCATGTAACTTAAATAGAAAATATAAATTTGAGACAATTCACTCATTGGCTTATACAGATAATTTCATCAGCCCCGTAGAGTTCATCACTCAAAAAATCCTTTGACATTGGAGGATCTGTTCTATCCAGAAAACATTTCCTTCTTAGAAACAGTGAGTTTTCATTTATGTGAAAAGTTAAGAAAATTCACCATCAATCACTTGGATGAGTGCTTATATAAAATGCTGGTTTTGTCCCATGATAATTTGTGGAGAAATTGCAGGTTTATTCTGGGCAATGACCTTACACACAGGTTTTGACCTCTCTTAAACTTTGGCTTATGCTTGAAGTACAGTAGTGTTAAGTCCCAGAAGGCACTTGATGTTCCCTTTTCAAGTAAATTGTGGCTTTCTTGAAAATAACATTATTAAGATCTCTATGTGATAGAACTTCCCATTGAAATATAATTACACAGTCAATAACAAAAAAAAACCCAGTTGTTCATAAGACTGTTTAATGTGTTCATTCTTTTACCTGCACAGTACTCACTGCACACGTGCCTTAATGGAAAATACATGGAAATAGATGCCATTTTACACTGTGTGACAAATGAATGACCTTTTTCAAGCATTTTCAGAATTAATGAGGTCATACTTTACTACTCTGCGAATAATCCATGATTAATTCTGCTCCAATATGTGTATGTGCTGCAATTTCAATGTGAGAGCGCCATAATAATTAAAAGGGCAGCAGAGCAAAGGTTTGGGCCTTGTAAGGCGTTAAAATGTATTATTTTAATCTGAATTACTCAAAGAAGAATTCCATCTGCACTGATCCAATAATCAAATACCACAACAAGAAAAAAAGAAAGACAGCTGCAGATAGCACTAGGGCACACCCTTATATAAATAAGTACAAATTAACCATACTTAAGTATTATAAATGCATAAAAGACCTTTTTTTAGTGCAGGAGGCAAAATTTAGAGAGGCAATAAATCAGTGTGAAAAAAATAGTTAAAAACACTTCCTGTGCATGTACTAGCAAATATCAAAAATATTGTTAGAATAACCATGATATACCGGGATATGTATTCACTCATGCATGCATTCCACAATGAGTCAAACAGTATAGCATAAAGTGCTTCAATTAAGTAACTACTTAGTAATCCCTCAAAATAATATATAAAATAATATCATGTCCTATACCCTAAAGTTCCAGGTAAATAACAATATAATAATCCATGGAGACTGGGGGCACTAGGGTTACAAAAGACACAGACCAGTGGCAGATCACTAGCAGACACAGAGGCAAGCAGAGGTGGAAAAAATACTAAGCCCATCAGATTTCCAGACAGACACAGGAGCAGCTTAAAAATCAGTTAAAGGGCATGTCCAGCCCCAAAACTATAACTTCCCCCACTTCTGGCCCCACTGTGTAGTGTAATATAATCCTTACCTTACATCCCAGATCAAAATGGTTCTCCTGGATTCCCCCCCAAAGTCTGAAAAACTGGCCACCAGGAGGATAGCAGAGTCCATATAGGACTCTGCCTCCTGTCTCCCCTCCGGGAGAAGTTTGGCATGCGCAGGCCATCCCCCCTCCCTCTCCCTCCCGAATTGGTCTCCCTCCCCCTACCATAAAACCCTGTTAGTATGTTGTAGGGATAGTTCCCCCAGCCCCAACCGCTATAATCTTATATCCATAAACACCCGATAGTTACTTACCTTCCCTCTATCCTCTGCCGTTGGGAACTGCCGGCAGCCACGTCCGTGATTGGCTGCCTCTCAGCCAATCACAGACGCGGCTGCCGGTCCAGCCCTCTGCTTGCAGTTCTATGCAAGCAGAGGGCCGGGATTGTGCGGCGAAGGATAGAAGGAAGGTAAGTAACTATCGGGGGACTTTCTGGATATAAGCTTATAGAAGTTGGGGCGGGGGGAACTAGCCCTACAACATACCAAAAGTTTTTATAACAGGTGGACATGCCCTTTAAATTGTACCTGTTTCGTCCGACCCTCGGACTTTCTCAACAGCGCATGTGACATCACAACACTCGCGTCGCACCTTATATTGCTAGAGAGATTAATCGAATCCCATTGGTCTATTTACAAAGTAGGGAGAAACCCCACAACTCACCATAGTCTTGCGATACTTCTGTGACATCACTCTACTATATTATATGATAATCCAATGAACAGCATCTATTGGCCAATTTACAGAGTTAGACACTTTCCAAAATACCCAAATGTCTCACTGAACTTATACAACAGTACACAGTCCGTCTTTCATACGGCAATGTCTGAATGCCTAAACCAGAGGCAGAACTTACATAGAGAGGGTAGCTAGCAAGCGTCTACTAAATACAGGATTAGTAGTATCGCCAGTCTAACATAAACACACATGTAAATATACACATAACCCTTATTCCCATAAGCTAACAGTATCTAAGGTAAATATACTGTTCCGATGAGCTGTAAGCGGTACTATTCTGCATACCTGTTAATAATAGCTGATAACAATAGCAGAACCCCTTTTACGAACCAGGTGTGTTTACATTCCCCTTCCCAGGGAATCCAATTACTCCATATGGTTTTAAACAATTCAATCACAGGGTGGGAATGCCTGCACAATGGCGGGTGTTCACGCAGGGTGCAGTGTGGCCTCAGCCTAAAGGTGGTCATTGGCAATTTGTCTATTGTTCCAATAGAAAGTGCTATCCCAACATTCTTTTCTATGGAGTTCAGTATAATAAAGTTCCCATAGTACATTACACCTACTGCACCCCACATCCCAAAACTACCTGCTCTTTTTTGTACAACAATTTATTGAGGAAATTTCACGGCGGTATGTTTTTTTCGTCTTTGTGACTATTTGTTTCTTGAGAGGCTTTTTTTAAACATTGTTATCATTTGTTCTCGGCCTCCCTTTTTTTTAAATAATTCATTGATCAGATTTTGATTTAGCATATTTTTTATCTCAGATATTGGATTTTTTTTTGGAAACTTTTTTTTTAGTCACATGGAATATGTTGATGTATATTTTTAAAAATAATTTTACCTTGTTGGATTTTAGATTTCAACTATAGATGATACTTGTTATTCCTGTAAATCCTTAGTTTATCCTGATATTCCAATATCAAAGATGCTATTTGGAGTCAGTAAGGAATTGTTCCCCTTCTGGTAGAAACCAAACAAGTCTTCAGAAAGTCACCCCCACTCCCCTCCCCCCAACTTTTCTATTTATTCAGGACTCGTGATTATAGTAAATCAGGAGTATAGTAAAACTTGACATGACTTAAAAGGGCAACTCCACCCTTATAAGAACATTTCTTAGAAAGAATGGCCCCTTTAAAATATGTTGATATATTCTACTTTGTCCTATGAATTCATTACTGTATGCTTGCTATGCTTCTGGAGGCCTAATGGAAACTGAGCAATTAAGAAACCTGTACTGAGCCTGTACTGAGCCTGAGCATGCTCAGAAGAGGCAGACAGGGGATCAGCATTCAGTCATTGGCTTTGATGTCAACTGTCAAATCCATAACTGATAGTTGATAACTGGAAGAACCAGGAAGCAGAAACAGGGGAAACAGGACATTGTGCAGGATTTCAGGTTAGACTTATATAGTTCAGATTTCAAACTATTTCTGTTTAGGGTTTTGAGGGGTGATTTACCTGTATGTAAGTTTTCATTTTGGGGCTGGACTTGCCCTTTAAGAAACCTTGAATACTATTTATCTGTGCTACTCGTTAAAACTATAGTTTTCTTTTCTGATCCTTTTGTAAAGTGATATCTGTCCACCCAGACATGTAATGGAATGATGCTCTTTAACTGCTCATTGTTAAAGCATCCAGTAAAAATCCTATTTTTAGTTTGAACTAGCCTTTTACTTTCTCCGAAGGTAATTAAAAGGGCTTTATGTTAAATTTAGCAATTGGAGTCTAAAAAACGATAAAGCCCATTGTGTTGCTCATTAGCTACTTGTACATTGCAGGAAATCAGAACAAAGATTATTAGTTTCCATCCCTGCCTTGGCAAATCCATGTTGGAGTGGGGTCCAGTTTAGTTGGAATTTATAAATATGCAGGGAGATTCAATAAAAGTTCTTATCGTTAAAAATGGTGCTAATTTTGCACCAACCAATCAGATGTTAGCTTTCAAATGTTAAATCAGATCTGATTGGTTGGGGCAAAATTAGCACCATTTTAAACAATAAGAACTTTTAATGAATAACCCTGATGATGTGTAAACTCTGTTCATTACCTCAATCCAATTTCATTTTACTTTTCCATTTTATTCCATTTCCTTAAAGTCTGGACACAGTGTAATTCATAGCAGCATTTCTCATCATAACAGCCCTCGAAAGGCACAACAAATGCATCTGCTGCCAGACACATGGATGGCTTCAAAGTGTTTTGTACACATCAGAAATAGCATTCTGAACATTAAGGAAATGAACATAATTAATGATGTGGAATAATGTGCGTGTGCAATACCAGTCAAGTGAATTTAACTTTTCTTTTCCTTTTTATAGGTGCCGAACACACCTTCAGCCAATATCCGTTCAGTAATTAGACATTCTGTAGACAGTATTAAAAAGTCATCATAGGGAAATAAAATGAATGAAAGTGAAAAAATTACCCCAAACAATTGTCCTGCCCTAAAGGATTTTGTAGAGTCTACAGGACTAGAATGAATCTATAAAACACGATAATGAAATTATATATATATATTTTTATGTTTGGGTTGGGTTGTATTGTGTTCTCAATGTCCAACCCTCTCATTAGTGTAAAGTGTGATTCTCAGCATTCTGAACCAGTTGACCCAAATCACATTTCACACCATGGTCTATAAAATCTGAATAAAAACAAGGTTTTGAAGAATTATTAAAAAGTGACACATTATATTTTATACTGAATTGCAAATCCTACCTGAAATTTTAATGCTTAGCTGATTATGTTATTTTAAATAGTCTAATTGCTAAAAAAAAGTGTTTAAAGGGCAATTTTACCTCTCAAATGGAAAGAATTTGTATACTGTAGAAACCCCCAGCCTCAAGCTTCAAAGCTTTCTGAGTTCATCATGAGCTTGCATGCTCAAAGGCAGCTAGGTGAATAGTCATTGCTCACACCCACGACTGACAGTTGCTAACAGGAAGAACCAGGAAGCAGAAAGAGGGATAAAAGGGCATTGTGCAACATTTCAGGCTAGTTGTATTCATGTTTCTAACTATTACAGTTTGGGGGACATTTATGTTTATACAATTTTCTATGTATGGGGTGAACTTTCCCTTTAAAATGTTTTCAAAGAATTCTCTATTGAGGACACAATCACATTATTTTAAATCAATAGCATAATTGACTCTATTTCTTGTTCAGAATATAAATAGTAATAACACATTTGTTTTTCTTTTTTTATGTTTGCTTCTTTTTTCTTTAGTAGAGAGAACATGGGACACACCCAACCCTTGTATGCTTGAAGTACAGTAAACACTTAATGTGGGACACACACAAGCCTTGTATGCTTGTAGTCACAGTCAACAAAAAGTAATGGTGGGACACCACCCAACCCTTGTATGCCTTGTAAGTACAGTAAAACACTTAATGTGGGCACACACAACCCTTGTATGCTTGTAGTACAGTAACACTTAATGTGGGACACCACAACCTTGTATGCTTGTAGTACATTAAACATTAATGTTGGGACACCCCAACCCTTTATGCTTGAGTACAGTAACAACTTAGTGGACACACACAAGCCTTGTATCTTGTAGTACGTAACACTTAATGTGTGGACACACACACCCTGGTATGCTTGATAGTCCACGTAACACTTAATTGCGGGACACAACAAGCCTGGTATGCTTTAGTAGCAGTAAACACTAATGTGGGAGACACCCAACCCTGTTATGCTTGTAGTACCGTAAACACTTAATGCTGGGACACACCACACCCTTGTATGCTTGTAGTAACCGATAAACACTTCATGTGGACACCACACCTGTATGACTTTAGTACCGTACACACTTAATTGGGACACAACAACCTGTGTATGCTTGTAGTACCGTAAACACTTAATGTGGGACCACACACACCCTGATGCTTGTAGTACAGTAACACTTAAATGTGGGACACACAACCCTGTATGCTTGTCGTACCATAAACACTTAATGTGGGAACACACACAACCCTTGTATGCTTTGTGTACAGTAAACACTTAATGTGGGACACACAACCCTGGTATGCTTGTAGTACAGTAAACACTCTAATGGGACACACAACCCTTGTATGCTGTAGTACAGTAAACATTTTAATGTGGGACACACACACCCTGGTATGCTTAGTACAGTAACTTAATGTGGGAACACATCCCAAGCCTTGTATGCTTGTAGTACAGTAAACACTAATGCGTGGACACACACACACCTTGTATTTTGTAGTACAGTAAACACATAATGTTGGACACACACCCTTGTATGCTTTGAAGTACAGTCAACACTTAATGTGGGATCACACACAAGCCTTGTAGCTTGTAAGTACAGTAACCACTTAATGTGGTACACCCACTCAACCCTTGTATGCTTGATACAGTAAAGACTTATGTGGGACACACACAACCCTTGTATGCTTGTAGTACAGTAAACACTTATGTGGGACACACACAAGCCTTGTATGCTTGTAGTACAGTAAAGCACTTATGTGGGGACACACCAACCCTTGTATGCTTAATTACAGTAAACACTGTAATGTGGGACACACACAGCCTTGTATGCTTGTATTACAGTAAACACTTAATGTGGACACACATAACCCTTGTATGTTGCAGTACAGTTAAACACTTATGTGGACACACACAACCCTTGTATGCTTGTAGTACAGTAAAACACACTTAATGTGGGAGACACACCAACCCTGTGTATGCTTGTAGTACAGTAAAACACTTAATGTGGGACACAACCCGTATGCTTTTTAGTGACCATAAACACTTAATGTGGACCACACCAACCCTTGTTACTTGTAGACAGTAAACATTAATGTGGGACACACACAACCCTTGTATGCTTGTAGTACAGGTAAACACTTAATATGGGACACACACAACCCTTGATGCTTGTAGTACCGTAAAACACTTATGTGGGACACACACAACCCTTGTATGCTTGTAGTACCGTAACCACTTAATGTGGAACACAAACCCTTGTATGCTTGTGTACATAACACTTAATGCGGGACACACACACCTTGTATGCTTGTAGTACCGTAAACACTAATGTGGGACCAACCCTGGTATGCTTGTAGTACCATAAACACTTATGTGGGCACACAACAACTCTTGTAACTTGTAGTACAGTAAACCTTATGTGGGACACACACAACCCTTGTATGCTTTTTGTACCGTAAACACTTATGTGGGACCACCCCACCCTGTATGCCTTGTAGTACAGTACACACTTATGTGTGGAACACCACACCCTGGTATGCTTGTAGTACAGTAAACACTTAATGTGGGACACACACACAACCCTTGTATGCTTGTAGTACAGTTCACTTAATGTGGGACACATACAACCCTTGTATGCTTGTAGTACAGTAAACACTTATGTGGACACACACAACCCTGTATGCTTGTAGCAACAGTAAACACTTAATGTATGTGGACACACAACAAGCCTTGTATGCTTGTAGTACAGTAAACACTTAATTGGGGACAACACACAAGCCTGTATGCTGTAGTACGTAAACACATATGTGGCACACCCAACCCTTGTATGCTTGAAGTACAGTAACACTTAATGTGGGACACACACAGCCTTGTATGCTTGTAGTACAGTAAACACTTAATGTGGGATACACACAACCCTTGTATAGTTGTATCTTGAAGTACAGTAACACTTATGTGGGACACACACAACCCTTGTATGCTTGAAGTACAGTAAACACTTAATGTGGGACACACACAACCCTTGTATACTTGTAGTACAGTAAACAACTTATGTGGGACACAGCAAACCCTTGTATGCTTGTAGTACAGTAAACACTTAATGTGGGACACGCACAACCCTTGTATGGCTTGTAGTACAGTAACACTTTAATGTGGGCACACACAACCCTTGTTGCTTGAAGTACGATAACACTTAATGTGGACACACACCCCTGTATGCTGTAGTACAGTAAACATTTAATGTGGGCACACAACCCTTGTATGCTTGTAGTACGCGTAAAAACACTTAATTTGGGACCACACAACCCTTGGTATGCTTGTAGTACCGTAAACACTTAATGTGGACACAACCCTGGTATGCTTGTAGTACAGTAAACACTTAATGCGGCACCACACAACCCTTGTATGCCTTGTAGTATCGTAACACTTAATGTGGGACACAACCCTGGTATGCTTTTTTAGTACCATAAACACTTAATGTGGGACACACCAACCCTTGTATACTTTAGTACAGTAAACACTTAATGTGGGACCCCAAACAACCTTGTATGCTTGTAGTACAGTAAACACTTAATGTGGGACACCACACACCCTTGTATGCTTGTAGTTACCGTAAAAAAACACTTAATGTGGGACACAACACAACCCTGTATGCTTGTAGTACCGTAAACAAACTTAATGTGGGACCACACAACCCTTGTATGCTTGTAGTACAGTAAACACTTAATGTGGGACACACAACCTGGTATGCTTGTTACAGTAAAACACTTAATGTGGGACACACAACCCTTGTATGCTTGTAGTACAGTTAACACTTAATGTGGACACATACAACCCTTGTATGCCTTGTGTACAGTAAACACACTTAAATGTGGGAACACACACACCCTGGTATGCTGTGTAGTACAGTAAACACTTAATGTGGGACACACACAAGCTTGTATGCTTGTAGTACAGTAAACACATAATGTGGGCACACACCCCACCCTTTTGCTTGAAGTAACAGTAAACACTTAATGTGGGACACACACAAGCCTTGTATGCTTGAAGTACAGTAAACCTTATGTGGGACACACACAAGCCTTGTATGCTTGTAGTACAGTAAACACTAATGCGGGACACCACAACCTGATGCTTGTAGTACAGTAAACACATAATGTAGGGACACACCCACCCTTGATGCTTGAAGTACAGTAAACACTTAATGTGGGACACACACAAGCCTTGTATGCTTGTAGTACATAACACTTAATGTGGATACACCAACCCTTGTATCTTGAAGTAAAAGTAAACACTTAATGTGGGACACCACAACCCTTGTATCTGAAGTCAGTAAACACTTAATGTGGGACACACACAACCCTTGTATGCTTGTAGTACAGTAAACTTAATGTGGGACACACACACCTTGTATGCTTGTAGTACAGTAAACACTATAATGTGGGGACACGCACAACCCTTGTATGCTTGTAGTACAGTAAACAGTTAATGTGGACACACACAACCTGTATGCTTAAGTACAGTAAACACTTAATGTGGGACACACACACCCTTGTATGCTTGTAGTACAGTAAACATTTAATGGGGACACACAACCTTGTATGCTTGTAGTACGTAAAAACACTTAATGTGGGACACACACAACACCTTTTATGCTTGTAGTACGTAAACACTTAATGTGGAACACAAACCCTGGTATGCTTGTAGTACAGTAACACACTTATAGGGGACACACACAACCCTTGTATGCTTGTAGTACGTAAACACTTAATGTGGGACAACACAACCCTGGTATGCTTGTAGTACAGTAAACACTTTGTGGGACACACAACCCTTGTATGCTTGTAGTACAGTAAACACTTAATGTGGGACACACAAACCTTGTATGCTTTAGTAACAGTAACACTTAATGTGGACACACACAACCCTGTATGCTTGTAGTACCGTAAAAACACTTAATGTGGGACACACACAACCCTTTATGCTTGTAGTACAGTAAACACTTAATGTGGAACACACAACCCTGTGTATGCTGTAGTACGAGTAAACACTTAATGTGGGACACACACAACCCTTGTATGCTTGTAGTACGTAAACACTTAATGTGGGACACACCCTGGTATGCTGTAGTACCATAACACTTAGATGTGGGACCACACACAACTCTTGTATGCTTGTAGTACAGTAAACACTAATGTGGGACACACACAACCCTTGTATGCTTGTGCGTACGTAAACACTTAATGTGGGACACAACAACCCTTGTATGCTTGTAGTACAGTAAACACTAATGTGGGACACCACAACCCTGTATGCTTGTAGTACAGTAACACTTAATGTGGGACACACACACCCTTGTATGCTTGTAGTACAGTAAACACTTAATGGGGACACACACAACCCTTGTATGCTTGTAGTACAGTAAACACTTAATGTGGGACACACACAACCCTGTATGCTTGTATCAGTAAACACTAATGTGGGACACACCAACCCTGTATGCTTGTAGTACAGTAAACCTAATGTGGGACACACACACCCTGTAATGCTGGTAAGTAACACTTAATGCGGGACACACACAACCTGTATGCTTGTAGTACAGTAAAACATTTAATGTGGAGACACACACAAGCCTTGTATGCTTGAAGTACAGTAAACACTTAATGTGGGACACACACAAGCCTTGTATGCTTGTAGTACAGTACACTTAATGGGGACACACACAAGCCTTGTATGCTTGTAGTACAGTAAACACTAATGTGGGACACCCCAACCCTTGTATGCTTGAGTACAGTAAACACTTAATGTGGGACACACACAACCTTGTATGCTTGTAGTACAGTAAACACTTAATGTGGGACACACCCAACCCTGTATGCTTGTAGTACATAAACACTTATGTGGGACACACACAAGCCTTGTATGCTTGTAGTACAGTAAAACACTTAATGTGGGACACACACCAACCCTTTGTTAGCTTGAAAGTACAGTAAAAACTTAATGTGGGACACACACAACCTTGTATGCTTGTAGTACAGTAAACACTTAATGTGGGACACACAAACCCTTGTATGCTTGAAGTACGTAAACACTTAATGTGGACACACACAACCCTGTATGCTTGTAGTACAGTAAACACTTAATGTGGGACACACACAACCCTGGTATGCTTGTAGTACCAGTAAACACTAATGTGGGACACACACCCTGTATGCTTTGTAGTACCATAAACATAATGTGGGACACACACAACCCTTGATACTTGTAGTACAGTAAACACTTAATGTGGGACACACACAACCCTTGTATGCTTGTATACAGTAAACACTTAATGTGGGACACACACAACCCTTGTATGTCTTGTAGTACAGTAAAACCTTAATGTGGGACACACACACCCTTGTATGCTTGTAGTACAGTAAACACTTAATGTGGACACACAACCCTTGTATGCTTGTAGTACAGCGTAAACACTTAATGCGGGACACACACAACCTTGTATGCTTGTAGTACCGTAAACACTTAATGTGGGACACACACCCTGGTATGCTTGTAGTACAATAAACACTTAATGTGGGACACAAAACCTTGGTATCTGTGTAGTACAGTAAACCTTAATGTGGGACACACCAACCCTTGTATGCTTTCGTACCGTAAACACTAATGTGGGACACACAAACCCTTGTATGCTTTGTAGTACAGTAAACACTTAATGTGGGACACACAACCCTGTATGCTTGTAGTACAGTAAACACTTAATGTGGGACACACACAACCCTTGTATGCTTGTAGTACAGTAACACTTAATGTGGGACACATCACCCTTGTATGCTTGTAGTACAGTAAACACTTAATGTGGGACACACAACCCTGGTATGCTTGTAGTCAACAGTAAACACTTAATGTGGGACACACAAAGCCTTGTATGCTTGTAGTACAGTAAACACTTAATGTGGGACACACACAAGCCTTGTATGCTTGTAGTACAGTAAACACATAATGTGGGACACACCCAACCTTGTATGCTTGAAGTACAGTAAACACTTAATGTGGGCACACACACAAGCCTTGTATGCTTGTAGTACAGTAAACACTTAATGTGGGATACACACAACCCTTGTATTCTTGAAGTACAGTAAACACTTAATGTGGGACACACACAACCCTTGTATGCTTGAAGTACAGTAAACACTTAATGTGGGACACACACAACCCTTGTATACTTGTAGTACAGTAAACACTTAATGTGGGACACACACAACCCTTGTATCTTGTAGTACAGTAAACACTTAATGTGGGACACGCACAACCCTTGTATGCTTGTAGTACAGTAAACAGTTAATGTGGGACACACACAACCCTTGTATGCTTGAAGTACAGTAAACACTTAATGTGGGACACACACAACCCTTGTATGCTTGTAGTACAGTAAACATTTAATGTGGGACACAACCCTTGTATGCTTGTAGTACAGTAAACACTTAATGTGGGACACAACCCTTGTATGCTTGTAGTACCGTAAACACTTAATGTGGAACACAACCCTGGTATGCTTGTAGTACAGTAAACACTTAATGCGGGACACACACAACCCTTGTATGCTTGTAGTATCGTAAACACTTAATGTGGGACACAACCCTGGTATGCTTGTAGTACCATAAACACTTAATGTGGACACAACACCCTGATACTTGTTACGTAACACTTATGGACACACAACCTGTAATGCTTGTAGTACAGTAAACACTTAATGTGGGACACACACAACCCTTGTATGCTTGTAGTACATAACACTTAATGTGGGACCACACACCCTTGTATGCTTGTAGTACCGTAAACACTTAATGTGGACACAAACCCTGTATGCTTGTAGTACAGTAAACACTTAATGCGGGACACACACAACCCTTGTATGCTTGTAGTACGTAAAACACTTAAGTGGGACACACACAACCTGTATGACTTGTAGTACAGTAAACACTTAATGTGGACAACACACAACCCTTGTATGCTTGTATCGTAACGTAAACACTTAATGTGGGACACACACACCCTTGTATGCTTGTAGTACAGTAAACACTTAATGTGGGACACACACCCTGTATGCTTGTAGTACAGTAAACACTTAATGTGGGACACACACAACCCTTGTATGCTTGTAGTACAGTAACACTTAATGTGGACACACAACCCTTTTGCTTGTGTACAGTAAACACTTAATGTGGGACACAACACAACCCTGTATGCTTGTAGTACAGTAAACACTTAATGTGGGACACACAACCCTGGTATGCTTGTAGTACAGTAAACACTTAATGTGGGACACACAACAACCTGGTATGCTTGTAGTACAGTAAACACTTAATGTGGGACACACACAACCCTTGTATGCTTGTAGTACAGTAAACACTTAATGTGGGGACACAACCCTTGTATGCTTGTAGTACAGTAAACACTTAATGTGGGAACACCAACCCTGTATGCTTGTAGTACCGTAAACAACTTTGTGGGACACACAACCTTGTATGCTTGTAGTACAGTAAACACTTAATGTGGACACACACAACCTTGTATGCTTGTAGTACCGTAAAACACTTAATGTGGGACACCAACCCTTGTATGCTTGTAGTACCGTAAACACTTAATTGGGGAGACACACAACCCTGTTATGCTTGTAGTACCGTAAACACTTAATGTGGGACACAGCAACCTGTATCTTGTAGTACAGTAAACACTTAATGTGGGACACAACCCCTGTGTATCTTGTAGTACCGTAAAACACACTTAATGTGGGACACACACAACCCTGGTATCTGTAGTACAGTAAACACTTAATGTGGGACACACACAACCTTGTATGCTTGTAGTACCTGTAAAAACACTTAATGGGACACACACAACCCTGGTATGCTTGTAGTACATAAAACTTAATGTGGGACACACACCCTGTATGCTTGTAGTACCGTAAAAACACTTAATGTGGGACACACACAACCCTGGTATGCTTGTAGTACGTAAACACTTAATGTGGACACACAACCCTTGTATGCTTGTAGTACAGTAAACACTTACAGGGAGATTCAATAAAAGTTCTTATCGTTTAAATGGTGCTTATTTTGCCCGAACCAATCAGATCTTATTTAACATTTGAAAGAAAAACATCTAGATTGGTTGGGCAAGATTAGCACCATTTTAAGATAAGAAGTTTTATTGAATGACCCTGTTAATGTGTTACAAAAAAAACCTTACACGCTTGTAGTATAGCATAACACTTAAAGTGGGACACACACAACCCATGTACACTTAGGGGCATATTTATATAACTATTTTTTGCTTTTGCTGCTGCAATGTTGGTCGGTAGTATCGGCAATGTGCACTGACAACTTTGCCTTATTCATTGCGTTAAGTCTGGTATCCTGTGAAATAATTAAAGGTCAGTATTACAGCTTTTTTTTCTTTCTTATGGAACAGAATCCCACTGATCTCATTTGCTTTGTGTTCCATTTTTTCTCCACCTGTTCATTGATGTAAAAAAACAAAGGGAATCCATTAACCATTTCTTTCATTTATGCTTTCATGGTAATCTGGCTGCCATTCTTCTACTTCAATTATCATTTGCATTTTTTTCCTTGTGTTTCAATGCTTATTTCAATTTTTAAAAAACCACAAATGCAACAGATATACAGTAAGACGGACCTTTATAAATATGCACCCTTAATATCTCTAGTACAGTTACACTAAATGTGGGAACACACACAGCCCTTGTAGACCTGTTTACAGTATACACTTAATGTGGGACACACAACCCTTGTACGCCTGAAGTACAGTTACACTTAATGTTGAACACACACAACCTTGTACGTCTCTAGTATAGGTTACTCTTAATGTGGGACACACAAAGCCTTGTACACTGTAGTACAGTATATACTAATGTGGGACACAACAAAACTGCTTACGCCTGTAGTACAGGAAACTTATGTGGGGGGTACACAACCTTGTACATGTAGTCATTATACACTTAATGTGGGACACACGCAACCCTTTTACACTTGTAGTACAGTATACACTTAACGTGGGGGGACACACAACCCTGTATGCCTGTAGTTACAGTATACACTTAATGTGGGCCACAACAACCCTTGTACACTTGTAGTACAGTATACACTTAACATGGGGGGATACACAACCTGTACGCCGTAGACAGTATATCACAATGTGGGCCACACAACTCCTGTACACATACAGGGTTATTCAATAAAAGTTCTTATCGTTTTAAATGGTGCTAATTTTTCCCAAACCAATCAGCTCTATTTAAAATTTGAAAGCTAACCATCTGATTGGTTGGGGCAAAATTAGCACCATTTTAAACATTAAGAATGTTTATTGAATACATTATACACTTAACGTGGGGGGATTACACTACGCCTGTAGTAAAAACTATACACCTTAAAGGGTATTCAATAAAAGTTCTTATCGTTTAAAAATGGTGCTAATTTGCCCCAACCAATCAGATATTAGCTTTCAAATGTTAAACAAGATCTGATTGGTTGGGGCAAATTAGCACCATTTTAAACGATAAGAACTTTTATTGAATCTCCTTGTTAATGTGTTATACACACAACCCTTGTAAACTGTAGTGGCAGTATACACTAAATGTGGGGGGATCACAACCCTTGTATGCCTTAGTACAAAATACACTTAATGTGGGACACAGACAAACATTGTATACCTGTAGTACATTATACACTTAAAATGGGACACACGCAACCCTGTACACTTGTAGTACAGTATAACGTGGGGGGATACACAACCCTGTACGCCTGTAATGAAGTATACACTTAATGTGGCACTCATATTAGTTTAGTGCAGGATTTTAAGGCCAGCAAATAGCGTGGGACACAGACAAACATTGTACGCCTGTAGTACATTATAAACTTAAAATGGGACACACAACAACCTTTGTACTCCTGTAGACAGTATACATTAATGTGGGACACACAACCCTTGTACACATATAGTATATTATACACTTAAGTGGGGGGACACACAACACTTGTACACCTGTAGTACAGTATAACTTAATGTGGGGGGATTCACAGCCCTTGTATGCCTATACACTTAGTGTGGAACACAGACAAACATTGTACACCTGTAGTACATTATACACTTAAAATGGGACACCACCACAACCCTTATATGCCTGTAGTTACAGTATACACTTAAAATGGGACACACACAACCCTTGTACACCGGTAGTACAGTATACACTTAATGTGGGACACAAACCCTTGTACACATATAGTACATTATACACTTAACGTGGGGGGGATAACACAACACTTGTATGCCTGTAGTACACTATACACTAATGTGTTATACACACAACCCGTAAAATTGTAGTACAGTATACACTTAATGGTGGGGGGATACACAACCCTTGTATGCCTTAGTACAATATACACTTAATGTGGGACACAGGACAAAACATTGTATACCTGTAGTACATTATACACTTAAAATGGGACACACGCAACCCTTGTACATGTAGTACAGTATACACGTGGGGGGATACACAACCCTCGTACGCCTGTAATGAAGTATACACTTAAAGGGTATGTCCACCCTAAAATGGAACTTTTATATAAGGTCCCCCCTGGGCTCAGCCCAACCGCTATATTTTTTTTTTAGAGAAAGCCCCCAAACTCTACTTACCTCCCCTCTTTCCTCCGCCGGCTCCCGGTCCTTGCTTGCAAGGAAAGCAAGCAGAGGGGCGGGACCGGCAGCCGGTCTGTGATTGGTGAAGCGGCAGCCAATCACAGACGGCGGCTGCCGGCAGCTCACTTCGCCGGAGGAAAGGGAGAGGTAATAAGAGTTTGGGGAGCTTTCTAAAATAAAAAATACCCGGTTGGGGTGGGGGACGTGGGGGGAGCAGGATATTAAAGGGGTTTTATGTAGGGGTAGGATAGCAGAACGGGAGGGAGAGGGAGGGGAGGGAGGGGGGAGAGGGCTGCAGTACGATGGCAAAAATCTACCTGAGGGCCAGCTAGCAGGCAGTGTCCTATATGGAACCTGCTACTCCTGGTGGGCAGTTTTTGGGACTTTGGGGGGGGACTACAGGAGAACCTTGGAGCTGGGATGTGAGGTAAGGATACACTACACTAACATGATGGGCCAGTAGTTGGGGGGATTATAGTTTTGGGGGTGGACATGCCCTTTAATGTGGCACTCATATTAGTGTAGTGCAGATTTTAAGGCCAGCAAATAGCTGTCTAAAATTCTGCAGTGGGTAAGACGATTTATTAGCAGCTACAGTACAGTAAACACTTAATGCGGGACACACACAAGCCTTGTATGCTTGTAGTACAGTAAACACTTAATGTGGGACACACACAACCCTTGTATGCTTGAAGTACAGTAAACACTTAATGTGGGACACACACAAGCCTTGTATGCTTGTATTACAGTAACACTTAATGTGGACACACCACAACCCTGTATGCTTTGAGTACTAAACACTTAATGTGGGACACACACACCCTGGTATGCTTGTAGTACAGTAAACACTTAATGTGGAGACACACACCCGTTATGCTTGATACGTAAACACTTAATGGGGACAACACAACCCTTGTATGCTTGTAGTACAGTAAACACTTAATGTGGGACAACAACCCTGGTATGCTTTAGTACAGTAAACACTTAATGTGGGACACACACAACCTTGTATGCTTGTAGTACAGTAAACACTTAATGTGGGACACACACACCCTGTATGCTTGTAGTACATAAACACTTAATGTGGGACACACAACCCTGGTATGCTTGTAGTACAGTAAACACTTAATGTGGGACACACACAACCCTGTATGCTTGTAGTACGTAAACACTTAATGTGGGACACACACACCCTGTATGCTTGTAGTACAGTAACACTTAATGTGGGACACACAAACCCTTGTATGCTTGTGTACCATAAACACTTAATGTGGGACACACACAACCCTTGTATGCTTGTAGTACAGTAAACACTTAATGTGGGACACCACAACCCTGGTATGCTTGTAGTACAGTAAAACACTTAATGGGGACACACACAACCTTGTATGCTTGTAGTACAGTAAACACTTAATGTGGGACACACCCAACCCTTGTATGCTTGTAAGTACATAAACACTTAATGTGGGACACCACACAACCCTGTATGCTTGTAGTACAGTAAACACTTAATTGGGGACACACACACCCTTGTATGCTTGTAGTACACGTAAAACACTTAATGTGGGACACACAACCCTGGTATGCTTGTAGTACGTAAACACTTATGTGGGAACACACAACCCTGGTATGCTTGTAGTACGTAAACACTTAATGTGGGACACACACACCCTGTATGCTTGTAGTACAGTAAACACTTAATGTGGGACACACAACCCTGTATGCTTGTAGTACAGTAAACACTTAATGTGGGAGACAACAAC